>JAOWBW010000987.1:0-374527 GCA_026119855.1 Campanula takesimana
GTGTAACGACCCCAAAAATCCGTTTTAATTATTTTATAATTATTTTATATTTTTGAGAATTTTATTTAACATTATGTGTGCATTTTATGTGTTGCATCATATTTCATGAATTGCACATCTTATATGATTATTTGTGTTAGTTAAAGTGTTAGAAGTAATATTTGTTTTGGGGAGTTAGTGTGTGAGTGGAATTTTATGGGCCAAAGTATAAAAAATAAGGTTCAAGGGCTTGGTTGTTCAATTTGAAAGAAGGAGGGCTTAATAGAAAGTTGGAAATGGTATAAAACTCACCTCTTCATCCCTCCCTCCCCTTAGTTTAGCACACCACCATTTCTTTTCCTAATCATTTCCAGAGAATCTCCATTGTTGAAGAAGAGAAACTTAGGTAAGAGTTTGTTTGATAATTTTCCCTATTTTAATTTACTACTCCATTTTCAATCTAATTATATATAAATGTTCAGGGTGTTGAGTAGGCCACATCTACCGAACAATATAATTTTCTTGACTCGTTTCCGAAAAATAGGTAAGTTACTAATCCCCCTTTTAAATGTTAAAATGGTCATAAGTATGCTATATATGCTTTATATGTTATAAAATAATGTTTTGGGTATATTTTTATATACTTGTAATTTTGGGACAGAGGGAGTAGTAAAAACTTGTACATAGCTTGTTAGTATTAGGAGGGTATAGAAGTTGGTGTTTGTATGGTTTTGGCTGAATTGTAGCCTTTGTAAAGGGTTGAAAATGTTGAGGGTTGATAAGGTTAGTGTTTGGGGTTGGTGAGATGAAGGGAGTATTTTGTTTTCAGCCAAAATGGATTTCTGGGCTGATTACACGACTCGTGTAGGGGTACACGAGTCGTGTAAGGAGAGATTCTGAAGGGGTGTTTTTCTACACGAGTCGTGTACTGTTACACGACTTGTGTAAAAGTTCTTACACGAGTCGTGTAGTGGTACACGAGTCGTGTAAGGGCCCAAAGTCTGAACTTGTGTATTTTTTACGTAAAATCTTCCGGAGGTCATAACTTCTTCATCGGACTCCGTTTTAGTCGTGTTAACTATCGTTGGAAAGCTCTTCTCGAGTACTACACGATGGGTTGGTTATTGAGTGGGGTTTTGATTTTTATAGTACGTAAATCCAGTAGGTGATTAGTACCAAGATGAGTATCCATGGTTCATTATGGTAGAGTTGGTCTTTTGTGATCAAGTTTGGATTAATGTGATGGTTTGGATGGTTTGTGTGATGACTTAATGTCAATATGGTGCATACTATTATGAAAACGTGTTTACTTCTCTAAGATGAGCTGTGTGGTTCCCTACTTTGGAATCATACCCCGTTTGTTGTTTAAGCAAGTTTTCTTTGCTTCGGTTGTGTCTAAAGTCCAGCTGGTACTTTTGTGTGTGTTGGCAGTGATAGGGATTATAATGGGTCTCCGAGCCAAGTACATTATAAGGCTCCTATCATTGGTTTCCCATTTTTAACCCCCTTCCTTGGGCCAAAGGGTTGGCACTTTGGGTTATGACTTTGTGTCATTTTCCCCCCGTTGTTGTTGTTGTTGTTTGTTTCCGGAACCCGTTTCAGTCTTCGATGCTGCTCAGTTGGATGCCTCTCAGATGGCTATTGTTTGGTTTGAGAACCTTGGCTCAGTATCCACGTATGAGTGTTTATTTCCGCTTTAGTGTTGCATGATGAGTTGGTCGTTATTTCCAACCGGTATGGGACGGTTGGCGTAGGGAGCCTCTCATGTTATGTGCTATGTGTTATACGCTTAATTGTTAATATTGTTTCTTTATGATCATCATATTAGCATGTAATGTAGTTGCATTTTAGTAATTACTGAGATTTATTCTCACCCTTATTTGTTTACCGTTTTTAGATAAGAAGGAGTCCAGGAATAGGTCACCGCACAGGGAGGACGTTGGTAAAGAGATATTTGGTAAGACTTTTGGGAAGTGATGTGTATAAAGGATACATTATGTAAAATGTAATACCTTTAGGGTAGTGTACCCGTGACTCAGTTATTTGTATCATCTCTTTTAGTAGGTGTTCGTGTTTGTAAATTTTATAAGTAAAATTTGTTATAGCCAAGTGGCTAAGTACTCATTTGAGAAAGTTTGTTTTATGACTTAAAGTCATGTTTTGGTAATGTGTTGGTTGTGTGAACCTTTTTATGAAAATATATTTCGAAAAATTTTCTAGAGTTGCTTTACGACGTCTTCCTCGCGTGTCCGGGCGTGGGGCCAAGTAGGACCACGGGTCGGGGCGCGACATTGGTATCAGAGCTAGGTGTAGATGGTCTAGAATGACTAAATGACCTAGGAGGGTAGTTGTGTATAGGTAAGTAACGTTGAGAGTTTTATGCAGGTACTTATTGAAAATGGTTGGCACCGAAGGGAATCAGTCAGGGCCTTCAGGGTCGGGTAACGCTAGAGAAGAGGTCGAGCACTGTTCCAAGGTATGTTTGATGCTGTCATGAAAATCATTGACGATACAGAGGAGCATAAACCAAGATTGAACCCTCAGATGTGACAAAATGAGAGAACAGGTAAAACTGCAACCCCAGCGTAGAGATAGTAGAGAATATCAAGGAACACCTTCGCAATCTAGGGCATCTTTTTAAGGGCCGCATATAGAGGAACTCGAAGTAAAAGAGTATGTAACTACTGTCAAAGTATGGGACATTTAGAAGAAAAATGTTGAAGAAGCAAGGCAAATGTTTTGAGTTGTGGTCAGTTGGGTCACTTTCAGAAGAGTTGCTTTAGATTTAAGAATCAGTTATCGGGAAGTGCAGCTGGGTCATCTCGGGCCAAAAGAGGGATGCTTCAGGAAAGGTTAAGTGCAAGATCGTGTTTCTTCCATCAATCAACAACAGATTTCAGATTCTTCTAATGTGACTGGAGGTATAATTTCTATGGCTAGTTTGAGAGCACACACACTTATAGACCCTGGCTCTTCGCATACTTGTGTGTTTGTGCATTGTGCTTCTTGATTTCGTGGTGTCTTCTGAGTCTTTACCTTATGTGTTAGATGTGTCTTCCTAAGGGGGAGTGTTAGAGGACCGATAAAGTATCGTATACTTGTGATGTGCGTATTCATGGGCGTGTTTTATTTGCCGGTTTAGTGATGTTGTCATCACAAGATTTTGATGTTATGGTTGTGGAATTTTATATGCTAGTGTGTGTTAGTTAAGCATGGTATATATATGTGTTTAGCTTCATGCTATTTATGCATTAAGAAATTGTAAATTGTTGTTGCAAGTTTGTGCCTGGTAGTTGGTTTATGGAGTTAGAAAAAAAAAAAAAAAAAAAAAGGTTGCATTTAAATTGAAAGATATCTTTTCCTTGTGAGATTTTTAAGTTTATTTCCCTTGAGTGGTACTTGTTCTTGAGGAGAACCTTGGGTGATCTTGAGTGGTTGGGTGCTATGTTTGAGCAACATCAAGATCAGTAATTGTTTAGTGTTTGATTTGAAGTGATTATCATTTGTTGAGAATTTTAGTTGAGTATATTTCAAAGATGGCTTTTATATCGGGTATGGACATCATGAATGGTGGTTATATAGTTTGAATTCTCACCTGCTTCAGTGGTATTGTTGGATACGTTGAATTGTATAAGTAATCCTAGTCTGAGTTCTTTGAGAGCGGTAGCAGTTTGTAAAATCAGGGCAGAATGTCTTCATGTTAGAGGATATATTATTTTGAGGAAAGTTTCAACTCAGGCATAGGTTTGAGGATTCATTGATGGATTTCTAAGGTAGCTACACTGTTACTGCATAGCACAGAAAGATGCACTATCTCGATGGATTGGTAAGAGTGAACGAGTTAATTGTTGCGAGTGTTAATTGATGAATCAAGAGTTGATGATAACTTCAGTATTGATATTGCTTAATGGATTTAACTAGTACTACAGTATCTAGAGGATATGATTAGTGTTACTAATTTCTAGTGGATATGTCCAAGCTTACCCTTATAGTGGATTTGATAAATTCATTATTCATAGAGATGTCTTAAAGAGTGATTGAGATGTTCATTGCTTCAGGATGGTACGGTAACAATGTGTGCTTTGAGAAGATTGATTCCTTATCAACAAAATTATCCTACCCATAAATTGAGATTTATTGCGATTATACATCCATTGCATTAGTGAATGACTTTGATGGAGTTAGATTTGAAGTGTTTACCATATTATATCATCGGGAAAGGTATTGTGTTAGAGGATTCATTGACTTATAGTTCATGGGTGATAAACTAAATGGGGAATGTTAGAGGAATTAAAACTTTGGAGTCTTCGTGAGTTGAGACATGGTGTGACCTTGCGATTGTGAAAGCTTTAAATTTCTACTCTTTTGAATAATATCAACTATCAAAATTACTCGTGGAATGAATAATGACAGACAATAAGATTTTGTTCGTGGCTAGTGATGGAATTTTAACTTCTATAGCAGAGTATGTAGTCAACACTTAGTGGAATTAAACATGTATAACGGAGTTCAACTATAGATACTTGAAGGGATACACAGACCAATTTAATTCTGAATCCAAGTAGAAGTAGAGGTATTGAGATAAATTCAAGGAGTTACCTTTAATTGTTTGATGCGAGGATTCTAAGTATTCAACTAAGTCCTTGAGTTGTGAATAATCTGGAAGTAAATCATCAGTTGTCAGTGATTTGTTCAGAAGATAGTTCGATTTCATGGTATGTCTACGAGCATGGTAATAGATATGGGTTCCTTATTTTACATCTTGATTTGGGCAAGCATTTCAGAAGACCTGGTTCGGAATTGAGACTTAGTATGACTTTCACCCTCAGTCAGATGGTCAGTTAGAAATAACCATTCAGATTCTTGAACTTGTTTAGTTGATTCTAAGAATTCGAGGGATATACCTTTACTTCTCGTGGAATTGTTTAATATGTCAGTTCTTTTGAGATTTTGGAAAGAGCTAGAGGTTGAGTTTATCGTCCTGTGTTACTTCCTTCTCTCGACGAGGTTGATAATGAATTCCATGTGTTGATGCCACGCAATTGTGTTTATGATTCTTCTCCGATATGTCTAAAGTTTTAGAGGATATTGAACTCAGTATGGAGTTTCGGGTGGAATGAAAGTAAGTATCTTGGTTGTTTGAGAATGGAGGTAAGCAATCCTAAAATTCGGGTCGAATTTTCTTTAAGGGGGAGTGATTGTAACGACCCCAAAAATCCGTTTTAATTATTTTATAATTATTTTATATTTTTGAGAATTTTAATTAACATTATTGTGCATTTTATGTGTTGCATCATATTTCATGAATTGCACATCTTATATGATTATTTGTGTTAGTTAAAGTGTTAGAAGTAATATTTGTTTTGGGAGTTAGTGTGTTAGTGGAATTTTATGGGCCAAAGTAAAAAATAAGGTCAAGGGCTTGGTTGTTCAATTTGAAAGAAGGAGGGGCTTAATAGAAAGTTGGAAATGGTATAAACTCACCTCTTCATCCCTCCCTCCCCTTAGTTAGCACACACCATTTCTTTCCTAATCATTTCCAGAGAAATCTCCATTGTTGAAGAAGAGAAACTTAGGTAAGAGTGGGTTTTGATAATTTTCCCTATTTTTATTTACTACTCCATTTTCAAATCTAATTATATATAAATGTTCAGGGTGTTGAGTAGGCCACATCTACCGAACAATATAATTTTCTTGACTCGTTTCCGAAAAATAGGTAAGTTACTAATCCCCCTTTTAAATGTTAAAATGGTCATAAGTATGCTATATATTCTTTATATGTTATAAAATAATGTTTTGGGTATATTTTTTATACTTGTAATTTTGGGACAGAGGGAGTAGTAAAAACTTGTACATAGCTTGTTAGTATTAGGAAGGGTATAGAAGTTGGTGTTTGTATTGTTTGGGCTGAATTTGTAGCCTTTGTAAGGGTTGAAATGTTGAGGGTTGATAAGGTTAGTGTTTTGGGTTGGTGAGATGAAGGTAGTATTTTGTTTTCAGCCAAAATGGGATTTCTGGGCTGATTACACGACTCGTGTAGGGGTACACGAGTCCGTGTAAGGAGAGATTCTGAAGGGGGTGTTTTTCTACACGAGTCGTGTACTGTTACACGACTTGTGTAAAAGTTCTTACACGAGTCGTGTAGTGGTACACGAGTCGTGTAAGGGCCCAAAGTCTGAACTTGTGTATTTTTACGTAAAATCTTCCGGAGGTCATAACTTCTTCATCCGGACTCCGTTTAGTCGTGTTAACTATCGTTGGAAAGCTCTTCTCGAGTACTACACGATGGTTGGTTATTGAGTGGGGTTTTGATTTTTATAGTACGTAAATCCAGTAGGTGATTAGTACCAAGATGATATCCATGGTTCATTATGGTAGAGTTGGTCTTTTGTGATCAAGTTTGGATTAATGTGATGGTTTGGATGGTTTGTGTGATGACTTAATGTCAATATGGTGCAGACTATTATGAAAACGTGTTTACTTCTCTAAGATGAGCTTGTGTGGTTCCCTACTTTGGAATCATACCCCGTTTGTTGTTTAAGCAAGTTTTCTTTGCTTCGGTTGTGTCTAAAGTCCAGCTGGTACTTTTGTGTGTGTTGGCAGTGATAGGGATTATAATGGTCTCCGAGCCCAAGTACATTATAAGGCTCCTATCATTGGTTTCCCATTTTTAACCCCCTCCTTGGGCCAAAGGTTGGGCACTTTGGTTATGACTTTGTGTCATTTTCCCCCGTTGTTGTTTGTTGTTGTTTGGTTCCGGAACCCGTTCAGCTCTTCGATGCTGCTCAGTTGATGCTCTCAGATGGCTATTGTTTGGTTTGAGAACCTTGCTCAGTATCACGTATGAGTGTTTATTTCCGCTTTATGTGTTGCATGATGAGTTGGTCGTTATTTCCAACCGGTATGGGACGGTTGGCGATAGGAGCCTCTCATGTTATGTGCTATGTGTTATACGCTTAATTGTTAATATTGTTTCTTTATGATCATCATAATTAGCATGTAATGTAGTTGCATTTTAGTAACTTACTGAGATTTATTCTCACCCCTTATTGTTTACCGTTTTAGATAAGAAGGAGTCCAGGGAATAGGTCACCGCACAGGGAGACGTTGGTAAAGAGATATTTGGTAAGACTTTTGGGAAGTGATGTGTATAAAGGATACATTATGTAAATGTAATACCTTTAGGGTAGTGTACCCGTGACTCAGTTATTTGTATCATCTCTTTTAGTAGGTGTTTCGTGTTTGTAAATTTTATAAGTAAAATTTGTTATAGCCAAGTGGCTAAGTACTCATTTGAGAAAGTTTGTTTTATGACTTAAAGTCATGTTTTGGTAATGTGTTGGTTGTGTTGAACCTTTTTATGAAAATATATTTCGAAAAATTTTCTTAGAGTTGCTTTACGACGTCTTCCTCGCGTGTCCCGGGCGTGGGGCCAAGTAGGACCACGGGTCGGGGCGCGACAGTTGGTATCAGAGCTAGGTTGTAGATGGTCTAGAATGACTAAATGACCTAGGAGGGTAGTTGTGTATAGGGTAAGTAACGTTGAGAGTTTTATGCAGGTACTTATTGAAAATGGTTGGCACCGAAGGGAATCAGTCAGGGCCTTCAGGGTCGGGTAACGCTAGAGAAGAGGTTCGAGCACTGTTCCAAGGTATGTTTGATGCTGTCATGAAAATCATTGACGATACAGAGGAGCATAAAACCAAGATTGAAACCTCAGATGTGACAAAATGAGGAGAACAGGTAAAACTGCAACCCAGCGTAGAGATAGTAGAGAATATCAAGGAACACCTTCGCAATCTAGGGCATCTTTTTAAGGGCCGCATAATAGAGGAACTCGAAGTAAAGAGTATGTAACTACTGTCAAAGTATGGGACATTTAGAAGAAAAATGTTGGAAGAAGCAAGGCAAATTTTGAGTTGTGGTCAGTTGGGTCACTTTCAGAAGAGTTGCTTTAGATTTAAGAATCAGTTATCGGGAAGTGCAGCTGGGTCATCTCGGGGCCAAAAGAGGGATGCTTCAGGAAAGGTTAAGGTGCAAGATCGTGTTTCTTCCATCAATCAACAACAGATTTCAGATTCTTCTAATGTGACTGGAGGTATAATTTCTATGGCTAGTTTGAGAGCACACACACTTATAGACCCTGGCTCTTCGCATACTTGTGTGTTTGTGCATTGTGCTTCTTGATTTCGTGTGTCTTCTGAGTCTTTACCTTATGTGTTAGATGTGTCTTCCTAAGGGGGAGTGTTAGAGGACCGATAAAGTATCGTATACTTGTGATGTGCGTATTCATGGGCGTGTTTTATTTGCCGTTTAGTGATGTTGTCATCACAAGATTTTGATGTTATGGTTGTGGAATTTTATATGCTAGTGTGTGTTAGTTAAGCATGGTATATATATGTGTTTAGCTTTCATGCTATTTATGCATTAAGAAATTTGTAAATTGTTGTTGCAAGTTTGTGCCTGGTAGTTGGTTTATGGAGTTAGAAAAAAAAAAAAAAAAAAAAAGTTGCATTTAAATTGAAAGATATCTTTTCCTTGTGAGATTTTAAGTTTATTTCCCTTGAGTGGTACTTGTTCTTGAGGAGAACCTTGGGTGATCTTGAGTGGTTGGGTGCTATGTTTGAGCAACATCAGAGATCAGTAATTGTTTAGTGGTTGATTTGAAGTGATTATCATTTGTTGAGAATTTTAGTTGAGTATATTTCAAAGATGGCTTTTATATCGGGTATGGACATCATGAATGGTGGTTATATAGTTTGAATTCTCACCTGCTTCAGTGGTATTGTTGGATACGTTGAATTGTATAAGTAATCCTAGTCTGAGTTCTTTGAGAGCGGTAGCAGTTTGTAAAATCAGGGCAGAATGTCTTCATGTTAGAGGATATATTATTTTGAGGAAAGTTTCAACTCAGGCATAGGGTTGAGGATTCATTGATGGATTTCTAAGGTAGCTACACTGTTAACTGCATAGCACAGAAAGATGCACTATCTCGATGGATTGGTAAGAGTGAACGAGTTTAATTGTTGCGAGTGTTAATTGATGAATCAAGAGTTGATGATAACTTCAGTATTGATATTGCTTAATGGATTTAACTAGTACTACAGTATCTAGAGGATATGATTAGTGTTACTAATTTCTAGTGGATATGTCAAGCTTACCCTTATAGTGGATTTGATAAATTCATTATTCATAGAGATGTCTTAAAGAGTGATTGAGATGTTCATTGCTTCAGGATGGTACGGTAACAATGTGTGCTTTGAGAAGATTGATTCCTTATCAACAAAATTATCCTACCCATAAATTGAGATTTATTGCGATTATACATCCATTGCATTAGTGAATGACTTTGATGGAGTTAGATTTGAAGTGTTTACCATATTATATCATCGGGAAAGGTATTGTGTTAGAGGATTCATTGACTTATAGTTCATGGGTGATAAAACTAAATGGGGAATGTTAGAGGAATTAAAACTTTGGAGTCTTCGTGAGTTGAGACATGGTGTGACCTTGCGATTGTGAAAGCTTTAAATTTCTACTCTTTTGAATAATATCAACTATCAAAAATTACTCGTGGAATGAATAATGACAGACAATAAGATTTTGTTCGTGGCTAGTGATGGAATTTTAACTTCTATAGCAGAGTATGTAGTCAACACTTAGTGGAATTAAACATGTATAACGGAGTTCAACTATAGATACTTGAAGGGATACACAAGACCAATTTAATTCTGAATCCAAGTAGAAGTAGAGTATTGAGATAAATTCAAGGAGTTACCTTTAATTGTTTGATGCGAGAATTCTAAGTATTCAACTAAGTCCTTGAGTTGTGAATAATCTGGAAGTAAATCATCAGTTGTCAGTGATTTGTTCAGAAGATAGTTCGATTTCATGGTATGTCTACGAGCATGGTAATAGATATGGGTTCCTTATTTACATCTTGATTTGGGCAAGCATTTCAGAAGACCTGGGGTTCGGAATTGAGACTTAGTATGACTTTCACCCTCAGTCAGATGGTCAGTTAGAAATAACCATTCAGATTCTGAGAACTTGTTTAGTTGATTCTAAGAATTCGAGGGATATACCTTTACTTCTCGTGGAATTGTTTAATATGTCAGTTCTTTTGAGATTTTGGAAAGAGCTAGAGGTTGAGTTTATCGTCCTGTGTTACTTCCTTCTCTCGACGAGGTTGATAATGAATTCCATGTGTTGATGCCACGCAATTGTGTTTATGATTCTTCTCCGATATGTCTAAAGTTTTAGAGGATATTGAACTCAGTATGGAGTTTCGGGATTGGAATGAAAGTAAGTATCTTGGTTGTTTGAGAATGGAGGTAAGCAATCCTAAAATTCGGGTCGAATTTTCTTTAAGGGGGAGTGATTGTAACGACCCCAAAAATCCGTTTTAATTATTTTATAATTATTTTATATTTTTGAGAATTTTAATTTAACATTATGTGTGCATTTTATGTGTTGCATCATATTTCATGAATTGCACATCTTATATGATTATTTGTGTTAGTTAAAGTGTTAGAAGTAATATTTGTTTTGGGGAGTTAGTGTGTTAGTGGAATTTTATGGCCAAAGTATAAAAATAAGGTTCAAGGGCTTGGTTGTTCAATTTGAAAGAAGGAGGGGCTTAAATAGAAAGTTGGAAATGGTATAAACTCACCTCTTCATCCCTCCCTCCCCTTAGTTTAGCACACCACCATTTCTTTTCCTAATCATTTCCAGAGAATCTCCATTGTTGAAGAAGAGAACTTAGGTAAGAGTTTGTTTTGATAATTTTCCCTATTTTAATTTACTACTCCATTTTCAAATCTAATTATATATAAATGTTCAGGGTGTTGAGTAGGCCACATCTACCGAACAATATAATTTTCTTGACTCGTTTCCGAAAAATAGGTAAGTTACTAATCCCCTTTTAAATGTTAAAATGGTCATAAGTATGCTATATATGCTTTATATGTTATAAAATAATGTTTTGGGTATATTTTTATATACTTGTAATTTTGGGACAGAGGGAGTAGTAAAAACTTGTACATAGCTTGTTAGTATTAGGAAGGGTATAGAAGTTGGTGTTTGTATGGTGTTTGGGCTGAATTTGTAGCCTTTGTAAGGGTTGAAAATGTTGAGGGTTGATAAGGTTAGTGTTTTGGGTTGGTGAGATGAAGGGAGTATTTTGTTTTCAGCCAAAATGGGATTTCTGGGCTGATTACACGACTCGTGTAGGGGTACACGAGTCGTGTAAGGAGAGATTCTGAAGGGGTGTTTTTCTACACGAGTCGTGTACTGTTACACGACTTGTGTAAAAGTTCTTACACGAGTCGTGTAGTGGTACACGAGTCGTGTAAGGGCCCAAAGTCTGAACTTGTGTATTTTTACGTAAAATCTTCCGGAGGTCATAACTTCTTCATCCGGACTCCGTTTTAGTCGTGTTAACTATCGTTGGAAAGCTCTTCTCGAGTACTACACGATGGGTTGGTTATTGAGTGGGGTTTTGATTTTTATAGTACGTAAATCCAGTAGGTGATTAGTACCAAGATGAGTATCCATGGTTCATTATGGTAGAGTTGGTCTTTTGTGATCAAGTTTGGATTAATGTGATGGTTTGGATGGTTTGTGTGATGACTTAATGTCAATATGGTGCATACTATTATGAAAACGTGTTTACTTCTCTAAGATGAGCTTGTGTGGTTCCCTACTTTGGAATCATACCCCGTTTGTTGTTTAAGCAAGTTTTCTTTGCTTCGGTTGTGTCTAAAGTCCAGCTGGTACTTTTGTGTGTGTTGGGCAGTGATAGGGATTATAATGGTCTCCGAGCCAAGTACATTATAAGGCTCCTATCATTGGTTTCCCATTTTTAACCCCCTTCCTTGGGCCAAAGGTTGGGCACTTTGGGTTATGACTTTGTGTCATTTTCCCCCCGTTGTTGTTGTTGTTGTTTGGTTCCGGAACCCGTTTCAGCTCTTCGATGCTGCTCAGTTGATGCCTCTCAGATGGCTATTGTTTGGTTTGAGAACCTTGGCTCAGTATCCACGTATGAGTGTTTATTTCCGCTTTATGTGTTGCATGATGAGTTGGTCGTTATTTCCAACCGGTATGGGACGGTTGGCGATAGGGAGCCTCTCATGTTATGTGCTATGTGTTATACGCTTAATTGTTAATATTGTTTCTTTATGATCATCATATTAGCATGTAATGTAGTTGCATTTTAGTAACTTACTGAGATTTATTCTCACCCCTTATTTGTTTACCGTTTTAGATAAGAAGGAGTCCAGGGAATAGGTCACCGCACAGGGAGGACGTTGGTAAAGAGATATTTGGTAAGACTTTTGGGAAGTGATGTGGATAAAGGATACATTATGTAAATGTAATACCTTTAGGGTAGTGTACCCGTGACTCAGTTATTTGTATCATCTCTTTTAGTAGGTGTTCGTGTTTGTAAATTTTATAAGTAAAATTTGTTATAGCCAAGTGGCTAAGTACTCATTTGAGAAAGTTTGTTTTATGACTTAAAGTCATGTTTTGGTAATGTGTTGGTTGTGTGAACCTTTTTATGAAAATATATTTCGAAAAATTTTCTTAGAGTTGCTTTACGACGTCTTCCTCGCGTGTCCGGGCGTGGGGCCAAGTAGGACCACGGGTCGGGGCGCGACAGTTGGTATCAGAGCTAGGTTGTAGATGGTCTAGAATGACTAAATGACCTAGGAGGGTAGTTGTGTATAGGGTAAGTAACGTTGAGAGTTTTATGCAGGTACTTATTGAAAATGGTTGGCACCGAAGGGAATCAGTCAGGGCCTTCAGGGTCGGGTAACGCTAGAGAAGAGGTTCGAGCACTGTTCCAAGGTATGTTTGATGCTGTCATGAAAATCATTGACGATACAGAGGAGCATAAAACCAAGATTGAAACCTCAGATGTGACAAAATGAGGAGAACAGGTAAAACTGCAACCCCAGCGTAGAGATAGTAGAGAATATCAAGGAACACCTTCGCAATCTAGGGCATCTTTTTAAGGGCCGCATAATAGAGGAACTCGAAGTAAAAGAGTATGTAACTACTGTCAAAGTATGGGACATTTAGAAGAAAAATGTTGGAAGAAGCAAGGCAATGTTTGAGTTGTGGTCAGTTGGGTCACTTTCAGAAGAGTTGCTTTAGATTTAAGAATCAGTTATCGGGAAGTGCAGCTGGGTCATCTCGGGGCCAAAAGAGGGATGCTTCAGGAAAGGTTAAGGTGCAAGATCGTGTTTCTTCCATCAATCAACAACAGATTTCAGATTCTTCTAATGTGACTGGAGGTATAATTTCTATGGCTAGTTTGAGAGCACACACACTTATAGACCCTGGCTCTTCGCATACTTGTGTGTTTGTGCATTGTGCTTCTTGATTTCGTGTGTCTTCTGAGTCTTTACCTTATGTGTTAGATGTGTCTTCCTAAGGGGGAGTGTTAGAGGACCGATAAAGTATCGTATACTTGTGATGTGCGTATTCATGGGCGTGTTTTATTTGCCGGTTTAGTGATGTTGTCATCACAAGATTTTGATGTTATGGTTGTGGAATTTTATATGCTAGTGTGTGTTAGTTAAGCATGGTATATATATGTGTTTAGCTTTCATGCTATTTATGCATTAAGAAATTTGTAAATTGTTGTTGCAAGTTTGTGCCTGGTAGTTGGTTTATGGAGTTAGAAAAAAAAAAAAAAAAAAAAAAAGTTGCATTTAAATTGAAAGATATCTTTTCCTTGTGAGATTTTAAGTTTATTTCCCTTGAGTGGTACTTGTTCTTGAGGAGAACCTTGGGTGATCTTGAGTGGTTGGGTGCTATGTTTGAGCAACATCAGAGATCAGTAATTGTTTAGTGGTTGATTTGAAGTGATTATCATTTGTTGAGAATTTTAGTTGAGTATATTTCAAAGATGGCTTTTATATCGGGTATGGACATCATGAATGGTGGTTATATAGTTTGAATTCTCACCTGCTTCAGTGGTATTGTTGGATACGTTGAATTGTATAAGTAATCCTAGTCTGAGTTCTTTGAGAGCGGTAGCAGTTTGTAAAATCAGGGCAGAATGTCTTCATGTTAGAGGATATATTATTTTGAGGAAAGTTTCAACTCAGGCATAGGGTTGAGGATTCATTGATGGATTTCTAAGGTAGCTACACTGTTAACTGCATAGCACAGAAAGATGCACTATCTCGATGGATTGGTAAGAGTGAACGAGTTTAATTGTTGCGAGTGTTAATTGATGAATCAAGAGTTGATGATAACTTCAGTATTGATATTGCTTAATGGATTTAACTAGTACTACAGTATCTAGAGGATATGATTAGTGTTACTAATTTCTAGTGGATATGTCAAGCTTACCCTTATAGTGGATTTGATAAATTCATTATTCATAGAGATGTCTTAAAGAGTGATTGAGATGTTCATTGCTTCAGGATGGTACGGTAACAATGTGTGCTTTGAGAAGATTGATTCCTTATCAACAAAATTATCCTACCCATAAATTGAGATTTATTGCGATTATACATCCATTGCATTAGTGAATGACTTTGATGGAGTTAGATTTGAAGTGTTTACCATATTATATCATCGGGAAAGGTATTGTGTTAGAGGATTCATTGACTTATAGTTCATGGGTGATAAAACTAAATGGGGAATGTTAGAGGAATTAAAACTTTGGAGTCTTCGAGTTGAGACATGGTGTGACCTTGCGATTGTGAAAGCTTTAAATTTCTATTCTTTTGAATAATATCAACTATCAAAAATTACTCGTGGAATGAATAATGACAGACAATAAGATTTTGTTCGTGGCTAGTGATGGAATTTTAACTTCTATAGCAGAGTATGTAGTCAACACTTAGTGGAATTAAACATGTATAACGGAGTTCAACTATAGATACTTGAAGGGATACACAAGACCAATTTAATTCTGAATCCAAGTAGAAGTAGAGTATTGAGATAAATTCAAGGAGTTACCTTTAATTGTTTGATGCGAGGAATTCTAAGTATTCAACTAAGTCCTTGAGTTGTGAATAATCTGGAAGTAAATCATCAGTTGTCAGTGATTTGTTCAGAAGATAGTTCGATTTCATGGTATGTCTACGAGCATGGTAATAGATATGGGTTCCTTATTTACATCTTGATTTGGGCAAGCATTTCAGAAGACCTGGGGTTCGGAATTGAGACTTAGTATGACTTTCACCCTCAGTCAGATGGTCAGTTAGAAATAACCATTCAGATTCTTGAGAACTTGTTTAGTTGATTCTAAGAATTCGAGGGATATACCTTTACTTCTCGTGGAATTGTTTAATATGTCAGTTCTTTTGAGATTTTGGAAAGAGCTAGAGGTTGAGTTTATCGTCCTGTGTTACTTCCTTCTCTCGACGAGGTTGATAATGAATTCCATGTGTTGATGCCACGCAATTGTGTTTATGATTCTTCTCCGATATGTCTAAAGTTTTAGAGGATATTGAACTCAGTATGGAGTTTCGGGATTGGAATGAAAGTAAGTATCTTGGTTGTTTGAGAATGGAGGTAAGCAATCCTAAAATTCGGGTCGAATTTTCTTTAAGGGGGAGTGATTGTAACGACCCCAAAAATCCGTTTTAATTATTTTATAATTATTTTATATTTTTGAGAATTTTAATTTAACATTATGTGTGCATTTTATGTGTTGCATCATATTTCATGAATTGCACATCTTATATGATTATTTGTGTTAGTTAAAGTGTTAGAAGTAATATTTGTTTTGGGGAGTTAGTGTGTTAGTGGAATTTTATGGGCCAAAGTATAAAAATAAGGTTCAAGGGCTTGGTTGTTCAATTTGAAAGAAGGAGGGGCTTAAATAGAAAGTTGGAAATGGTATAAACTCACCTCTTCATCCCTCCCTCCCCTTAGTTTAGCACACCACCATTTCTTTTCCTAATCATTTCCAGAGAAATCTCCATTGTTGAAGAAGAGAAACTTAGGTAAGAGTTTGTTTTGATAATTTTCCCTATTTTAATTTACTACTCCATTTTCAAATCTAATTATATATAAATGTTCAGGGTGTTGAGTAGGCCACATCTACCGAACAATATAATTTTCTTGACTCGTTTCCGAAAAATAGGTAAGTTACTAATCCCCCTTTTAAATGTTAAAATGGTCATAAGTATGCTATATATGCTTTATATGTTATAAAATAATGTTTTGGGTATATTTTTATATACTTGTAATTTTGGGACAGAGGGAGTAGTAAAAACTTGTACATAGCTTGTTAGTATTAGGAAGGGTATAGAAGTTGGTGTTTGTATGGTGTTTGGGCTGAATTTGTAGCCTTTGTAAGGGTTGAAAATGTTGAGGGTTGATAAGGTTAGTGTTTTGGGTTGGTGAGATGAAGGGAGTATTTTGTTTTCAGCCAAAATGGGATTTCTGGGCTGATTACACGACTCGTGTAGGGGTACACGAGTCGTGTAAGGAGAGATTCTGAAGGGGTGTTTTTCTACACGAGTCGTGTACTGTTACACGACTTGTGTAAAAGTTCTTACACGAGTCGTGTAGTGGTACACGAGTCGTGTAAGGGCCCAAAGTCTGAACTTGTGTATTTTTACGTAAAATCTTCCGGAGGTCATAACTTCTTCATCCGGACTCCGTTTTAGTCGTGTTAACTATCGTTGGAAAGCTCTTCTCGAGTACTACACGATGGGTTGGTTATTGAGTGGGGTTTTGATTTTTATAGTACGTAAATCCAGTAGGTGATTAGTACCAAGATGAGTATCCATGGTTCATTATGGTAGAGTTGGTCTTTTGTGATCAAGTTGGATTAATGTGATGGTTTGGATGGTTTGTGTGATGACTTAATGTCAATATGGTGCATACTATTATGAAAACGTGTTTACTTCTCTAAGATGAGCTTGTGTGGTTCCCTACTTTGGAATCATACCCCGTTTGTTGTTTAAGCAAGTTTTCTTTGCTTCGGTTGTGTCTAAAGTCCAGCTGGTACTTTTGTGTGTGTTGGGCAGTGATAGGGATTATAATGGTCTCCGAGCCAAGTACATTATAAGGCTCCTATCATTGGTTTCCCATTTTTAACCCCCTTCCTTGGGCCAAAGGTTGGGCACTTTGGGTTATGACTTTGTGTCATTTTCCCCCCGTTGTTGTTGTTGTTGTTTGGTTCCGGAACCCGTTTCAGCTCTTCGATGCTGCTCAGTTGATGCCTCTCAGATGGCTATTGTTTGGTTTGAGAACCTTGGCTCAGTATCCACGTATGAGTGTTTATTTCCGCTTTATGTGTTGCATGATGAGTTGGTCGTTATTTCCAACCGGTATGGGACGGTTGGCGATAGGGAGCCTCTCATGTTATGTGCTATGTGTTATACGCTTAATTGTTAATATTGTTTCTTTATGATCATCATATTAGCATGTAATGTAGTTGCATTTTAGTAACTTACTGAGATTTATTCTCACCCCTTATTTGTTTACCGTTTTAGATAAGAAGGAGTCCAGGGAATAGGTCACCGCACAGGGAGGACGTTGGTAAAGAGATATTTGGTAAGACTTTTGGGAAGTGATGTGTATAAAGGATACATTATGTAAATGTAATACCTTTAGGGTAGTGTACCCGTGACTCAGTTATTTGTATCATCTCTTTTAGTAGGTGTTCGTGTTTGTAAATTTTATAAGTAAAATTTGTTATAGCCAAGTGGCTAAGTACTCATTTGAGAAAGTTTGTTTTATGACTTAAAGTCATGTTTTGGTAATGTGTTGGTTGTGTGAACCTTTTTATGAAAATATATTTCGAAAATTTTTCTTAGAGTTGCTTTACGACGTCTTCCTCGCGTGTCCCGGGCGTGGGGCCAAGTAGGACCACGGGTCGGGGCGCGACATGTTGTGTGTATGACATGTAGGTCCCACTAAATAAAAAACTATAAATAACTTTCCTTTTTTGGATTTTGAAGTTTAAAATGGTACACCCAAAAGAATTTTTTTTGAAGTTTAAGATGGGACGGAGGGAGTACATTCCAATACATAACCGAGATATGCTAAGATATGCGGTATCATACCTCCAATACTAATGGTTGTACACCGAAATACTTCTACAAGTTTTACTTATTTGAGATTAATTTTCAAGTCTAATCTGAATTTTAAAAAGAACAAATGATTCCACATATCAAGCCTGGATGAGATAAATCTAATAAATTTAGTTTATATGTTTAAGATATTGATAAGATACATAATAACCGTGAAATTCTTGATTCAGTTTACCTAATGGTAACCATTTCAAATTTTTGTTAAGATATCCTATAAGTCTGGCAAATTAAACTTTTGATAAGATATCCTATATATCTAATTTTTGTTTTAAAAATAGTCTACAACTTTATTTTATTTATTTATTTTTTTTGATAAAATTTGCATAAAATTTTTGCTATCCACGTACCAAAACTTTAGTTCTAGCATAGTTTTAATTTTAGCATAGTTCTAATTTTAATTATTTTTGTTGATTTTATTTATCTAAAAATTATTTCAACTCAACGACATAATATATAATATACTTCCAGTTCTATTTTTGTGCTGCTTTTTGTATGAAGTTATATTGTTATGTAGAATAGTTCTGATTTTTTTTATTTTTGCCAATTATTTCCATCTATAAATATCTCAGCTTTACAACATAATATTTTCTTCTCCTCAAAATTATGAATCTGATTTTTTTTGTCAGAATGAGAGTATATGAAAATATAACTGCATCATCATGCTTCTAATGGTGAGCTGGTGGTATTGTTTAGACATGTATGGGATACATTTTTATGAAGAGCAGACAGTGGTAAAAATGATTACATTATGTATCTCTGATGGCCGGCCTTGATTATTATTCCAAAAAAACAATTATTATATTTTGATTTATTTTTTCGAGTTATATGGAATTTCAATAATAATTATAGTAATTTTCCTCAAATTTTAATCTAATCTAAACTTAATTTATTAAAGAAGAATTAAATTTGTATTCTAAAATCAATATGGAAATAAATTAGACGAAAATTTAGGATAACTCATGTCAACAAATTTTGTAAACCAAAATTAAAATGGAGAGTAGGCGTGTGGGGAGGGGGTGGAGGAAAAAGGAATCTAAAGGGGTGGATTTCAACATAATTAAATCTAAAGACGGGGAAGGGATGGGTAGAGGGATTAATTAGAAGTTTTTTTTACTTTGTTTTATGAATATTTATACTATTACTTTTTAAGATCTTTTATAATCCTTACATTGATATTGAAAATTAATTATGAACATTTTCTTAATGTATAGTGTATTTTTTCTTATAATTACGTGTTTATGTTTTTTCATATTATATTAAATAAATTATTTTTTAGAATAAAAATAACAGTTTATATTTAATGTAAATTTTTTTAAAAAAATATTAAAGGGGGATGAGTTAATGTAAAAGTTAAAAAAAGAATTACCGGAATAGCTTTCACGTGACATGCACCTAATCTTCTACGGTTTAATGTGCTCAAATTAAGGAAAATTTGAATTTGAAGTTTGCTTTAGAAAACTAATTAGAACTGTGAACTTAATTTTAGGGACAATTTTTGTATTAAATTTATGAAAATGTGATAGGTTTAATGCATAACATTAAGGGGGAAAAAAATAGAATTTGTGTTTAAATAAGAAAAATAATTAACCTCATTACTTAGTTTAGTCTTAAAAAGTAACACTTTATTGTAAGATGTAACAGCAGTTTTGCAAAAAAAAATAGTTTTTGTGGTTAGAAAAAGTAATAATTGAAGTGTAACATAATGCATACTCCTATTTGATTGTAATTTGTTATATAGATGAATGTAATGGTTTTATAGAGTAAATGTCACTTTTTTTCTTTAAAAAAGAGTTAAAAATCATGTATGTAATCGGTTTTTGCATTTCAATTGAATGTAAAACCCTAGAAAAGTGTTACAATTGAGAAAAAAAATGTTACGTTTATTATTATAAAATTTTACATTCGTTTAGTAGCCAATCTCATGTTATCTTTAATCTATTTCAGTAAATTTGTGGTACATTTTTTTAAAAAAAGTGTTACATATAAGAAAAAAGTGTTACATTTCTTTATAAAAAGTGTTACTTTTGCAGGCGAGCAAAAAATGGCAGGGAAAAAAAAGTTGGGGGCAAAAAAAAAATAAAAAAAATCAACTTGGCTCGGCGGCTCGGCTGTGAGTCGTCTCACAGGAGTCCAGCCCATTATAAATAGGGTACATACATCATACATAGAGATTGTAGTTCTTTGTGATGTTAAAATGATCTGTTTGAATTGCAAATCAGATCTTTTTTATATAGAGTAATCAAGAATTATTGCCTTTAAATGTATTTAGCTATAATTATCATTTTAAAAAACAAATAACGTGTCTATTTTTGAATTTTCAAGAAATTCAAATTAATAAGAAAAAAATGAGACAATCGAATACATCGTAATCACCTACCCAACTCTAACAAAAAAACTTTGGCAATCAATTTACAACTACAATTGCTTTGATCAAGGCTTTCCAGATGGAGTTTAATCAGAATCCACAATAATTTAAACTTGGTGCAATGGTCGATCCCTTTCCATTCTTCCCTTTATTAGGGCTACTCGATAGAGTCGTTGCGAGCAATAACATTTCACAGCCATAAAAAATTAACCACCCTTGGTTTCATTACTGCCACGTAATTTGTGGTGAGTCTCTTAAAACATTGAGTACAAGAACCACATTGGCCGAGACTACTCATAATTTAGGTTGTACTCGCAGGTCGAGGAACGGGAGAGAAGTGGGAGCGGTGGTGGGGGAAGAGACAATTTTGTGTTGGGTTTGGGGTAGGGTGGGTGTTGTCAAGTGATGAAGGAGGATTAAATATTGGACATGTGTTTAAAATATCATAATTTTCTAATTTTACCATTAAATTTTTGTTATGTGTGTTGTCCATGACAACATAAAAAACAATTAGACTTCATTAGTCATAGTGATTATGGGGCACCTAAAAATTAGTGTAGGCTACTTCATACAATTAAAATGAGTCGAGTGACAAAACCACACATCTTGAATACTTGAGTGATCTTGGATGCAATTTTCTTACTTTTTGAGATTATATAAGAAGCTTAGTAGGCTAAACCGTGCTCGAAGCTCATATCCAATTGTTTCCTCGCAATAATCATAGTTTTTTTTTTTTTCTTTTTTCTACTCTTTAATTGATTAAATTTTCTATGAGTGACTACTTGGCAATCCCAATGCCTGTAAGTACCTGGGATGCAACAAAAAATTAGTTTAGGCACCTTCAATGAAAAATGACTTTAGGTGTCAAGTCTATAGAACACCAATAGTTTAGGTATTTTTTTTTCTTGCAATTTTTCCAATAATTAAATACGCATTTTAAATACTTACCCCCAATTGTATTTCGTAATTAATTAGTTTATTATGCCCCGTCGAGTATCGACGGGTTACAAACTAGTTGGTTCAAACAATAAAGCTGATTATAAATGAGAAAGATGAGATTTCACAACCAATTAATGAGTTCCAAAATATTCACAAAAACGTCATTTAAAAAAAATAAGAAATTCAGCGAAAATAATTTCAGAAAATATAAAAGACCTAAATATTTTTTTATAAGAGTCTCATATTTTATTAATAAACCGCTCCTATGCGTGCGTATATGATTAATCCACCTCTTATGCTTGAAGTATAAGAGTAATTTATTTTCACATAGAATTTCAGATTTATAGTTAACTCAAGGTCAAATAGGCGGCAGGTTTTATATGGAATTTCAATTTAGGCCTAAAGTTGTATGTGGACTTTTGAAAATACCATGAGTTTATATGGAAAATGGTTTTGAGGTTAGGGGGCTTTGAGGAATTAAACCTATGACACCAATGTTTGATCAAAATTTATTTTTGTTGACCATAAAAAATCAAAATGAGAAACGATATAATTGTCGGAGAAAAACAGACTGCGCTGCCAGACTGGTTTCGATTGCAACACTGGGTCGTAAGAATAAATCAGGGTAGGCCCATAATTGTCAAATGACACCTATTGGGCTATTTGCTGTGATGAAGCTGGGCCTTTAAAGTTGGAGACTGTTACGATATTTCTACTTCTCCGCGAGGTTCTGCTAGGGTTTATGCGTGGAGTTTAAGAAGAGGAAAACATTGTCAGTCTTGAAACAATTATCGGTCTTGAAACGCGTCTTCTTCAATGGATCCTTCAGCTTTAAACAACCCTCAATTACAGCAGTTTATCAATGTAAGCTCCCTCATCTCTCATCACTTGCGCTTTTACACGTTTACTGCACATTAATTTTCGGTTTTAAGGTATGTAACAATCGGTTTTTGATGATTGGAAATCGATTTATTTTTTGGATTATTTGATTTCAGTTAGTAAGGTAGAACATAAGCTATTAGAAATTGGTGATGGAAGTAACCTTCTGTTAAAAGGGATTTAGTCATCTAGAATTATTTTTGATTCACAGTTTTTTGTGCTCCTTCCATTCAGACCCATTGTAGTGTCAACTTTTCGTTTGTTGGTTAACTTGATTAAGTTTTGAGATATGGTTACATAAATTTGTTCATTTACAAAGTCGTGAAAGTTGCAATGTGTAACATTCTTATTATATACTATTATATAAAGAATGAAGGTTTAAGTTGGAGCGGACTGAGCTTGACCGAGTCAACCAAACGAGATCTAGATCAAGCTGGAATCTGAATGTTTGTGAATATCTTTCCTCAGGTAGGTAGAGTAGATATGGTAGGAGATTGTTAAGCCTCATATTTGTCCCACGTCAACTTGGAGAAAATAACTAATCTACTATATAGATTGGCTAATCTCACCCCTTAACAAGACCTTTTAAGTGGATGAGGACCCAATTCTAATACGGTATCAGAGCCGGCCCAAGTTGATGATGGGTTTGAATTAGCCCGTGTTGGGTTTGAGTTAACCCGTGTTGGGTTTGAATTGATATCATGCCGGCGTATTAATGGTCCACATTTAGAGCCGATGGTGGTCTACATGTGAGGGGGCGTGTTAAGCCTCATATTTGTCCCACATCAACTTGGAGAAAATAATTGATCAACTATATAGATTGGCTAACCTCACCCCTTAACAATGTCTTTTAAGGGGATGAGAACCCAATTCTTATAGAGATCATTTGAATTAGGACTTGATTTGTTAGGGTTTGTGTATAAATAAAGGCTTAGGCCATTGTAATTTTTTGAGAGAGTGAATAAACACACATTAATATTACACTCCTCTCCACCGAATTCTTAATAGTGAGAGGAGAAAACTATGAAGAATGGCCCGTGTCTTCAAAGGCTCGTTGAGAGCCAAGATGAAGAACGACTTCATTGATGGAGCAATTGAGCGTCCAACAAAATCAGAAGAGTTGGAGTTACGGCGGTCAATAACGCAATGGTGGTGTCATGGATATTCAACACCATCGAGCCGAAACTGAGATCCACGGTGACTTACGTGGAGGAAGCAAAGCTGTTGTGGGATGATCTGGAGCAAAGATTTTCGGAGGGGAATGGACCGAGGGTCCAACAGATAAAGTGTGACATTGCCAACTGCAAACAACAGAAGAATGAAAGCGTGGTCACCTATTATGGCCGCATCAAGAAATTGTTGGATGAACTTAATGACTACGACAAGATGCCGGCGCGCGCATGCACCGGATGCCGGTGTGATATAAACACAAAGCTGACTTAACGAAGGGAGGAGGAACGGTTGCATCAATTTGTCATGGGATTGGAGACGTCTAAGTTCGAGAATGTGAAATCAAACATTCTGAACTTGGAACCTCTTCCCAATGTAAACAAAGCTTATTCAATGGTAATGAGAGAGGAGCGCGTCAAACCGCTCGAGAAGAATACTCAGAACCAATGAGCTTCATGGTGCACACCAACGCTAGGGTTCGCAATCCAGGGGGAGCGAAAAGATATGAGCAATGTGACTTGTGGACACTGCAAAAAGGAAGGATATGAGGCGAATTCATGCTTCAAACTGGTAGGATATCCAAAATGGTGGAGATGAGTATGATATTAATGTGTGTTTATTCACGTTCTCAAGAAATTACAATGGCCTAAGCCTCTATTTATACATAAACCCTACCAAATCAAATCATCCTAACAAATCAAATCCTAATTCAATTGATCTCCTACCATATCTACTCTACATACCTAAGAAAAGATATTCACAAAATATATTGTGAAGATATTGTGAAGTCTTCACAATATCTCATTTAGATTCCGGCTTGAGCTCGATCTCGTTCGGTTGAATCGGTCAAGCTCGGTCCGGTCATTCGGTCTCGGTCCGCTCCAACTTATTCTCCAACTGGTCTTTTAAGGGAATGATGACCCAATTCTAATATGGTATCAGAGCCGGCCTAAGTTGATGTTGGGTTTAAATTAGCCCGTGTTGGGTTTGAATTGGTAATCATGCCGTCGTATTAATTGTCTACGTGTAGAGACGATGTACCGGCCTACACGTGAGGGGGCGTGTTGAAGTCCTATGGATCCCACATCAACTTGGAGAATAAAATTGATCAACTATATGGATTGGCTAACCTCACCCCTTAACAAGGCCTTTTAAGGGGATGAGGACCCAATTCTAATATTTTATTTTCTAAAACATTGATATGGTTTACTAAATTAAATATAGTCCCATGTTTAATACTGGAAAGTGACTTTTCGGATGAGGTGGAGAAAATAGAAATTAAACTTATTATTGCGCTTCTTTTTGCTAATTTATTGTTGTAGGTCCGCATTTCTGCCTCAGTGTCGCTTTTAGATTAGAGCTCAAGAGCTCAGCTGATTTTCTGCTCATTAAGAGGCTTATAGTCTTGAAGCTAATAGGACCATTAGAAACAACTCAACAAGTACGACGTTGGTATTAGGAAATTATCTATTTGGGTTCTTGGAGATAGCCATGTTAATGATTGTTCCCCATGAGTTTTTTTTTTCTTTCTTAAAGCTATATTAACATATTATTTTTGGTTGGGGAATGGAAGTACTTAATTGGTTATGACTTAGCCATTTTATATCGATTTTGAGACTGAAAAGTGGCAGCATAGCATATATTCTAACCGACTCTATTATTGCTTCATTCAAACAAGTTTTGTCGGCAATCTGACCTTATGGTTTATAGTGATGAGGATAGTTGTATGATATGCTTGAATATTTATATGTAGTTTCCTATGAAACCAACAACAACAACAACAACAACAACAACAACAACAACAACAACAACAAAGCCTTAGTTTCCTATGAAACCATTAGTCAAAAAAATGCTTGCACTGTTTGGGTTGATTTCTTGATTATTTTTTAATCATTTTAGCTTTGGGTGGATTATGAACCCTTCATTGTTCTGATTAGGCTGTTGCTTTTAGTTGAATGAGGAATTATTAATTTATTCCCACATGTAATCTTTTTTTTTTTTGTTATTATTTATGCTCATAAGCCTCGTATTTAAGCGGCTTGGCATTTATTTTGTGAATTTGTTCTCTTATTTATTCTTTTTTATTCCCTCGTGATTGTCATATAGGTGAAACTGAGCCTGTTTCCTAAAATTAACCCAACAAAACTAATCATCATTGTTCAATGGAGATTTTTAAACGTGACTTTCTTTTCTTCTGGAGAGGGAACAACCCTTTGAAATTCTTCAATGGTCTTTCCGAGAAATCTTGGCTCCTTGAGCACAATTCTTTCACCTTTTAGAATCTTGAAGTGTTTCAGCTTTTTTTGAAAGAATTGTCACCTTTTCACTTGTTTGTTTGTGTTAGTTTACGATATACTCAGAAAGAAACATAAGCCACACCCCTAACAGCTTTGGCCTTGGCATTTTATACAATACATATACTATTTACACTAAGACCCCTATACATATATAGTTCTACACTTAAGCCTATAACTTATATTTTAACACTCCCCCTCAAGCTGGAGCATAAATGTCATGTATGCCCAGCTTGTTATAAATAGACCTCAACTTATTACTATATAATGATTTAGTGAACACATCTGCAAGTTGATCTTCCGTTTTAACATAACTTGTAGTGATGACCTTCTCCTGAATTTTCTCTCTAACAAAATGACAATCTGTCTCTATATGTTTTGTTCGCTCATGAAAAACCGGATTTGAAGCAATGTGAATGGCTGCTTGATTATCACACCATAGTCGCATAGGCAGCGAATCACATATACCAATCTCATTCAATAGTTGACGAATCCACACAAGTTCACAAGTGGCGTGAGCCATAGCTCTATATTCTGACTCAGCACTCGCCCTAGACACAACAGGTTGTTTCTTACTTTTCCAAGAAACCAAGTTGCCTCCAACATAAATGCAGTATCCACTAGTAGATCTCCGATCTGAAGGAGAACCTGCCCAATCTGCATCTGCAAACCCCTCTACTCGCATGTGTCCATGATCACTATATAACACACCTTGTCCTGGGGCACCTTTTAGATAGCGAAGAATCCTTACAGCAGCATCCCAGTGGATACTCCGTGGTGATGACATAAATTGACTTACTGTACTAACCGCAAATGCAATGTCTGGCCTTGTAACAGCCAGATAATTTAATTTCCCAACAAGCCGACGATATCTCTCTGGGTCATCAAATTCATTGCCACCCTCTACTGTAAGTTTCAGATTCGGATCCATGGGATGGGAGTGTCACACGGTTTTGCACCTAACAACCTTGCCTCAGTTAACAAATCAAGCACATACTTCCTTTGAGACAAGAAGATGCCCCGTTTACAACGTGCAACCTCAATCCTCAAGAAATATTTCAAACTACCCAAGTCCTTAGTATGAAATTTCTCTTGAAGAAATGCCTTTAATTTATCAATACCTGTATTATCACCACCAGTAATGACAATATCATCCACATACACAACTAATAAGATCACACCTGCGCTACTCTGTCGATAAAATACAGAGTGATCACTCTGACACCTCGTAAGTCCAAACTCTATCACCACCTCACTGAATCTGCCAAACCACGCACGTGGAGACTGTTTCAATCCATAAAGTGACCGCTTTAACTTGCAGACAAGCCCATACTCCCCCTGAGCAACGAACCCAGGTGGTAGCTCCATATAAACCTCTTCCTGTAAATCACCGTGAAGAAACGCATTCTTCACATCAAGTTGATGAAGTGGCCAATGATATGATGAAGCAAGAGATATCAGTATACGAACAATCAACTCCATATGTCTGAGCATATCCCTTTGCAACAAGTCGAGCCTTAAGACGAGCCAAAGATCCATCAGGATTTACCTTTACAGTATACACCCATTTACACCCGATCGCATGCTTACTTGCTAGTAAAGGAACTAAATCCCATGTCTGATTATGCAAAAGAGCACTCATCTCCTCCTGCATGGCCTTATTCCATCCAAGATTACCTACTGCTTCAGACACAGACTTAGGAATAGGATAAGACTCAAGGAGATTAACAAACGCACATTGTTCAGAAGATAAACCATTATAACTAACAAAGTTAGAAATAGGATGAAAGGTACAACTACGTTTACCTTTCCGAAGTGCAACTAGAACATCAAGATCAGAGGAAGGAGCAGCGGAAGCAAGATCATGCAACAATGGGACTGGCTCGGTAGAGGTAGAATCAGGAGGAACATCCCGTGATCGACGAGTGTAAACATGCTGAATAGGAGGTCGAATCATTTGCGGAGTAGTAGGGGAGTGCACAACTCGATAAATGAGAAAGTCATCATCAGAGACCGACTCAACAGGAGGTGCGTGAGAGGTGGGATAAAATGATGCAACCTCATGAAACGTGACATCGGCTGAAATCAAATACCGATTCAGGTCTGGAGAAAAACAACGATACCCTTTCTGAGTACGAGAGTAACCTAAGAATATACATTTCAGTGCCTGAGGATCTAACTTGGTAATGCCAAGACGGTGATCACGGACAAAACAAACACATCCAAATATCCTAGGAGAAACACTATATAGAGACCGGGAGGGGAACAAAACACGATATGGAATTTCTCCTTGAAGCACAGATGAAGGCATCCTATTAATAAGGTGACAAGCAGTTAAGATAGCATCAGCCCAAAAATGTTTCGGAACATGCATTTGAAATGAAAGAGCTCGAGCAACTTCAAGTAAGTGACGATTCTTTCTCTCAGCTACCCCATTCTATTGGGGGGGGGGGGTATCAACACATGATGAGTCGTGGAGCATGCCATGAGATGCCATAAATTTAGAATACACACTAGAGTAGTACTCTTGAGCATTATCACTACGAAGACGTTTAACACGCACATTAAATTGAGTCTCAATTTCAGCACAAAACTCAGAAAATATATCAAATAACTCCGAACGATTTTTCATTAAGTAAATCCAAGTGACACGAGAATAGTCATCCACAAAAGTAACAAAATACCGATAACCTAATTTTGAAACAACTGGACTAGGACCCCAAATATCAGAATGTACGACATCAAATGGGGCATCCACCCTGTTATTAACTCTAGGAAAATAAGAAATGCGATGATGCTTTGCAAGTTGACAAGCATCACACGCAAGAGTAGGCAAATGACAAAGATCTGGACACAACTTCTTAAGACTCGATAAAGAAGGATGACCCAATCGGCAATGAATTTGGAAAGGGGGGACAGCGGAACATGTAGGTGATGACGCAGCTTCAAAGTAGTAGAGCCCCCCAGATTCTTTCCCTCTACCAATAATCCTTTTCGTCGCACGATCCTGAAAGACACAATATGTAGGAAAGAATGAGACTTCACAATTATGATCACGAGTAAATTTACTAACAGACAGGAGATTGAAAGAGAAACCCGAAATGAATAAAACCGAAGACAAAGTGAGCGACGGTGTAAAACATATACTACCACGCCCCTGAATAGGTGCTACATAACCGTTAGCCAGTGTGACAGTAGGTGTGGATGACACGGGAGTGAACGAAGAAAATATACCTCGATTGCCAGTCATATGATCAGAGGCACCAGAATCGATGACCCATTTACAGTCAAACAAAGAGACAAAAGCAGTAGGTTTACCTGTCTGGACAAAAGTAGCAGTAGAGGATGACGAAGATGCCTGAAACTGTGTATAACGAGCAAACTCTTCGTCAGACATCATCACCATCTTACCCTCTGGCGGCTGGGATGGGGACGGTGCAGTAGTCATAGAATCAGAAGCAGCATGAGCAAATCTCTCTGGCTTCCCATGCAGTTTCCAACAAGTGCGCATCATATGACCTGGTTCCCCACAGTGATAACAAGTACGTCCCTCTGTAGTCTCTCTGCCCCCACCTCGACCACCACGACCACCCGGACGACCTCCTCGGCTAGGTCCCCTTCCACCACGACTACTACTATCAGGAACCCGATATCCCTGACCCACAAGAGCCGAGGAGTCTCATGTCAAAACAACATTCTGACCCCCTGTACTACTGCTTGCTCCTGACTCTAAAGAAGAACGAAGAACCCGGGAAAAGGCATCCTGAAGAGAGCCCACATCTGTACCCGATAAGATATTAGAGCGAGCAGTACTGAACTCTGATCGTAAACCAGCAAGAAATCCAAGAATGATCAACTGTTCACGTTGCGCCTGCATAACCGTAACATCTGTACTAACCGGTAAAAGCGAACTCCACTCCGCTGCTAATTTCTTATAGTCAGCAAAATATTGGGTCACTGTTCGATCTCTTTGATCTTGACGAAACAACGAACAAGACAAGTCATAAATTTTGTTCATATTATCCTTTCCTCCGTACAGAACAGCTAAATATTCCCACATATCTCTGACGGTACCCGTATGTGCAACTAATTCAGCAACCTCTTCATCCATAGAATTCATCAGCTTATAATACAAATCAACATCTTCTCTCATCCATTTGTCATCTGTTGGTTGAACAGTAGTGAGATGATCTTCTTTGTTTTGCCCTTTCAAATTCATCTCAACTACACGACGCCACATTAAGTAATTCTTCCCAGTTAATCTTTTATCAGTAATCCTAGACCCAGTAGATATTACTTCAGAAACCACCATCCTAGCATTAGAAGACTCGTTATCCGACATTGTTAACGGACAGCAAACGGAGAATCAGAACAGCAAGAAATACTAAGAACAGCAAGAAATCATCAAACCAGAAAATCGAACAGGAAAGTGTAGTCTGTGAAACCCGGCGAGCTTATCTGTGGTGGTCCGGCGAGAAAGCTCCGGCGAATGCGCCGGCGCGTGAGGAGATTTTCCGGCGACCGTTAACGGTGAGACTTGGACAGACGAAGTCGCCTAGGCTAGACGAAGACTCGACGCAAACACTTGGCCGGAAAAAAATGAAAATCCGGCGATAATCCTCTGGTGACCAATTTGTCGACTTCTTCTTCAAACTGATCGCATGATCACGGCGATCCAACGGAACTGCTCCGATGTCGATTTCTTCAGATTAATCGCACAACTACGGCGGCGATCTCGAACCCTATTTCGGAACCCGCTCTGGATACCATGTTAGTTTACGATATACTCAGAAAGAAACATAAGCCACACCCCTAACAGCTTTGGCCTTGGCATTTTATACAATACATATACTATTTACACTAAGACCCCTATACATATATAGTTCTACACTTAAGCCTATAACTTATATTCTAACAGTTTGGAAGGAAAATTCGAGTTTCATTTTTGGGGAATTTTCTATAAGTAGTCTAAAATGGTTTGCTTTTGCCTAAAATGTCACCACCACCTGTTTTTCCTGGTTTGTTCTTTTTCTTTCCGCTTCTTTTTAAGTTTGCTTTTGGCTTATTTACTTTTTACACTATTGATCATCCTGTTTGCTCGTTCTTCTTTGATCAGGGTTGTCTAAAAGAATCTAAGACGCTAGTGCCGTAGTAATCAGGAATAGTCCGTAGTTCAACCTGACACTTGCACATGACAATTGAACAAACTTGCTGTTGTGTCAAAAACTTGTAAAATCAATAAAACAAAGAAGGCTACAGAAGTATAGAACTACACTTAACTATTTTTAGATTTTCATTAAGATAATTATTTTTTATTCAAATTATTGGTCAAAGTATAATGAAGTTGACCAATAATCCTATTTTGAGTGGGACGGAGGGAGTATAAACAAAACATTTTCATGGACATAAATATAAGAAGAGTTAAAGGTAAGGATGTGTTTACTCTTAATTTTGTTCAGCATCGGACATAAATCTTGCGAGTGATTTTCTTGATGAAAATGTGAAATTATGTGACTCAATAACGAAGAAAGAACGGCATACAAAAATTAGTTTTTGGTATCATTATATGAGATCACCCATCAGTAAGGCTACGTGACCTATTTACTATTATGGACATTACTTTTGGACGTAGTTAACCAAAGCTTAATGAAATGAGTAAAATTTAGATTGGAATACTCAAAGGACAACCTGACCACCACTTTTGATTGCCAAAGAAGTTTGTTTTCTTGGAGCATTTGTGTTTTCTTTCCATAGCTATGACTGAAAGAAAATATCTGGGCAGCAGTAAGTAGACTTGCCCACGGTTCAGGACCTTCAGGTTTAAACCGAAGTACGGTTTGGACCGTATAAATTCAGTTAAAAAATAAAAAAACCTGCCCTTAGTCGAATTACTTCCTCTTTCTCTTTGCTCTTCATTCTTTCCTTTTCCCTTTAAGATTAGGAATAGGATTCTTTCCCTCCCACTAATCTTTTACATTATACTCCCTCTGTACCACTCGAAATAGGATTTTTGGTCAACTTAATTATAGTTTGACCGATAATTTGAAGAAAAAATAATGAAGCTAGTATAAATTTGAAAATTGTTACTGTATCACGGTTACTAATAAACTCAATAACTATTTTTAGATTTTCATTAGGATAATTATTTTTTATTCAAATTATTGGTCAAAGTATAATGAAGTTGACCAATAATCCTATTTTGAGTGGGATGGAGGGAGTATAAACAAACATTTTCATGCATTGCAGAGGAAGGAGTTACTAGGGTTCTTTCGGACAGTAGAAGTAGTAGTAGAAGAAGAAGAAGATTGAGATGAATAATCTGTATAAAGAAGGGGGGGGGGGGGGGAAGGAAGCTACTTCCAATATGCGGCCTTGGGTAAGAAGGGGATCGATCATATTTAAAAAAAAAAAAAACTGCTAAAAAGTAAAACAGCTAAATAACCAATAAACCAGATGAATTGTGAACCGTATATACATGGTTTGGACTTGTGGTGAACCGTGAACCGCCTGTTCATGAACCGGGAACCGGCGGTTTGGGTGAATTGTGCATGTCTAACAATAACTGTATATCCAAAGGTGGTCTACTCCTCCCCCTCGTGCCCATTTTCAGTTATTGACCCAGTGGATTCATAATTCTCTGCAGCACTTTCTTCTTCCTTGCCTCTGCAGCTTCCTCCTCATCTTTTACATTACCCTTTCCTTCATCCTTCTATTCGTTGTCATCACTCTTCTTCCTTATTCTACACCTTGCATATTCAGGAGCAGGTAGTAAACATGAAAGAATGCTGTCCTCTAAAGGGAGAAGAACTATGGTGCTTAAAGCTAGATGTTGGAGAAAGTTAGCTCTTGAGAACGTGAGATCATTGTAGGCAATCTGACAGGATGCATGGGTCTGGTTATTAGTTCGATTGAGTTTGTCATCATGACCTATCAGTTTTTGTGCAATGGTTACTAGTTTCTTGGGCAGACGAATCAGAGATCCGTGTTTTGTTTTTTTTAATATGATTAATTTTACATAGCCGTCTGTTACTCTATGTTGGTATCATTTGCTTGGACTAAAAACATTCTGACATGCGGTTCTGCCATCTGATAATGTGCAGCAAGAAAAGGAAAAGGCAATGGTGAATGAGATGATTGGAAAGATGACAAATATCTGCTGGGATAAATGCATCACCGCTCCTCCCGGAAGCAAGTTCAGCTCCAGTGAGACATCTTGCCTTAGCAACTGTGCTCACCGCTATATGGATTTGAGTATGCTTATCATGAAACGCTTTAACTCCATGCAATAAATAGACAGAAGCTTCGGACTATTATTCCCATTTGAAGATTGTCTCCATCTTGCTCACAAACAGTTAGTTGAAATCATTATGGTTGGTACTTGTAGAAAACCAATTTCCTCCAATTTTTGTTCTTGAAAAGCTCTGAGAATATATTCTAAGTTGAGATCTTTATATTAAATGAAATATGGGGATGCTAGCTTAATTGTGTGAGTTTTTCTTTTTCGTTGCTTTTTTTGCCGTTGTGTGAAGAAGACAAACTTATCCCGAGCAATGCTAATGCTAGGGGCATAAAAAAGTCTCACAAAATTTTGAGCACAAACACGATCGTTCAGTTAGTGATTTGTTGGTTAATTAATGGGATTGTAGGTCCTATTGATAACTGTGTTTGTGACCCAGTTTACTGAACTTTTTTTTTTGCACTCGTAATACTACTCCCTCTCTCTCTCTCTCGGAACAAATGTCATACTTTATATTATAATTTGTCCAAAAATAAATGTCTGTCTTACTAAAAATAGGATATGAAGTTTAATGATCTTCCTATTTTACCCATTCTAATAGGCACAAACATTGCAATGCCATAAGAAGTGGCACAGGCACTCTACCCATATGAATAAATCGAGGCAATCAAGAAAATATAACTAAAAGCTTAAAAACATTGACTTGTCAAACAAACTATGACATTTATTCCGGCTCATCAGAAGCAGCATCATTTATCAATAAGTAACTACAAAATTCCAGCTAATGTAAACAATCTCCTTAGTTTCACATTACAGTTGTGCAAACAACAATAGGATATAAGCAATCTACCGTATCACCTTACAGTTGTGTAAACAGCAGCACAAAAATTGGTGCATGTGACTTGTCATAAACATTATTTTCAGATATATGATGTAATAACAGAGTTCAAAAATGATTACAAAATGTTCTCACCAGGCAGAATTTCTTTTTTTTTTTCAAAAAAATATGTGAAAAAAGGCACAGAGTTGCAACAAAAGCTAGAAATAAATTGAAAAGGAAAAATATATAAGCACACATACAATTTAACAGAGACAGAGGATGTAAAATTCTAATTGCCCACTAAAGAATATATATACACACTAGCACTCAATACCAGCAAACCACAACAGAACCCTCTTTCGGGTACAATTAACCGTAAACATAAAATGCTACTCACTTATTACTACAATCCTAATCGTTTTGAGGTGGCACATCCCAGCTTGAGCTTCTCCGTCCCATAGTACTTCGAGTACTATGGATTTCTGAGCGTGAGCCCTCATCAAGATTACTATCATTTCTGAGCTCTCCCTGAACGCTTCCTCGGTCTGTAATAGAGTCATTGTTCCAGATAGGCTTCCTACCCATTTCAATGTCGCTCATCGATTTCTCAAAATTTGGGCTTACAAAACTACTACCAACTGCTCTTGGTGGGATTTCAGGCTCCCTCTGTACTTCACCCCTGAATTTGTTCTTGGAAGGAGGAATGTTGTACCAGAATATCTCTTTGAAGTTCTCGAGTACCCCTTTGTTATACGGATTGGATCTTCCATCATATCTGTATCTGAAATTTTCATATGTAGACTGCACGACAGAGGAAGGAGGTATGATATGTTAGAAGCTTACTCCACACACACACAAAAAAAAAAAAAAAAAAAAAAATGCTTAGAGGAGCTCCCAACTGTTATGTTGATTTCCAGACAACAGATACACAAAATGATACTCCCTCCGTCCCAAAATGAATGTCCGTTTTTTGTTCTTGATCAAGACTAAAAACGGACATTCATTTTGGGACAGAGGTGGTATGTCCTAAATATACCACCTTTTTCTTAGCTTGCAGGAAAAGAATTTCAAGAGGAAAAAGATAACCTTTATTCCTCAAACACTTTGTTATGAGTGTATCTAGACAGACATTTTAGATCAGAGCATTCCAATCAGTAAAAATGTTAGATGGTACGTGTTAAACTTCTATGCTTTACAAATACAACTGGCATACTAATTACAAGCCACCATATTTTCAAGAGTCTAATGCTCTACACCTGAAATATCAACATACTATTTAAATGCAATTAAATTTTCATAAATATTTGTTTCTGGTAATACCAATAGTGCTCTAGTGATCGTCATACCAATCAAAGTTAAAAGGACATCAGGACATGCTATTTTTCACAGAGACCATTTAAACCAAAGTCCACCTAATCATTTGTGAATTGAAACCGTACTAGGCAGGTGTCAGCAGTCGGCAATTCAACCTACAAACTAGTATCCCAGCAATCTGCAATTCAACCTTCAAACTATTCTCAATCACCAGTAATTTTAATCTTCATTTAGTAAAAATTTATTGTCCTTAAATGCAAGTATTTAAATGTGTATTTAGAATAAAAAATTATTATATTGACATGACTGCATTTTAGCTGTTTTGTATACAGATTCAGTAGTTATCTCCTTCAGGTAATGAAAAATAGTTTGTGAATCAAAGTACACATACAAAAATATGGGGTCAAAAGCGGAAATAATGTGCAAAACGGGATATGCGAGCTAAAAAAAAGGCTTTGCACGTGAATGCCAGGCAAACCAAATTCAGGAATAATAATACCATTTCAAACCAGTAATTATAGCAGCTAAAGACATGTGTTTTACCTGGTTTGTACCAATGAGATAGAGATGGAACACAGTGAGGCCACCAACAAACCATACTGCTATAAAACTGTAAATAATTAGTACAATGGAGGCTGGAGTGTTGCCCAGTGCCCGCCATATAGATGTCTTCTCACTACGCATGATCATTGCCACATAGACCCAGCAGAAGGCAAACACATAAATGCAAAGCATAGTTGCAGATGAGACAAACATAAAGAAGAATCTGTAATTCCGCTGCACCCATAAAAACACTATATCAACGAATGCCCGAAAATGTAACGAGCCGTACAGTCAAAATCATTTTTAATTATACTCCCTCCGGTCCAAAATAAATTGTCACAGTTCCCTTTTAGTCCGTCCCAAAATAAATGTCGCATTTCTAAACAAGGAAAGTGTGGTAATGCAATTTTACCTTTGTACAAGTAATGTGCAAGCAAGTGAAGCACATTCCTTCAAAATGTTCACAAGTCAAACATGACATTTATTACGGGATGGAGGGAGTACATGAAAAGGTATATTCTCTTACCAATCCAATACACTGTCCAACCCAAGGGCAGTGATGATCAAACCGTTGCACACAGTTGTCGCAAATTGAACAGTGTGAACAACGCGGAGGCCTATATAGCATGCAAGTATCACAGTATTTGGTCTTTACAGTCATTCCATTCACTATAACTTCCTTAAAGCGAGGCAAACGTAACTGTGGAGTTTGACCAGCCCCAGCTTCTATGCTCTGATCGAAACTTTCTGGTTCTGGAGGGTGGGTCCTACGAGGAATTATACCCGGGTCCCTTCCAGAGGTCAGTAAAAGGAGCACTAATACCTGCGAAAGTTACGGAATCCTTAAATCAGGCTTTTCATAATCCAATATGATAGGTTTCCATATTGAGTTGCTGGTTTAACTTAAGAGTTGCAACAATAACACGAAAAGTCATAAAAACAATTCTGTTAATCAGAGTAAGATTTTGACAAGCCACTTAGATTTCCAGAGTCATCAGTACACGCGACTAACTAGGAGCTAGGGAGGCGAATACAGAAAAAATTAGCAAACTTGCATTACTGATATAACCATTCCTCATATTCACTTATTCAGCGCCAAGAAAATAATATAGTTCAATCAGTTTCTGGAGTATTCAAAATGAAGAAAAAAAAAGCATACAATTATGGTAGAGTAACTAAAATGATTTATTGGTCATTCCGCTCTTCATCAGGACACATGGGATGCTTCTCATTTTTTTTATGTGTCAATAATACTATACGGTACTACCCCCGCCCCAAAATGAATGTCCAAAAAAAAAAAATACTATCCTATAGAATTGCGAATTCACCTAGTCTTTCAAAAAAATACTTATTGATCATTCCGCTCTTCATCAGGACACATGGGATGCTTCTCAATTTTTGTGTGTCAATAATACTATACGGTACTACCCCGCCCCAAAATGAATGTCCAAAAAAATACTATCCTATAGAATTGCGAATTCACCTAGTCTTTTTCAAGAGTATGGCCACCTTCGCAGAAAAGCTTCACTGCATTCCAAATTAGAAGAACACCAATGGACCCCCGGAAAGCAGTACAATGACTTTTCTCTAAGTGGTTGGGAAAAGTCTTGTAATGCATTTTAACCACAAAAATTGATAATAATCCTGCACTATTCTCTCAGAGCTTTTCCCTAGATGCTTAAAAGAAAACAGTCCCACAGCGTCGATAGTTTGAAAATTCTGAACTTCCAATTTCACTGGTAGATGCCTTCTCCACGTTGAGCACATATCAATGATACCACCATCAGCCATCATATTGCATAAACAAGAACTGATGACTGTCATGCAAGAAATCTCTAGTCATAATAGCCTAATTCTTTAGAGGGTCATCAATGTTTCACTTAAATGGAAGTGTATCTGAAAGTCTCGAGATATAACAGAAAGCTTCCATATATCATTTTCGGTTATTCTTTACGTCATTTAAGGATTTCCAACCAACACGCTTGAAGGGACTGTGTAGGCAGATGCATGCTCTACATTCTCTCAGTCCACCTCCAGCAGCTCAGTGTAAAAAGGAGAACTGTATTGTGCAGAGCAGGTGGAGTAACAATCGAGTTACTAAAGCCTATCAATCATTCGATCTTTAAATCCAAGGATACCGGCATACTGCGAATGATTTGATTAAGCATAAGAATGGTCTCTGATGACACTAACAGGTCTTCCACGCCCTCCAAAGCACTCTAATTCTATATATTTCTGCTCCACAATGAAACTACATTAATAGGGCTGTCTAGTATATATCTAGCATCACAGATCACAAACTAATAAAACTATCACTAGGAATATATGACATTGGTGTGCTTGCATTAACAAAATCAACATCCTAGTTCGGAAGCCCAATTAATAACCGTTGACAGAGTCCCTCTTTTTCATGATTACACTTGCATCTTATACAATATTTATCTATTACCTTCATATATTAATAAAAAAAATTGTAAATGCTAGTGTCTACAATCTTAAATATATCACCTCAAAGGGTAACAATATACACCAAAGAATGTCTGAATTCAAAGTGGGATTCTTCAAATAGGACGTATTGATTAAAAATTAAAAGCTTTCAAGTTGGAGATAAATGTTTATAATTATGACGATTAACATCAGCAAGTCGCTATGAAGTAAACACATAAAACAAGCCAACTAAACAGCTGATCCTCATAATATTTATTTATCAAATGTACATGGAAAGAAGATGGATTCAGCATACAAGAAAGGAGTTTAGTATAAAAATAGGACTTACGTAACACGTGAATACAACCACAACGACCAGAACTAATATACCCAAATGATGAGAGAAATGATCCAGCAGCTTTCTGGCAACAAAGACGCAGAAACAAACAACGGGAGCAGCTATAAGGAACATCGTTAGAAAAACTGATCTTGCATCTGGCCCAAATATAAACCGTCCTTGGAGCAAAAATATCTGCAAGTAGAAAATTGACAACCTTCGTAAGCAATATGATTTAAAAGGATCACAAACAGTCTTCTATAAGTCATATTAACACATATCAAGTCCAAGGTTTAAGGATCTTCAAACTTGGGACAGTCAGAGAGGAGCATATCACCAGACTTTCTAACTAAAAGCAAAAAAAAATGTAAATGTGTGAGCAGAACTTTCTATTTGATAAAAAATATGAATCAACTAATAAAATTGCTAACAGGTACCCAGGGGAACTTGTTAAACAAGTACATAAAAGTAGATTCTTAAAAAGTGCCGGTTCTTATAAGTAGATTCTTAAGAAGTGTCGAGTCTTAAAAGTAGATTCTTAAGAAGTGCCGAGGCAACTGACAACAAAACCTATAAATTAAATCACATTAAAATTGCAAAATCAGAAAGAAAATATTTTGCCAATTTAAGCAAAGCCCGGGAAACAATCCTAAAACAGAAAAAGGTACAAGAAATGATTGTCTGTTATACAAAACAAAGAAGGCTAACTTGAGCAGCAAGCACAGCACCAAATCCACAAACATTCACTGGGAATGATTTAGTTAGTTTACAAAAATGAAACAATCCGTAACTTCATTAGCAAGTAACTTGGACTAGAAATGGTCAACTGACAAGGTTTTTCTAGATCGAAATCATCATCATAATCAAAATCTTTCACTTTTTAACAACACAATCCGATAATCTATCTACAAGTTCAATTACTCATAACGATGATGATAGATCATTCCGTCATTCCATAACAGACATATAAGCAAAAATTTCAGACAAAACCCTAAATCTAACAAAATCGAAATCAAACTAATTATAACTGTGTAGTCATAATTTATTGAGAATCAAACATAAACCCTAAATTTGTTTAAATTCGAATCAAGGAAAAAGAGATGAACTAACATTGTTGCCCTTCCAGGTCTGGTAAGTACGGGAAACCTCGTCGGAGGCATCGGCGGTGGAATCGGCATTATTCGGCCGATGAGGCATATGCATCTCTGATTGTCTCTCTCTCTCTTTCTAGGATTGAAATTCACTGCAAAAGGAAAGGTGTAAAGAGGGGAATGATGAAGTGAAAAAGGGAAGGGGAGAAGAGAAGAGTCAAAGAAAGAGGAGGAAGAAGAAGAAGAAGAAGGCGGCTCTCCTTTCGTGTCCTGGGGTTGACTTTGTCAGCACCTTATTGCGTGTGTGTGTGTGTGTGTGTCAACTCTCACGAGAGGAGAGGGAGTGGGTAGGCGCCTGAACCCGGCAATCACCGCCGAACAATAACTACCCATTTTCTCTCCACTCTTTTTTTTTTTTTTTTTTTTTTTTGATGCATAGGTTCACCAACTTCGCCAGACTTACGGTTGCTCGGCCTCGCTCCGCCAACTACTCCTGGGGGTAGTAGTTCCGGTCCCTCTTCCCTACCACCCGTTAAATCGCGGGATGTGCCTCAGTAGCCAGGGTTTGAGCACATGTCAACTGATAACACAATAGAATGTCCTACCCCAGAAAAGAGCCCGGAGAGCTCCGTTGTGCCAGGACTTATGGTTGCTCGGCCCTGGCACTAATTGCTCCCACCAGAAATCGAACCCACACTCTATGCCTCCAGCGCAACAACTTATGTCCCCCTCCTTAACCACTGAGCTATGCCCCGGGGAACACTTTCTTTTTCTTATTACTCCTTCATTCCACAAAATTACTCCCCCTACCCGGAATGAATAAATGGACTACATTTCTATATTCGTTTGTCCCAAAATAAATAGTCTTACTAAAATATAATATGAATATGGTGATCTTCCTACATTATCCGTTCTAATAAGCACAAACATTGTAATGTTGCAGGAGGTGTCTAAACTTGCTATTTTATTTTCTTGGTGTTTTAAGGCATAAACCCACTGTTTTAAGGTAAAACCATATTAAAAAAATGGATTTTTTTATAACTTAGGGAGAAACTAGTTTCCTCCAAAACCTAATCCCAAACTTGGGAGCTCGGCATAAAGGTATAGAATTCCCTCACCTCCCATTCCTTCTCCCTTTCCTTTCTCTCCCTTAAAAACTTGGAGCTGGCCCTTAATATCTATAACCGAATATAAACATTGTTTCCTATAAAAATCGATAAATACAAATCAAATCTATAAATCGTCATCATGTTGTAACCATGCATCATCTCATATACTCGTATTGATTTTTCCATACCTATCCTCCGCCAAACCCCTAGCTTACAATATTTGGAAATGCGCATATGTCCCTCCAATAATAATTTGGACACTACATTCAAAAAACATGTAAAGAAAATATGGCGTTGTTTGCACTTTGGTAATTAAAGCATCTGAGTTATACGAAATGATTAGAATGATATTAATATTTGATGGAATTTTATCTATATTAACTATCGAAAAATAAAATAAATATTTCTTTCCAAAACTGAGTGATGGATGTGTTTCCACCCATCCAAATCTTATACTTCTGTGACTTATTAGATGCTCAATCTTGGGTGTTTTGATGGTTTTTGGAGTGTTTATGAGCATAGGAAAGGAGCGAAAGAATGCACGGATTCATGTACGTTAAAGTGCAAAAAAAAAAAAAAAAAGAGATAAAGAACGGACCAATAAATAAAGATAAAGTGATGCAAAATTGTGAAATCAAGACCATTGGATAGTACTCGAAAAGAGCTTTCCAACGATAGTTTTGCGCGTCCAAATCGGAGTTCGTATGAAGAAGTTATGACATCCGGAAGCTTACGCGTAAAATGTACAAGTCACACACTTGATCTCCGGATTTGCCAAGGGACTGATCAAGCGGGTGGTCACCCGCTCTCATAGCGGGCGGGCGCCCACTCAGGGACCTCAGGGGTATTTTTCAGGGACCTTTAAGGAATTATCCAAAATTTAATGGGCATTTTAGTATTTTCCAAATTCAAGGGACTTTTTTAAATTTTTTGGAGGACCTTTGGAGAATTTTCGGAGGGCTTTTTTGGAAACTCAAAAATCCCAGGGGCTCCTGAGGAATTTCGGCCAACACTTTATTTTCTCCTCTTTCAACAAAGAATCCTAAGGTTTTTCCTATTTTTACACCTCCTTATCCCTAGTATAAATATAACACTCTATCTACATTATTTTATTGGTACTTTATTCAAGGATTCAAGATTTGTATAAAGATTTTCGTCAATTTATTCCAAGTTTTGATGTTCTTTATTATTTTTCTCGTTTCCTTTGTTATAAATATGAGTAGCTAAATATTTAGATTCATGGATTGGTAGTAGCAAATACTAGATCTTTATGCTATAGATTGAATTCTTCCATTCAATATTAATTCTTGTTCATCAAAATATTCTTCATGCTAAATTCTTTAGTTTCAATTATATGTTAAGATATAAATTGGCTTTAAAATTATTGGGTATATATTACTGCACTAGCGTGTGTGAGTATACGTTGACTGTTATTTTGATGATTAGATTCAATTGAGGACCTAGCGGAAGTTAAAAAAATCTAGGTTCATGTGTTCTTGAGTGCTTCATGAATTTGTTGCATATATTATAGACCTAGCGGAAAGTATAATATAAAGCCAAAATCTTGCGTAAAACGCGTTTTACGAAACGCTTGGGAAAAACGTGTTTTTAAATAACACGCGGTGGCATTTTTGTAAATAGTCGAAACTTCTCAACGGTTCTGGATATCGATATGGTGCCTTCTGGATATGAGATTGATATCCAGAAAACTGTGAAAGTGATAGCTAGAAGGGTTCTGGATATCAATAACAAGCATTCTGGATATGATTTTCAAGTACATTTGAAAAAAAATCATGGCCAATAAACTTTCTGGATATCAAGTTCAAGAGGTTCTGGATATAGATAATATAGTCTTCTGGATATAATTTATGAAGCATATCCAGTGAGAAAAAAAAAAGCTGAAAAGAACCTTTGAGACTGATATCCAGAACCTTAGAGACTAATAGTCAGAACCTTTAAAAGTGATAGCCGGAATGTTTTTATTTGAAAAAAAAATGAAAGAGCAGTTGTTGTGTTAATAGATAGCCAGAAACAATGTTTAGGATGTCCAGTTGGTGTGTTACGAAGATCCAGCAAGTGTGTTGAGGAGCGCCAGATAATTATGAAAAACATGTTTTTCCTAATCGCTTGGAAAAACGCGTTTTACAGGAGACTAACTCTAAAATAAAAGAAATAAAACGATTGCATTCTGGCAACCGAACCGTCCCAATTCTTACTATTGTGAACGAACCCAAGAATGAGATTGATCTGATTATTATGAGCATAGCATAAAGTGAAGGTATTTGTGATCCAATCCGTAAATCCCTTGTCATCCTTGATAAATTCTTCTTCTTTTTTTTTAATTGTTTTCTTAATATTAGTTTAAATTCTTGCATCAGTAGTTTAGTTAAATATTCTCAAACAAAAACACCTGGTTACTTTTACATTAATTAAATATACTTGTTTTCACTCAAGTCTCTGTGGTTCGACCCTTACGTTTGTACAATGCTACTTCGGTGACTTGTACACTTGCAAGGTTTTATTACTGAGGATTTTTTTCCATCACTGAGGAAGTAAATTTCATTATAAATGTTATATAAATAGTCAACTAACATCAGTTTCACATTCAATTAAAAGTCAATTTGATCACTTGACAAATATCATTGTTCAAAAACAGAAATATAATTAAAAATAATTGAAATATTGTTTTGACTTTCAAGTTTCAAAAAAGGAAGCATTATTGTCAATGAATTTGACTTGTTAAATGCTCCCATTGTTTGTCCTTAAATGAATGTCTATTTTGCCATGCGTAACTATAACAATTTTCATACTCCGATTTTTAATAAGGTATTCCGAATTTCACCTCTTTATTTCTTGTCGGCTAGCATATCTAGTCTGGTCTCAAGCCCTAGTTAATCACCCAAACCACCACTTCCAAGACCTCCTACAATGGTTCTCTTCATGGTTATCCAGACCCACCCCAACCCTGAATTTATGCTTGACTCTGCTCATTTTTGGGAAATTTGGCTAAACCGGAACAACATAGTCTTCAACAATGCTTACTCAACCATACACGACACCATCCCAATTACCCTCCAACATCTCCAAAAAAAAACAAATCAAGCTTATCAACAAAATACCCCTCTAAACTTACTCGTCCCCCTCACCTACCAAATATTCCTGCCGCACCAATTTTTTTTTGTGTCTTGATTCGTGGAATGGAAAGACTCTAAAGGAATATCTCAACAAATGTACCCCAAGTCACCTCAAAATTCTTATTTCGCATGGATCATGGAAACAAAATGCGAGATGGGCCGGTTTGGAGTTGAGATCTCTTGTACCACTTTTGTGTGCCACTCTATGTACCACTTGTAATCCAACCGTTCACATGTTTTTATAATATTACAATAATACCAATCTCAATAAATGTAAGCCATTAAATCACTCGTGGCACATAAAATGGTACACAAAGTGGCACAGAGGATTTGGACTCGCCGGGTTGGGATGGGAACTCTGGGATCCAGAATCGGGAAGAATAGCTACTGGCAGCATCTCCTACAAAGCACACTCCAGCACTCAAACAGAAATCCTAGCAATTTGGAAAGGTCTTGAATGGATAGTCCAGCATGACTACCACAACATTCTCATCCTGACGGATTCTACACAAGATAGGGACACCATTCAATATCCAAGATGTAAAGACTTCTCTTTAGAATCTATCATTTCGGATATTTGAATTCTTATGTCTCAATGTAATAGAACTCATGTTAGTAAAGTAGATAAGAATGTAATTTATTTAGCGCATGTTAATGCGATCTTTGCTAGAAAAATGTACCTGCTTTATAGGCCCTGAGCCTACCTAACAAGATAAATAGCTTAGTTTGCTTAAAAAATGTATTTTTTTTTAATTTGTCTCAAAATAAATAGTTTTTAAATAATAATTAAGTGGAATAGATTTATATAAACAATAGTCAGTCTTTTGAAGAGAAACGATTTTTTTTAACCTGTGCACTAAAGGCACATGCCTATAATTATAATAACTATCCGTTCATTTATTATACTTTTGTTTTAGTAATACTTTTCAAGTATTTTTTTTTTTGTATATATGTAAATACACACATATATATATGAAAAAACTCTTTTTACAATTATGAAAACAATAAGTAAGAAATTATGTTCATTAAATGAACTGACATTTATAATTATGCTTAAAGACACATGTTAGAAAAAAATAACAACTCAAAATAAAAATAAAAAAATTGTTTAATAATTTAAGACGTTTCTCTTAAAAAAGGAAAAAAATAGTTGACGGAAGTTCTTACTAGTAGGGGTGAGCAAAAAAACTGAAAAAATCCGAAAAAAACTGGACCCAAAAACCGGTCCAATAAGCTATTGGTTAGGACCGGTTTCTAAAAATTAGAAAACCGAAATTAGTGGTTCGGTTTAGGTTTCCAGCTTGTTAGAACCGATAAAAAACCGAACCGAACCGATTACCTAAAACTATGTCGTTTTATTCCTAGCTTATTATTTGAATTAATAGTTGTAAACTTTAACTAGCGGGTAACCCGTGCTCTGCACGGGAAACCAATATTATATCTTAAAAATAATAATAACTAAAAATATTAATAATAATTAATCTATATAATTACTATTATTATAATTAAATAATATTATTGATAGTAATAGCAATGATTAATTTATATAATAATTATTATAATAAACTAATACTATTAATAGTAATAGTTAATAGATATAGTAACTATTATGATTAATTAATAATTTAACTTATATAATAACTATTATAATTAACTAATACTAATAATAGTAATAGTTAATGTATATAGCCTATTTATAGTTAACTAATACTATTAATAGTAAAAACTAACGAATAAAGTAACTATTATAGTTAACTAATACTATTAATAGTAACAATTAACTAATATATTAACTATTATAGTTAACTTATACTATTAATAGTAATATTTAACTTGTATAGTAACTACTATTGTTAACTATTACTATTAATAGTAATACTTAACTTATACTATTAATAGTAATATATTAACATACATATTAACTATAATAGTTAAGTAATACTATTAATAGTAATAGTTAACTTGTATAGTAACTATTATAGTTAACTAATACTATTAATAGTAATAGTTAACTTACTATTAATAGTAATAGTTAACTAGTATAGTAACTATTATAGTTAAGTAATACTATTAATAGTAATAGTTAACTTGTATAGTAACTATTATAGTTAACTAATACTATTAATAGTAATAGTTAACTTGTATATTAACTATTATAGTTAAGTAATACTATTAATAGTAATAGTTAACTTGTATAATAACTATTATAGTTAACTATTACTATTAATAGTAATAGTTAACTCATATCATAACTATTATTATGAGCTAATAGTATTAGCTAATAATGAGAATATCAAAAGCCACACACTTTTAGGATAGTGATGATGTGGCATCACGAAATGCAAGATTCTTCCATGATTTGTCCACGTGGCATCACCACATCTCTCTTCACCAACTTTAATATATATATATATATATATAGATTTGTAGTTTTTGGCCCAAGTAGTATGGCCCATCGGCCCAATTCATACTCCAACCAGAAAATGTGCCTTATTTGACCTTATTATTTATTATGTGCAAATTGGGCCTCATTTGAATGCAACCTATTAAGGCGGCCCAACAAACCCACAACCCAACAGTCCATTCAATTGGTTTGACACCGAACCAAACCGAAATCACACCGAAACCGAACAAACCGAACCATTAAGAAACCGAAGCTTAATAGTTTTGAATTACATAAACCGATAACTATTGGTTTGGTGTCGGGTTGGCCTAAGACCGAACCAAACCGACCCGTGCACACCCCTACTTAGGCTCCGTTTGTTTTCCGGAAAACATCTGCCGGAAAACATTTTCCGCATTTTCCTGTGTTTGTTAAGCACCGGAAAATGGGGAAAATGTTTTCCGGAAAATGGTTTTCCCCCTTTTCTAAGGAAAACGTTTTCCTTACCTCCACCTAAGGAAAACATTTTCCGGAAAATAATGATGACACAAAATTATTTTTGAACACTCCTCCACCTCCGCCTCGCCCCTTTCCCACACCACCCATCCCACCCCCATCCCCGCCCCTACCCCCCCCCAAAAAAAATAAAAAAATAAAATTCTTGTCACTCATATTAAAATTATTTTTGAACACCACCCCCACCACCCACCTCCACCTCCACCCCAACCCACCATCCACCCTCAAAAAAGAAACTTTCTTTTCACACACGTTAAAATTATTTTTGAACACCTCCCCCACCCCCACCCCCACCTCCCCCTACCCCTCCCCAACACCACCCATCCCACCTCCCTTCAAATTTTTTATCATAATAATATTTTTCTCATATTAAATTATTTTTTGCTCATATGAATATATTTTCCGAAAAATATTTTCCTTAGATTTACCAAACAACCAAAAACATGCTTATGTCATTTTCCGGAAAACATTTTCTTTCCCCCAAACAAACGGAGCCTTACTAGTAGTAAATTAGACAGTACATGTAAACTTTGGGCTTCATCTCATTCGGCCCAATAATTTTTTTATTCGATTGGGCTCACTTGGCCTTGTAATGCAGTGCAATCAGACCCAGACTAGTTAGATTAAAAAATAATGACTGTATAGAAAAGGTTAGGAGTCGAACCCAGGTCGCTGGATTCAAAGTCCAGAGTGCTAACCACTACACCATAGAACCACTGACGGTCAAATGATGTGTTTATTTTTACTAAAAACATAAATATTTTTAGTATTTTTTTTTCATTGGTTGCTTAAGTTTTTGAAATTTAATAAAATAAAATTAATTTCAGAACTGAGGATTCGTTGAATTGAGCAATTTTGAGATTTAATTCCACACTACTCCCAAGAAAAACCTCCCCCAAGAAATTCTAAAAATAGAAAGTCGAAACCGAAGAAAAAAAAGGAGAGTAGAAAAGTGTACAACATTAGCAATTGTTGTGAAAAGAGTGTACAAGTGGAATATGATCACTAGCTTTCAAGATAATTCTAAACAATTGGCTTATTCTCGTTATTTCATGCACGTAAATCAATCAAAAAATTCGAAAGTTTAGCAATAATTAGCTTATCAATGACCTCACAACCAAATCCTTTTAATCATCGTTGACGACATCTACTAAATATTTGGCTCAATTATTACCCTACAATTTTGGTTAGAATTTGTCATTTTCGGCTTTTCGCTATAATGATTAGTCGATAAAAGCTCCCATTTCATGTATGTCACGAAAAGAAAAGACTTTTAGATAACACGCGTTATCTTTGATTTGGCAATGGGACGTGTAGCCGGTGGACTTGTTAATGGGATACCATGATAAAAGTCTGACGTTACATCCCAAAACCAATTGACAATGGAAGGAGTAGCCCATGATCTTTATATAGTCAATGCTTGGCTAGTTAATTTCCGATGTGGGATAATTGTCTCTAACAATGTTGACACCCATCTCCCTTTCAATAGTACCGATCGTTTGATATTAGTAACAAATTTAACCTTGCATGCATGCATACTAATTAATTGTTATAGGCAAGGAGGTTAGTTGACCCCCATTGTCTTTTGCAAGTGAACATTTTGCTGACTTCAGAATTAGAAAATTTTGCCCAAGCCTCTTTGGCCGAGTGACATATAGTTTGGGATCTCTTTCGGGAGGTCTCAGGTTCGAATCCTCTTCCCCTCATCCCCATAGGGGTCAGTTGTGCAGTTGTGCGGTTGCAGGGAAGATTAGGTTGTAGGGCAGTTAGGGCAATAGATCTGTAATAAATTTCATATGTTATAACTTCAAGAAAAAAGAATTAGAAAATGTTAGTCTTACACACTAAATATTGATAATTTTTCAGTTTGACCCCATTTTATCGAAGAAAGATAACACTAAATCGTAATAGGACACAATTTTTAGTTAAATACACACATTGTAATGTAACATTTTAAGTCAAAAATGATTTTGAACATCTGAACATAAGGCTAACTTCGCCAGTGATGATGATGATTAGCATTATGTCATGGCGGCAAGAGTTGGTTTTTTCTTTGTATTTTTTCGTTAAAAAGCCAACATAAACGATAACATATTTTCAACGTGGAAGATCATATAATTTCTTTTTTTTCCAATTTGCTAGTTAGTTGTCTTAATTATATAGGTTGATGTTGAGTTGAATAAATTGGAGCCTCTAGAATTAAAGTTTTTTTGTTATCATGCGACAAGGAAATGGGGGATATTTGTGTACATGATTGAAGCAAAATTGTGATACGAAAATGATTATTAGAAAGTCATGCTACTTTAATGTCATTTTTTTTTTCCTTTGTATAAAGTAGACTGAATTCCTTAAAGTTAGCTCTTTAAGATGAATGAAATCATCTTGTTGGATTAAAGGTTGATGAATCATGAATTTGGTGATCACATCCTCAACGATTGAAAATTACTACACTTGTAAATAAGTGGACGTTAATTAAAGAGCAACTCGACAACTTTTGCCCTATGAAAAGGCTAGTAGATCGGTATCTCACAGGTCAAAATGAATGAATCTTGCGAATAGCAATCATATAAGTCATAGCGATTGAAAGCTTAATCAAAGAGGAAAGAGATTTGAAACCGTTACGGTCATAGAGTTGCTGCCGCAGTGCAGTAAAATGTTTATATCTGCCTCTTTAGAAATGAGCGGTAAAAATTGCTTTTGTGTTAAGGTTCCCTATTTTTTTTTGACAAAACTAGTTTGTTGTTAGTTACGGACATTGGGCTTCTTATGCTGATTTAGTTCACAGGTCAATTTTGGGGGGATATGGGGCCTGTTGATGCTAGGGCTGTTATACGAACCGATTGTCAAGCTCGTTTTTGTTATCGAGCCGACCGTGTTCGGCTCGTTTAGCTCGTTAAAAGCTCGAGTTCGGCTCGATAAGCTTATTAAAATTGAATTTTTGTTTTCGAACTGCTCGAACTCGGCTCGATAAGTTCGTTAAGACCATATTTTTCTTTAAAAAATGTCTAAGCTCGAGTTCGGCTCGTTAAAACTCGAGTTCGATATCGACTCGAGTTGTTCGCGAGCAGCTCGCGAGCTCGATTCGACTCGAGCTCGAACAAGCAAGTGGGCTCGAGCTCGAGCTCGATAAAAGCTCGACACCCCAAAGCTCGACTCGGCTCGTTTACAGCCTAACTAAGTTTTTCTGTTTTTTAAATGGACAAAAAATAATACTCTTAAATTCAATTTTCTACAAGGGTGATTACATAGAAACTGACTAACACTTAAAAGTGAATGATTATATGTTATGTTTGTAACCCCACTATTAAATACTATGCAGTTTTTTTGGTAACCCTATAACGCTCTTAAAAAATGTCTAAATTGATGCCACATTCTTATATTATACTACATTTTTATTGATTTAACAAGGGTGATTACATAAAAACTGACTAACACTTGCATTTCTTTTTCACGTAGGATAAACTCATTTTTTTCAATTTCAACCATCTAATTTTGAGTTTTAGTATTTTTATCATCCAACTATTAAATTGGATAATGCAATATACGATTTTGATATCTTCACAAACTAGAACACAAACCCACAATTATCTTTGTCTTTTGACAAATGAGACATATAAGAACACGTGCACATGTTTTTTTTACAGGAACACAATTATTTCAACACATCTTGGTATAATACCTAAGCGAATTTGATTATTGAGAAATTTGAGAAGCTGTAGCTCTAGTTACAACAATGTTTTCGTACTCCCTCTATCTTTGAATGAATGTCCATTTTGATTTTTTTTATCTCATAATGAATGATTTTATTTTTTTTTACCATTTTTCCCCCTCTAGTTTTTGTTGGAGTAGAGATCCTAATGGAAACAAAGGGAGAAAATCTGACGGATTCCAAGCGGGCGCCTGGTAAACTACCAGGCGGGCGCCCGGTCTCGACAGAAAGTCTGGATTCTGGAATAACCAAGTAAGCGGGCGCTTGGGCATATACAGGCGGGCGCCTGGAATGTCGGGAAAGTGCAGATTTTCAGGATTCCTCTTATGTTTAGGTTTAGGTCTTATTCTAGGTTTGCTATATAAACAATGTTCCGCCCCCATACTCATTGTAACTCAGATTTAACATATTATAGTGCAAGATCCTGGCTTGGTAGTGCCCCCCAGACGTAGTCAAACATATTGACGAACTGGGTAAACAATTTCTTGTGTTCGTTTTGTCTTGTGCTTTGGTTTCTTATTTCTTGTGCTTGTTTGTGGTGCCGGGTTTTCTTGCGATTTGCTTGGGTGTTGGGTGTTGGAGGGCCATATCCACAACAGTTTTTTTATACATGCAAAACTAAATGTTTGAAAAGAAAGTTACATGATTATATACGAATCTTTTCCACTAAATTTGTATAAAATGTAAAGATTTTCTGATTTCCCTAAAAATGAAATTGAGCATTCGTTTAGGGACATAAGAAGTATATTTCTTATGATGTCCTAGTCAAGAGACATGAAAAGAGATTGAACCCTATATTTTACATATCGTAAGAATTAACTTTTACTACTGAACCACACATTTAAATACTAAGTAGTTACAACAATAGAAAGTTCAACTGGCGAAATGACGACCATTAATCAAAGCTTAAACATAAGAAATTAATCAAAGGCATAATATTCATGATTCCACTCAAAAGTGTTGAAGACCTAATTTCTTGGAGAACACCAACCTTAAAACATTCCACTCATAATTTGAACCACTCTTTGAACATGAGTATCTTGAAAATATCTAAGTCAGCAAAGTAGGAATATAATATGAAAGCTATTAATTAAGTATTTAAGTGCATGCTGTCAAGTGTCCATGGATCTGCAAATTAGGAGGTCTTGCATTAACCTCAAATACTTTATTTATTTTTTTTCCTATAATAAAAGGATGTTTAAAAGCTTAATATTGATCGTCAAAGATATGGTTAGTTACTTAATTACTCACTCCGTCTCCAAATAGATGTCGTTTTGGAGTGTTTCACACATATTAAGAAATGTCATTAATACATGTGAAAAAGTCCTAAATAACCCTAAAGTAATTCAACTACCTAGGTAATTACTCCGTTTCATGTCACTTGAGAGTTATTTCCTTTTTCGTCTGTTCCACGCGGCTTGAGACTGCCCAAAATGGTAAAGAATTTTTACTATTCTTCCCGCTCATTATCTCTCATACTTTATTTTTACACTCACAACACCAATCAACTTACTATTCTTCCAACTCATTCTCTCTCTTATTTAATTTTTCATACCCACAAACACCTCCTCCCACTATTTCTCTCTCTTACTTTTCCTTAATTTATGTGCCAAAATTTTTGGTCTCAAGTCACATGAAACGGAGGGAGTAAATGGTTAGGTAAGAGATAGTTCACTATCATTATTAAGAGTATAATTTGTATAAATCAATAAAAAAAGCTTTGAAAATAGTGAAACGACAAGTATTTTTAGACAAATTTAACTCCCAAAACGACATCTATTTTGAGATGGAGGGAGTAATTAACTAGCTAACCATGTTCTATTAGTGAGAGGCACAATCACTACGCAACGCAAAAAGCTTATAATATCCTAATAACCTCGATCACATAGTACCATCTAAATTAAAATCTAAGTAACAACTGCACCAGTAACCCCTACACTATAGTATACAGTTCGGCTTTTTAAGAGTTCGTCTCGATATTAAGACTTGGCATATGTTTTTTTCTTGCAACGAGAAAGGGGAATCGAACCGGAAACCTTCTTTTCTTATATAGAAAAAGACAATGGTCTGTACCATTTGAGCTAAGAATTATATAGCCAAATACTTTTGAGCGTAAGATGAGACATTAATGATTGAACTGATAAAAAAGACTCAAACATGTTTAAATAAATATCAAATCTCAAAGGAAAAATGACAATTAAGGGTCTAAAATTTTGGGAATGTTGTGTAAAGATAACAAAAACTAGCAATTAATCAAGGGTTTTTATAAGCATGTGCCATGAACATGTGGACTTAACTAGAATTAATGTTACTCTTTATAGGATATAAAGAATACTTTAAAATTTAAAGCATAAAAAGTAATTTTTCACTAAAAAATTATTTTTTAAAAAATAATATTCTTTTTGAAAATCATTAAATTTTATTTTTCCTTGAAAAAATATTTACAACAGTAGTTTTATTTTTTTGAAAAAAATATTTCACTAAATTATGATTTTTTTTTTTGAAAACAAATATTTCTCTAAATAAGTCTTACCTAAAATTAAAATCTCTAGAATTATATCCCTGTTTTATCTATTCAATAAACCCACGCCACGAAACACTTAAATTTAGTTATACATCTCATTTTTGTTTTCTTCCCAGAGAAAAAGGAAAAGAAAAAGATATAACATGAGGTCCGCATATAAGCTGTGGCAGTGGCAACTAGCGGAGCTAATTGGTCAAAACAGTCAACTGTCTGTCTGTTCAAATGATTCCCCAATTTCTACGGACGGTTTGGCAAACATTGAAACTGATGGTCGTGGCTGCTTGACCTAATATGTAACACGAGTACTAAATACTCTCTCCGTCCCTGACTAAACTAAAGTTCTTAGTTTGACTTTATACGGAGATTAAGAAAAAGTAAATGTTGTGAGTATGAAAAGTGAAATAGGAGAAAGTAGGAGAGATAAAGTGGGTAAAAAGTTTTTGTTGTGAGAATGATAAGTGGGTCCCATTGTTCATTTTCGGTAATAAAGCAACTAAGAACTTTAGTGTCTGGGACAAACCAAAAAAGAAAGTAAGAACCTTAGTCTGGGACGGAAGGAGTATGAGTAACTTTCTTAATAAATTGGCTTATAAAGTTAAAAAAAGACTAGCATCTAACACGTTTAATTTAAATACATTTGAACTTTCTTCCTAATTGTGCCTTCCTGCAGTATATACGGTTTTGGCGGAGGTGTTATCTTCCCGGTCCCTTTGTTAATTGATGGATGTTCTTCTTCAATGCGAAAAGAGATTTTAATCGTACCAAATATTTACTCACAATAGGCGTTATGACTTAAATCCCTATTGATCACTTTGTAGCGGAGCATCAAATTGATTGGAGCAGTGGTTAAAACTGTATCCAACATTGGTGGGTAATTGAAAATTGGAGCGGTATTTAAAAGTACGTACCATGAATATCAATAACGTTTATTGATTTTTGGGTGGGCTTGTGGTAACTCAAGTGACTCAAAATATTTGTATTGATTGGGTTAGTGTGCATGGTGCTTGTGTAGCGGATCGAGTATTCTTATTCAAGTTGTTACAAATGGTATCAGAGCGGGGTCCCGGCCGAAAGTGTGAAACACAGTGCTGTACTGAACAAAGTGCTACACCGTAAGAGACAAAGCCCCCTCTTGAAATGGAGGAGATTTGTTATTGTTTGAAAAGAAAAGAAAAGAAAGAAGAATCCGTAGGGTTAGGTGACAGGTAGATGGAGGGAGCTATCAAAGGGATCTGTGGATCCAAATGTAGCAATAAGGAAACTCTCTTTTTTCCATCGCACTAACAAAGAAAAGATGGTAAATGAGAGACCCAGCATCCATGCATGCAAAGCAACTATCTATCTAGGTCAATAAAAAAACCAAACCACCTTAAATGAATGAATGAAATGATCAGATAGAGCGCAATAACCCTTTTGCTGATTACCACTCCTTTTCTCAAACAACAATTTAAATTAAAGTTCCACTTAACTGTTTAGAATCCGGGGCTTGTGCAGTCGTAACGCACAAGTGTAATTCATTTTTTATCGTTGGATCACTTTGTTAAAGATTAACTTTTCAACCTCCCTCACCCACCACAGCAGCCTCTCATTTGTAAAAAATAAAATAAAAAAATATTTGAGTTATTAAACAGTCGGATTGCGGGCAGTTTAAATTCATCTTTTTAGATCTCTTCTCCTTCTTGTTTTTGTATTTATTTAAGGAGATAATAAAGATCTCAATCAGTTGTTCTTGGTGGGGTGGACTACGTAAACCCTAGCCAGCAGCCTATCATTTTGTTTCTTGCTTTTCTTTTTCATACGGAGTAGTACTACATGATTGAATAAAGTACGTTTATTATAGTGAACAGTGCGTTGTCAATGTTAATTCCCTATGTTAATCCATAGTGAACTAAGTAGGTAAAGATCTGAAAACCTTTTTTTTTTTATTTTTTTTTTATTTTATTGCAATAAGTTATGTATAGTGTTGATAAGTTAATTAATTAGAATTTAAACCTTTATGGAATTTGCCACCTCTTTGGTGTTTAGGTTTGATATTATGATCATGGACAACTCAACAAGAAAAAACAAGATATGTATACATATAAGCTTTATTTTTTTTGTTTATCAACAGTAAGTTATAGAGTTGGTCTTGTGAAAAACTTGTTTTACCTTACGCAATGGAAAAACGTGTTTTTCAAAAGCCGTTGGCGCTTTTTTTAAAAACAAGCGGTGTCATTTTCGTAAATATCTGATAGCATCGTAAATGGCGAGTGTTAATATTACAAAGTGCCAGTACTTCAAATAGGCGTTTACAAACATTGGAATTGACAATTTTTATAAGTGCCAGTGTTAGTGTTTAAAGGTGCCAGCTATTACACTGGCACTTATTAAAAGTGCCGGTGGTAGTGTCAATAAATGTCAGTGTACATGGCTGACACTTTTTTACACTATCACTGACACTTACGATCAACGCTAAACAACTTCCTCTTAATTACAAAAATGCCACCACATCAATTTAAATACACGTTTTACGCGCGAACCTTAGGAAAAACACGTATTTTATCATATTTTCACTAAGTTACAAGTTACGAGACAATATTAAGTAATCAATTCTTTAAAAGCATAAACTACTAGAGAGAATACTAACGATATATCGTCTATATTTCTTATCATTATAACACTTTACACAAGGCGATGTGTAAGGTAATCATATGTGCAACGGCCACACCACCTATTGGCTTTGAGGAAATGGGCTTGCCCCGCCCCGTTCATAAAAGGCAAACCATTTACTCTCTCATCAACATGATCCGTCTCACGTGTGAGACTGTCTCACAACACAAATTTTTGTCGTTTTTAAAACAATCTCTGTCACCACGAGAGATTCTAGTCATGTACTCCCTCTATCCCAGAAATATTGTCTCATTTTGACTTTTTATGGTCAATAAAAATAAACTTTGATCAAACATTAGTGTCAATCTATTAATCACGATGAAATTCTAAAAATTGTAATTGATAAGTGATTTATCAATAACAATTTTTAGAATTTTAATATAATGATAAGATCAACACTAATTTTCGATAAATGTTTATTTATGTTGATCTTAAAAAGCCAAAAGATGACTATATTTTCGGGAGAGAGTATAATCTACAAAGTTCCTTCGCTTGGCTACAAATATTAATTGCTAAATTTTCTAAAATCTTCCACTAAACTTAATTTGATTTTTTTTTAATCTTCTTATCTATATCTATACTACAATAGAAAGCAAGAATAACTGCTTTACAAAGAGCGGCTGTGATTGAATCTCAGAAATGATCTAACGGCCTAAAATTAATCTAAAATAACACACTATCCCACTCCCCACGGTAGTTATGTAACATCTCCACTCCAAAAAAGAAAGCTTTCACTGATTCGGATTGGTACATGGATTATCCAAAAAAGGGACGGATACAAAAACATGATAGAAATGCTAAAAAAAAAATAAAAAAAAATCCTTAAGGTGATGAGTTTGGGTAACAAAAAAGAGGAAATTGAGTTGAGATTAGGAATTTTATGTGAGAGGAAAAAATTAAATGGGGCCTTTCCATACTGTCGCCGTGCCACTGGCACGGATAAAAATACTAGTAGAGTAAACAACCAAAATGACCCGCGTACTATATGAACTCAACTAAAATGACCCGCGTACTATCTAAACTACCAAATCAACTTGCGTACTATGCATTAATCAACCAAATCAACTCAAATCGTTACTATACATTAATAGACGTTACAATCAAAACTTTAAATGTGTTAACAATACATTAAAAATAGGTCCCTAACTACTTATTTTATTCATATTCAACTCTATAGGTAGTTTTTTTTTCTTTTCATTTTAGTCACTAACTTTGATTTTTGGTTAAAATCGGCTAGCCACCCACCACCAATATAATAACCTTCACCGCCCCTCACCACCACTAGTCACAACCATTATCGAAATTAACACCACCACTATTATACCTACCACCACCATCAAAACCATCAAGAACTAAAACTTCAAAAACTCACGTAAGAACACGTGAGAGATGAAACCCAGACTGTTCTTCTCCTGAACCCAAAATTAGAAATTAACAAAAAAAATCAAATCTAAAAATGTGAAACCCAAATTGTTCTGCAAACACCACTAAAAGAATCATTTGCAAACCAGATTTGTTAAAATCGGTTGCTTTTATTTCATCGTTTACCTTCAAAAACATGTTTAGTCTCGATTTGCTGTAAATCAAAGGCGAGGAGATCGAAAACTCAAGAAATCGCCGCCGTCACATTCCTAATTTCCGAGATCAAAAACCAGAAAATCACTGTGGATATTGAATTTCCAAGAAATCGTCGCCGTCATTGCATCCCTCTTCAGTTTCCGCGACCTCTCTCCTCCGCCAACAAAATCCTTCCGGTCACTCTCCCCAACGAGTATTCCCTCTCCTTCGCCAACTGTGCACTGGAATCGCAGTTCACCATGGACTTCCAGATGGAATTGTACAACTTGAGGCCGACGATGTCATGGATTACGTTTCCGTCGTTTTTACTCACCTAGGGCTCTCTCTCTCTCCTATATCCTATATTATAAGTGTTGAGACCGGGAAGGGGAAGGGGAAGGGGAAGGGGAAGGGGAAGGGAGGGGGTTATTTGAAATTAAAATAAGTTATTTCAACTCCTTTGTGTTTGTGAAATGTTCTCATACTTGAAGTTTTGGTTTTGAAACTTTTGATTATAATATCCGTTAAATTTTTAACATTTAATAACATCTGTTAACTTATACTAACGATTTGGGTTGATTTGGTTGATTAATGCATAGTACGCAGGTTGATTTGGTAGTTTAGATAGTACGCGGGTCATTTTGGTTGAATTCATATAGTACGCGGGTCATTTTGGTTGTTTACTCAATACTAGTAAGAAAACAAAGTAAAGTTAAATAAAATAATTAAATATGAGAAAATTTTGGGGGAAACTAGTTTCTCCTAAGTTATAAAAAGTCCTGTTTTTATAGGGGTTAAAGTTTAGGGGTTAGGGTTTAAGGTTTAGGGTTTAGACTTTTTAAGGTTTAAGAAGGGTTAAAAAACAGGATTTTTTATAACTTATGAAGGAACTAGTTTCGGGTTTTGGACTCTAGGCCCCCTGGGCGAGATCCAAATGCCATAAAAACCTAAGGCCAGATCAAAATCCCATTTAAACCCACCAAAGCCCACAACCCGCCCCAGCCTTGCCCATGCCCAGCCCCGCCCATGCCCAGCCCATCCAACCTCATACCAGAGCCCGCCCATACCCAGCCCGCCCATGCCATGCCCAGCCAACCTCATACCCGAACCCAGCCCATGCCCACCGTTTGGATACAAAATTAAAATGTTGAGTATGGGAATTGAACCCATGTTAGCTATATGGCAAAGTATTGCTTAACCACTATACAAGCCAATTATTTGTTAAATGTTTTGCAATGTTTTATACTACTACTTCTACAAGACGAAAATAAATGGAAAAAAAAATAGATTTTCAACCAATTAGTATAATTCTTGATTATTCCCAAAAACATCAACTTTTTATTAAAAAAAATAAAAATGTAATTTAAAAAATATAAAGTATCTAAATATTTATTATAAAAAAATATGAAAGACATAAAAGATAAATTAAATTATAATTTTAAAATATCGTATTTGATATTTTTCTTATATTTTCATTATTAGCCTCCAGTTAAATCATTTATTTACATAAAATGACACAATTTTAGCTTTTTATTGCGGAATTGTCATTGCATTCCTATACCTAAGAGTATAAGACCCGAATCATAAAACTCTCATATTTTATTCCCTCATCCACTTTTATATTTACATATAAGATTAGAATGAGTCTATTTTACAAAAAACAAAAATGCACTTATAAGACCTTTAAGAGACAAATAAGTATGATATGAGACCTATAAATGGTCTCATAAATCTGATATTAGACTTATGAGAGCTATTTACAAGGTCTCATGTCAAACATATGAGATCTATTTTACAAGGTCTCATAAGTCTATAAAAAGTCCATTTTACAGGTCTCATAAAAGACTTATGAGAGCTATTTTAGAAAACAAAAATGCACTTCTGAATGAGACCTTGTAAATGGTCTCATAAGTCTAATATCAGACTTATGAGAGCTATTTACAAGGTCTCATAAGTCTCATATCAGACTTATGAGATCTATTTTACAAGGTCTCATAAGTCTGTAAAAAGTCCATTTTACAGGTCTCATAAAAGACTTATGAGAGCTATTTTACAAAAACAAAAATGAACTTCTGATATGAGACCTTGTAAATGGTCTCATAAGTCTAATATCAGACTTATGAGAGCTATTTACAAGGTCTCATAAGTCTCATATCAGACTTATGAGATCTATTTTACAAGGTCTCATAAATCTGTAAAAAGTCCATATTACAGGTCTCATAGAAGACTTATGAGATCTATTTACAAGGTCTCATGGTCTCATATCAGACTTATGAGATCTATTTACAAGGTCTCATAAGTAGTTGTTGTCTTATATCTTTTAGGTATAGGACCAATGTAGTGGTAATTATGTAAATAAATGCCTAAGCTAGTATTTTAGTAAATAATAGACTTAAATTGTGTCATTAATGTAAATAAGTGTCTTAACTGAAAGGTAATAATGAAAAAATATACAAATTTCTCAATTATAGTTTCATTTATTTTTAGGCCTTTCATAATTTTTTTAATAAAAAAAATTAGTTTTTATATATATATATTTGTTTACAAAATATGATAGTTTTTTGAATATTTATGATTTTCATTAATTGATTATAAAATCTCTATATTTTAAATTTAGTTTCGTCCAGATTAGTTTTAGTTATATTACATATTGTAAAATGTGACCAAGTTGTGGATTGGGTTAGTGGTTAAGACATAGTTCTACTAAGAAGAAGTCTTGAGTTCGACCCCTATAAGCTTCATTTTTTATTTTTAATTAAAACGGGCGGGTTCTGGGTTTTGGATCCGGGCGGGTGGATCCGTAGCAGGTCGGGGCATTGGGCCTGAGTGGTCAAGTGGGCCGGGCAGCTTGAGTGATGGGTTTTCGGGCTTTTGCGGAATTTTGATTTGGATATTGGGTGGAGGTGGAATTTTGAATCTCAGATGGACTTTTATAGAGAAAAGATCTGGGAGAAGGGGCCTCAAGGAATTATTCCACTAGTTTCCCCCAAAACCAACTCATTAAATATATAAAAGATCCCTTACTTTAGGGCAACTCCAATAGTGGGTATCAAAACCTAATTTTGATACCCACCTCAAAGACCTAGCATCTCCAATGGTGAAAACAATGGGTATCAAATTTTGAGTTAGTCCTAGTGAAGGTAGCATATTTGGGACTTTGCTTGGGACTAAAATCTGGCGCGGGAGATGGAGTTTGGCGGACAAACAAGAGGGGACAAGGGGGAGACAACCGTACATGGGTCTCTCCCCATCTAATCAGCCCATTTTATTCCCTTGAACCCCCCCCCCCCCACCGAATAGTGGAATCCATCCAAATAATTCCAACTTGATCAGTATGTGAACCCTACTTTTTTGACTACTTTGTTGTTGTTTTGACTCCTTTTTTTTTTTTTTTTTTTTTCCTCCCTACCGATTGAGATTCTATATATTACTAGTTTGGTGTACTTAATTTTTCCAAACACTCTTCCTCATTTTCTTTCTCTACTTCTTTTTTTTTTTTTTTTTTTTTTTTTTTTTTTTTAAGTCATAGCAATCTTCAACCAATGGCACCAAAAAGAGCAGAGGGTTGGAAAATATGTGAAGATGTATTACTTTGTCAAGCTAGGTTGATATTTGGAAGTGATTCTGAGTTTGGAGTCAACCAAAAAGATGCAACTATGTGGGAAAACATTCATAGTTATTATGATTCACATCGATCGGAAGGTGAACGAGATCAAAAAAGTTGCAACTCGCGTTGGAAAAAAATTGCAAAAGAATGCATGATTTATAGTGCATCTTTAAACTTGGCTGAAGCGGCTCGATCAAGTGGTGAAAATTTCACTGATACGGTAATTTAATTGTCAATTTTTTAAAAAAATAATATATTTGCATATTGGATTTATGACACATTTTTTGCTATATATTTTAGATGCTATTAGCTGATTCAAACTACTTCAAAGTAACTAATAAGGTTTTCAAGCTACAACATTGTTGGAATTTATTGAAAGATATGCCAAAGTTTCAAAATCCTCCTACACTAGGAACTCCGATTAGTCTTGATGACGATGGTACACCCGGATCTGAAGAAGGTACTTCTTCTTTCGCTCGGCCTATCGGACAAAAGGCAGCAAAAGCTGCAAGACGAAAGAAAGATCAGCCAACGGGAAGTTCTAAATACATGGAAGAATTATTAGCTTGGACAAAAGCCCAGGATGTGGAATCAGCAGCTTTGTGAGAAAAAGGTTATAATGGATCGTGAAATGGCCGACGAACCAAGTTCAATGTCTGGTCCGAGTTCGAACACTGTTAGAAATCTATTTCCACCAGTGAACGACACTCAATGGGACTTGGGGAATGATGATTAGGTGTGTGCTATCTATTTATTTTCAGTTATGTATTTCTTTGACTAATGTTTAATTTTAACATTTTGTTGTATGTTTAATTCAAATTCAGTCGTTTGCTTAAAAGATGTACTTGTAGAAGATAAAAGGCAGTGCATTCACTTGAAAAATAAATACAATAGGCAATATCAATTATGCCACAAGGTAGAAACTAAAAACACACTAGATATGCTGAAACGAAATAACATAAATGACATCACAATAACATAATAAAACATAAATAGAGATCACAGAAGTCGTTAATAATCGTCGTTCTCTTCATTGCCATCTTCTTGCACTTTCTTGTTCCATAAGTGTTGTACCAAGTCTTTTTGTAGGCTTCTCGAAATAACCTGACACTTCAATCCTTGGTACCTACTCATGAATCCACTCATATCACGTATGCCATTGCGTTGCAAATCTGTTTCCATTGTTGGTCTCTCATAAATTTGTGCTTTAGTCGGGCGAGTTGGGATCTCATCCGGATCAATGGCAACCAACTCATCTTCATCGCGTTCATCTTCGACTATCATGTTGTGCAAAATCACACAAGCCATCATGATATAGCTTAAATCCTCCCGATGCCACCCACGAGCGGGACCCCGAACAATGGCCCAACACGCTTGTAAAATCCCAAAAGCTCTCTCCACATCCTTCCGATATGCCTCTTGCATCTTTGCAAAATGTTGATGTTGTGGCGTGCCCGGATTGGATATTGTCTTAACAAATGTCGCCCAACGAGGGTATATTCCATCAACTAAATAATATCCATTACCGTAATGCCTTCCATTAACTTCATAGTCAACTTGATGATTTCTACCTTCCATACATCATCAAATAATGGTGACTTTGCAAGGACATTAAGATCATTTAGAGATCCCGGAAGCCCAAAAAAGGCATGCCAGATCCAGGTATCGTAAGAAGCCACCGCCTCTAGAATGATTGTTGCACGTCCTTTGTAGCCAGTAAATTGTCCCTCCCATCCTTTAGGGAATGCCTTCCATCGCCAATGCATACAATCGAGGCTCCCGAGCATACCAGGGAACCCTCTTTTTTCAGCTTTGGCTAGCAATCTATGCAGATCCGAGGCGGTCGGACGACGAAGGTACTCTTCTCCATAAACAACATAGATAGCTCGAGAGAACCTCTTCAGGATCTCTATGCTCGTTGATTCAGCTATACCCCAAGTATCGTAAAAAAGATCTGCGACTGTGCCATATGCTAGTTGCCTTATAGCACATGCCACCTTCTGGATCGTTGAGAATCCAGGTCGGCCTGTAGCATCAGATTTCTGAATGAAATAATCATCATGGTTGGTAATCCCACACATGATCTTTTCACATAAATGCTTGTGCATTCTAAAGCGATGGCGGAATGTATCCGGTGAGTAAGTACTTGGATTGGCAAAGTACTGTACATGGAGCAAGGCATGCGCACTCTCTCTGTGGCGACGTATGTAGCTCCGGCCAGGCACCGAACCGCCCCATTGTGATGACTCTTCATCAGCATTTTCTTGCTCTGCATTGAGTAAAGACATCGTTGTCAATGAACGACGACGCCTTGCTTTATCTTCTTGATCATGCTTCTTTAATAGATTACGTATTCTCTCCATTAAACAAACAAAACAAAAGAATAGAAAGATAAAAAAATTACATAACTGAGAGATTTTTGTGGGAAAATGATTTGTGTAGACTACCATTGTTGGTAGTTGCTATTTATTGAAAAATTTGGTCAGATTTTTTGTAAGAATTTTATCAAAAAACTTATCCATAATCCAATTGACAAATAACATTGTGCCATGTGGCAAACAGATAAAAAAAATCCTATTAAATAACGCGGGACCCACGAGAATTATTGGTGTCAAATAATTTTTTTGCAGGAGGTAGACATTTTATTTTTTATATAATTATTTATAAAATTTTATTTTTACGAAAAAATTATTAAATTAATTATCATATTTCGAAAATATTTATCATATTAAATTAATTATCATATTTCGAAAATATTTATCATATTAAATTAATTATCATATTTCGAAAATATTTATCATATTAAAAATATTAATAAAGTTACTAACTTACAAAAATATGATTTGGTACCAAATTTTGATACCCATTGTTGGAGATGACTTTTTGATACCCATGCAAATAGTGTCAATGGGTATCAAAATTAGGTTTTGATACCCTTTGGCTTAGTACTACCATTGGAGTTGCCCTTAAACCAACGCGCCAACACTCAACAGTAAACATTGTGTACCTTTGAGAAAGGTGAGGCACGTGCGTTAGATGCCGTGGGTACGTTTGTCTTGCTAGTTGGTCGACGTGCGTCTCTACTTGTATTCAAGAGGAGATTATAATGTCTTTTGAAAAAAAAAACTGCTCTCCAACTTCTCTCTCATCTTCTCCAAACTTTCTCTCATACTTGAAGATTTAATTAGGTTTGTCTCATTCTCCTAAATTAAACTTTAACCATTGCTTATTATCAATGATTAATGTTTAATTTAGGAGTAATTTATTGCTTTTCAATAATAAAGATGTATTTTTTCTTAGCTTTCAACTTGGTTTTCTTCCCTTATGTGGAAGCCTTTGTTTTCTTCCCTTATGTGGAAGCCTTTATTTTCCCTCCATTGCTGAGGGCTTTGTGTAATTTGTTTGTTTTATTTGTTGTTTCTTTCAAATTTTCTTTTGCAAATCTCAATCAAATATCCGTCATGAACTTGGAGTCTATGGAGATGACAGTTGTGGTGGATTCAGAGATTGTTTTGGATGGAGTGCTCGCATTTTCACATGGTTATTCTATGTCAGACAACTTTCATGGATATATGGACAAACTTAGTGCAAATTCTCTTCTCTCTATAAATTTAGATAGTCAAACGGCAAATGTTAAAGCCGATGTTGTTTGTAGATCTTCTTTTGTTAACGGAAGTCCTACCACTTAGGTTGTTGAGCATCCGTTTCATGTGGATTGCCAACTCCAAACTTTGTATGTTTATGTGCATTAATAAAATCTTGTTGCTTGCTTCGAAAAAAAAAGAAAAGAGGAGATTATAATTTCTTTTCATATTACATTATTATACTATTTTTTCGTTTTTTTTTTCTTTCTGAAATCACTATCTTTTTCGTTTTACCTTACTTACATTATGTATCTATTTTTCCCCCCGAAAGGAATATTATGTATCTATTTTCAGATTCAGAATATTAACTTTATCATAAGAATATAACATTCCATAATAGCCTATTTTAAATATTAAACAAAAATTCCGAAAAGCTAATTATTTCAAATATTTTTTGAGCAATTATTACAACATTTTAAACACTTATTACAAATAACCTATTATACTCCTTCTGCCTCAAAGAAAATATTATTGATAAATAATTAATTAATAATTTTCATTAGATGCTTGCTTAAGTAAACTTCACTTGTTTTGATTATCAAAATTTAAATGAGACAATTTTTCAAGACAAAGAAACAAAACACTATCAACAATAGATTATAATCTTTTTTTAAGATAATTAAAAATAATGTAAAGTATTAGAGTGATAATTAAGAGAGAAAAATTATCTTCTCCGATTCAAAATAAATGTCGTTTTCAAAGCTAAATTTAAATTCAAAATATTTGTTCTTTTGGTTTAAAGCTTTAGATCTCTGTTTACCCCTACATTGAAACTTGTTTTACTAGTTTTTTTGTACATTTCGAGTGAAGTAATGTATGATTTTGCGAACAATTGATAACTGTATTTTTGAAATTTCTTTAATAAAATTACAGTAATAATTACATTTCTTAAAATATGTAATAATCTCTAAATGGAGGCATTTTTTCAGAACCCATGACCTTTTATATTTTATTACTTTAAAACCTTTGAGCTAAAGTTTTGTGAACATTATCAAGTTCTTTGTAGGGCTTCTAGTCCTATTGAATTATTACACTTGTTATACTTTATATTAGTACACTTTTTTCTTTTTCAATTGTTTTGTAATCACTTTATTTCAAAATAAAAACCGTCCTTAGAGAATACATTCAAAATAAATGGGTTTTTTCCCTAAATAAATTATGAAAGGTACATAGTACGTATAATACATAAAAGTGATGCAACATTTAATTAAACTCTATTTAAAACGATTTGAGATCTTTTGTACCCCTTTTATACCATATTTCGTACTAGTTTTCATCCGACGGTTCACATGTTTGGATGATAACACCATGATGTGAGCTTTAATAATCATGAGTCGATGAATCGTAATCAATACAAAAGATGATACATGAAATGTGACTCATTCTAGAAGCTTTTAAAAGTAGATAAATAAATATCTACATTTAAGCACTACTTACGATAATTCCGGAAGATTGAGAATGAAATGCTGAATAGATATGCAATTAGTAGCACTCTATCTGCACCAATTTAAATATTGTAGTTGCTTGTTTGTCAAGTTTTCTTTTTTCAGAAATGTGGTTTTATTTATCGGTTTTTCTATTATATGCCCTAAGGGCATAGATTAAGAACTATTAATTATCTTTATTAATTCCATTTTTAACTTTTTAATCTATATAATTTAAATATAATCTTTATTTACCATAATTACTTCCCACAAAATCTCTTTAACCTCTATCAATGATTTTGGCCCCTTTTTCTCGTTACATTTGTCTTTCATCACCATATAACCAATCTCCCTCCAAAAGTTTCCCCCACTTTTTTTTTCACCATTTCGACTCCATAAAATGCATTGAGCAGTATATACTGCGAAGGCTATCACTAGTAACACTATTTTTATTTTTATTTGCAGAGTAGCACTAATAATTAGTAGTAATTATGAAAGAAAATAGAAGTTCATTCTCTCTATTGCAACACGATAAAAGAATTTCCAAGTAATTTACTTATATCTTATTTTTATTAATTTTATAATTTTTGGTAGCATAAGAACTAATATGTTCTTTACCTGGGTACAAGTGTTGCTGACGAGGGAATATACTTTGTATTGCACCTCTCCGTCTCAAAATAAATATTCAATTTTTTAAAAAAAATTATTTTTTATTGCGAGCATATTTAAATTTTTTCTTACACGTTCATTTTGATTGGTTGTTTTCGCATTATTTTTTAATTGTATTGTGTTTTTATTAATTGAAAAATACATTGTATTTATATAGAAAAAGTATTTATTTATAAAGTTTAAATGGTGAAAACGTAGGGGGGAGGGAATTTTGGGAGGGGGATTGGTTTGACTTCATGAAGGATGTTTTGGAGATATTATAGGAAGTAATTAAGGTAAATAAGGATATATGCAAGTTACATAGATTAGGAAGATAAATATGGAATTTAAAAAAGCAAGTCGATGGCTTAAGTCAGAAAAGAAGTGTTATCAAAGGTGTTGCCACTACAACGATAACACTTCGGGCAACACTTAACATACACGAACAAAAAACAATTTCTGAAAAGAGTTTGCAGCCGAAAAATCACACAATAATTATTTTTCTCAAGATATATAAATTATATATCTTGAGGGATGCCTCAAAAGGCGAGACCTTCACTAACAATATGAAATGAGTACAAGGCCGAGAGTTCCCTAATGCTATTACAATGAAAGCTTTGTAGAACGACTAAGACTATACACGAGACCCTATCCTAGCCAAGACAAACTCATAATACTCGATTACAAGAATGGAAAGGTTTGGGAAGACGGGGTTTATCGGAACCAATGAGTATATAGCCTTTCTTGTGTGAGAATGTGTGTTGTATTTGCTTCAAGTGTTGTATCTTCAAACACATCCTCCCTTGCTATTTATAGGCTTGATCAACTTGGGGAATACTCCAATAATGGCTTGGAGAGTGGATAAAAACGTGGTGGAGTGGCGGAGTGGAGTGGCCGAACTTGGGGAGGTTATTCTCCACATTTCCTAAAATGTAGGAACTAACTCTTTGTACCCAAGTCTTTGCATATCCCTCTTGTACCTTCTTGCTATCCACGCCTTGTACATTATTGATCAACAACTCAGCCCTTTGAATGGGTCAATTCCCATGTGTTTGTTGTTGAGAAAATCCCACATGTTTATGGATAAAATCCTCTTTTATCCATAATTCTTTATTTACTTCCTTGCAATATTCTAGCATAGTATATACCTGAAAATTGGACCAACATAAACACTAAACTGGCATAAATATTAGACATTAGTACAACAATTATTTATGAAGTAAATATCCAAATAAAATCCCAGACAGTTCGTCGGGTATCACTGGGACAGTGTTGACAGCACTTGTGGTATCACCACGTTCTGCACTTATAATCTCCCCCTTAATTGGATATTTCTTCACAAACTAAATAATGATGTGACCTGCAAGACAATGTTAGCTACCAATACAGAATATGCATAAGATCTTCTCACAAAGATTAACTCCCCCTAAATATGTGAGTCAACCGAAACAAACAATGACTTTAAAACAGTTTTAACTAAAACCGAGTACTAAAAACAAAGTACTAAAAACTATTTGACCAACATAGTTCATGGTCAAAACATCCAAACAAAATGAAGTGTAACACACTTCAACCAACCATCCAACCAAAAGAAAATTATTTAACAAACCACTTAAAAACAAATAAAAGTGTTTAATGACAACCAGCACAAATTTTTAAAACAACTAACATAAAAATTGTTTTGATCACCACCCAACTTCCAAAATAAAAGAGTTCAGAAGAAACAGAACCATAACCCGCTGTTTTACACCTCCTCGTCCTCGTCCTCTTCATTTCCTTGTTGAGTATCATCGCCTCCAGCACCTGCAGCATCACCCTGGGCAGCACTTGCATTAGCAGCAGCATTTCCTCCCCCTGTTTGTGAAGAAAGCTGATCAAGAAAAGCTTGCAAATCTGCATGAATTTTCATCCAGGACTGCACTTGATGCCCTACATTCCCAATAATCCTTTGAAGAACCTGTATTACACCTGCCTTTGGAATCATAACAGAAGTACTATCAGAAGTGTTGACAACACTTGGGGTAGCACCAGCAGTACCTGTAAGATTTGGGAAGGTAAAATCTGGGGCAGAAGGTTGTGCTTGAGAGGGAGTACTCTTAGTAGGAATAGAACTGGAACCTGAGGCTTGGGACGGTTTGAACCAAGGTAGATCTTTGTACCTATTTCCTTTCTTTAATTGATTATCCACAACATAGAAACCGGGACCGGAAGTGAAGACATCAGAGGCTTCTATGGGGAGTTTTTGGAAAGTGAGTACTCGAAAGATCAAGGAGGGATATGAGAAATAAGATGGTTCTTTCCTTTTTGGCCAAGTAGCAAGATGTTTAAAAATAAGATTCCCAAAATTAATAGGTTTGTTTTTCCTTAGCTTATACAAAACTCTAGCTTGTTCCATGGTAAGATTTTGATCACTCTTGGAAAGGAGCCAGTTAAACAAGCAAAGTTTGTGCAAAACTGAATAAAGCGAAGTAAGCTTAGAAGCGGGAAATTTGATTTTGGGATCGGTTGGCCACTCACGAACTTCATTGTGAGTTAAGAACTTGGCCATCACATCTTTATTGTAATAGAAACTCTCCTCATTAGTATTGGGCATACTTAAGGCTTTGTTAATAATTTCTGGGTTAAAGAGATACACTCGACCCCTAACAAAAACCTTACCAAACTCGGGAGAGAGATCATTGTCTAGATTAGGGCTCAAGTTGGCATAAAAATTCCTCATAATTTTGTCAACATAGGCTTTGACTTGGGTATTTGGAATAAAAAAAATTTCGGTCCTCAAGGAATTGATATACACCATTGTTCTTCAAATCAATCTCATCTATATTTTTCTCTTCCCAAAACGGGGTTTTGCTATGTTTTAGCCAAAACAACATACTCGAGTCTTTGAAAAATTCTAGAGAGAGGTGCGGTAAAGGAAAAGCATCATTATCCTCTACACGAATTATTTCATAATCAAATTCATCACTAGAATCAGAAACATGAGGAGAAGAGTGGTGTACCTCCTGAGATTTTGATTGAGTCTGAGCAGGATGAGGTGTTGCCGAAGGTGCTATTCTCTTCCTGGCAACACTTGGGTCAGCACTCTGTATACCTTTTCCTTTGGCCAGCCTTTGTTTAGCAGCGGCTAGGGTTTCACTGTCTTGTTCAACCACCCAATCATCAAAGTCATCATCGGGATTTTCTTTTTCAACAGAGTAATTCTCATCCGAAGCATGTAGAAATGACAAGATTTGAGAATCTTCATCCGAGACTTCGATTGGATCAGAAGGAGTGTTGGTGTTGGCCTTGTTGAACATAGCCCTAAGCCGACTGGATGTTCATTTTCTTGGAGCTTGGGTTACCGGAGGTTGAGAAGAAGAAGGGGCTTTTCGCTTCTTCTTGGTGGCCTTGGTGGTTGCTTCAGCAGGTTGGGAAGGAGCCATGGTGGGCGGAGCTTGGGCGACTGGAATTGGAGGCGGACCGGACACCACAATCACTAGAGAAGGCGGTGATGTCACCGGTGTTGTCGCCGGTGATGTCTCCATGGGAGAGAAAAAACTATCTTCACCACCACTTGGGGAAACTTCCATAGGCTTAGAAAAGGGTTTGGATGGAGAAGCCATTGAAGAAAATGCGAAGAGAATGAAGAAATTTTGAAGAAGGATTTTAGGGATTGAGAGACTGAGAGAGAGAGACTGACGAGGGAGAGAGAGATCGGCGAGAGAGGAGGGAGGAGGGTTTAGGATATTTTTAGGAAGTATTCAAATGGAAATTAAATACTCATTATAAGATAACTTTTCCTATTCCTAAAAACACTCAACTCCCCCTATTTTCTAGCTAGATAGTTTAACTCTATCACAACACTCAGATTTTAATCAAAACAACCGGCCATTATCCCCAAAAAATAGTTTTTTTTTTTTTAAATAAAAGAAAGAAAAAAATAAAACATAACTAGGAGAATTCGGCATAGGTGACCAAATCCCACAAATTTTTGAGTTTGATTTGAAATCTTACTCCAAAATTTTAGGGATGAAGTTACCTAATTAAATTCACCAAAAATAAAAGGATTTAATATGACCTTTTGGAAATCAATAAACTCCACAAAATTAAGGGACTTTCGGACTTCCCAAAAATTAATTATTAATTCCGAAAAAAAATAAAAAAAATAATGTGGCACATACTAATGTGTTATTGGCAATGATGGTAACACTTTAGAAAACACATAAGTCAAATATCCCATTGATAAAACTTTTCACTTTAAGAAACTTAAGGCAAAACAATCCTCATTATAAACACTTGAGGCAAATTGTTAGTCTTCTTTATAATAAGCATTTGAGGCAAAAACAAGCTTCTCAAATTCAAACACTTGAGGCATAGCAAACCTTATAAGTGTTTGAGGTAAAATCTAACAAGTTAGATAAAATAAGCCTGTTGTTCATCTTCAAGCACTTTAAAATAAGCATAATTTACACTTTAATATCTATAAGATAGCATCGTAGTAACGAGCTCCGTGCTCCGAGTCCTTATAAAGTGTAAAAAATACTTTAGTGATTTGTACCTTTCAAGTAGGAAACACTGTAGTAGCGAACGCCGTGCCCCGAGTTACTCAGAAATACTATGAGTGCTTTTTGCCTTTTGCCTTTTATTTTATCACAAAAAATTAGTGACTTTGTCACTTTTGAGTACAAAGGGGATTTGACAAACATGTTAACCAAGTATAAACCTACCAAAACAAAAAGGTCAGCATGTGCCGCCGCGAAGGCTTAAAATGAAAAACTGAAAAAGCAATTTTTTTTTAATCACAGTGTCACCAGAAGTGTTGATAACACTCAGGGTAACACTTCTAAAACAGCAGATTAAAAAATACAAAGACCAAGAGATCTTTTCAAACTTGAAAATCTCTAGTGGTCAAGGGCCTTGGTAAAAATGTCAGCAAGTTGATACTTAGTATCAATATGCTCTATATTTATCAAATCTTTTTCAACCAAGTCTCTTAAAAAATGGTGACGGATATCAATATGTTTAGTACGGGAATGTTGAACCGGGTTTTTGAAATGTTTAAAGCACTTAGATTATCACAGTACATGGTCAAGATATTACTATCAAGACCATAGTCGTCTAACATGTGTTTTAACCAAATGAGTTGGGAACAACAATTACCAGCCACGACATATTCGGACTCGGCTGTCGAAAGAGACACACAATTTTGTTTACGACTATACCATGACACTAAGTTATTACCCAAAAAGAAACACCCCCCACTAGTACTTTTCCTATCATCCATGTCACCCGCCCAATCAGAATCACTAAAACCAACAAGGTTGGTATTAGTATCCTTAGAAAACCATATTCCTAAATCACTCGTGCTTGACACATATTTGACAATCTTTTTGACAGCATTTAGATGAGAGAGTTTAAGACTGGATTGATAGCGTGCGCATACGCACACACTGAACATTAAATCAGGACGACTCGCAGTAAGATAAAGGAGACTACCTATCATTGAGCGATATAAGGTTGGATCCACATCCTCCCCCACTTGATCCTTTCCCAACTTGAGTGTAGAACCCATCGGTACTTTAGACGCCTTGGCATGCTCCAACCCAAACTTTGTTACCAAACTTTTCGCATACTTGCTTTGTGAAATGAAGATCCCTTCATTCGATTGTTTCACCTGCAAACCAAGGAAAAAGTTTAGTTCCCCTATCATACTCATTTCAAAAGTTGATGACATGGCATCCACAAATTTTTTCAAAGCAGTTTCAGACGTGGAGCAAAAAACAATGTCATCAACATATATTTGAGCTATGACAAGGGTTTTACCATTTATTAAGATAAACAAAGTCCTATCGGCTTCTCCTCTAACAAAACCATAATCCAACAGAAATTGAGTTAAGCGACCATACCATGCTCGAGGAGCTTGTTTCAAGCCATATAAGGCTTTTATAATCTTATAAATATGGTGTGGTTTGAATGGATCTTCAAAACCTTTTGGTTGTTCAACATAGATTTCTTTATCAATATATCCATTCAAAAAAGCTCCTTTCACATCCATTTGGTGCAATGTGATTTTAAGATAGCAAGCTATAGCCAAGAGGAGTCTTATGGACTCAATTCTAGCCACATGTGCGAAGGTCTCATCATAATCGATACCTTCGACTTGTGTGTAGCCTTGAGCCACAAGACGAGCTTTGTTAGGAACAATGTTACCCGTTTCATGACTTTTGTTTTTAAAAATCCATTTAGTCCCAATAACATTGGTGTTAGCGGGACGGGGGACTAAAGTACAAACATTATTTCGGGTAAATTGTTCAAGCTCCTCTTGCATAGCTTGAATCCAAAAATTATCTTTTAAAGCATCAATCACATTCTTAGGTTCTAAGGTAGAAATAAAACAAGAGTACTTCACCTTTGCATATGTGGTAGACATACACACATATCTTACCATTTCCCTGTAATTAGTTGGTTATTTGTTTCTTGTTTGAATTCCTTCACTTACTTCCCCTATTACTTGTGTAGAAGGGTGATTCCTTCTTATTCTAGCTGGGGGATCTCTCCTTATAACTTCATGAACCTCTGCACCGTTTGGATTTTCTTCTTCTGTTTCAGCAGCTGTACTGGAGTCAGGTGTTACCGGAAGTGTTTCCTCGTCAGTGGTAACACTTTGGTCAGCACCTGCGTCATTAACAGAATTGAAATTTTCTCTGTTATCATTCATCTTATCCAACATAATCAAGGGGGGTTCTTGAGGTCTTTCACCTGCAATACTCGACAGGTCATCAAAAGCAATGTTAACCGATTCTTGGATAGTTTTCAACCTTAGATTGTACACCCTATATGCTCGACTATTTTGAGCATACCCAAAAAAATTGCCTTATCACTCTTAGAGTAACTTTTTCAATTGATCCCGATCATTTAAAATGTAACACACACACACACCCAAAATCATGAAAATAATGAACTTTAGGCTTCTTGCCATTCAAAATCTCATAAGGTGTCATAGTGGTGCCGGGTCTTAAGAAAACTCTATTTGCCGTGTGACAAGCAGTGTTTAGTGCTTCGGCACAAAATCTTTTAGAAATTTGTTTAGAAAACAACATTACACGGGCCATTTCAAGTAAAGTCCGATTTTTCCTTTCGGCAATCCCATTTTGTTGAGGAGTTTTGGGTGCCGAACATTCATGGTGGATTCCCATTTTCTCACAAAAGGAGGAAAAGGAAACATTTTTAAATTCTTTACCATGATCGGATCTTATACGAGAAACAAAAGCACAAAACATGTTTTTGATTCTTGAGTGAAAGATTTTAAATTTTTCAAAAGCCTCAGATTTTTCTTTTAAGAAAAAGATTCAAAAGAACCTAGAAAAATCATCAACAATTACCAACGAATATTTCTTACCACCCAAACTGTCAACCTCAACCGGACCCATTAAATCCATATGTAAAAGTTGAAAACAATATGTTGTTCCAGAGTACTGCTCATGATATTGGGTAGCACTGTGGGCAACACGAGTTTGTTTTCCTTTAAGACAACCTTCTGATAGACAAAATTATAATACCTCGCAAGTGCACGAGCTATCGTCATAGCAATATGCAAACACAAGGGTCGAACCACAGAGACTTGGATTAATTCTAAGTTAGTTAACTATTTTAAAAACAATAAAATAAAAGATAATAAAATAAGATAGATGATCAATATGACTAGCATATAAATGATAAGATTTACAGAATATAGATTCACAATCATATCCCCTATGCTATGATAAAAATCAAGTTATCAATCTCAATTCATGGATTCGTTCACTTATGTAAGAATTGAGACGGTTCGGTCGCCGGATTGGAAGGAGGATGGTGGTGCTGTTGTTGTAATTGACGGCCGGAAGATTGGGGTTTGTAGAGTTGGAGATGGAGATGGTGGCAACCGGATCTGGGAGCATTGACCAACAAAGAGGGAGAGGGTACGGGTTCGCCGAAAGGTTTGCAGGGACACGATGTGGATGATGGAGAGTCTGTGTGAGAGAGAGAATGACGTGCTAGGGATTTGGGAATTACCCTTTCCTTTGCTGATTTTGCCCCCTTTTTTTTTTTTTTCATCCAACGCCAACAAGCCAAAAGTCTCTGTTCTTCTAAGCGCGCGCCCCGTGCGCACGTATATACTTCCTGTCCACTTTTTACTTTATGCAATTTAGTCCCCGCCTCCAATTTATCTCTACAGTTCAGCCCATCTCCCGTTAAGTTGACCTGCTTTCGTCAGAATTTAAACATAAATACTAGCAGACACGTTAAATGTTAGAAATCTATAATAACTAAAAAAAAATAGAAAATATTTTTGGAGGGTGACAACTATATACACTCCTCTATAAACCCACAAACTCAAGGAGGTTCTTTCGAACGACTCGACAAAACGAAACTAATAAAAAAAAATGCACAAAATATTAAACTTCCCCAAATTTAACTTTTACTTTACGCCCTTTAGCCCACTTTACCTTTTCACTAGTACGAAAATTCACATCATTCCCCATGTATGATTTCCTTTTTATGAATTTATTAAGAACCCAATGGGGATTTTGACGTTTTCTTTTATGGGGCTTTTTAACTCGCGGACGTCTATCATTTTTTCCACAATCACAAGGGGAAGACATCACAGTAGCAGGTTTTTCATTTATATTGCCAAGAGGGTGAAGAGGGATGTCACTACAACAATGTTCATCGGGTTTGTCAGATATAACAATAAAATTGTGAACCTCTTCAATATTTCCCTCCTCACCTCCATATAGGGCAAATTCAATTTCATCAATGACTTGCTCATGCCATGATTTCTCCACATAATTGCTAATGGGTTGAAGGTCTTCATTCTCATTCTTAACACCCTCACTTGACCTCTTCTCATCAACCTTTAGAGCAACCAAAAATTCATTAATGACTTGATCATGCCACGAGTTCTCTAAATTATTAACCACCTCAACCATTTTTTTTAAAAATAATAAATAAATAAAATAAAATAAAATTATAAACAAATATTTACACTACTAATTAAACTACTAACTATCTAAACAAGTCCCCGGCAGCGGCACCAAAAACTTGATGAACAAATTATAACCCTTGCAAGTGCACAAGATCACCGTAGTAGTATATGCAATAGCAGGGTGTCCAATCCACAGAGACTTGTAGAAGATAGCAATTTAACTAATAGTAAAATAAAATAACATAAAATAAAAGTTTGGTTTTTTAGTGATTTAATCTAATTAACTAGAAAGCAAATAAACTAATTAAACAAAGATAGATAAATGGGTATGAATGTGGAGGAAAAATCTATGGAAAGGATTCACAAGTATCTCCTACTTATGCTTATTTGATTAAAGATGTCAATTATTATGGTGTCACAAATCATAAAAGAATCAATCTCCAAACAAGGGTTCGTTCACTAAAGTAAGAATTGGGACGGTCCGGTCGCCGGATTGCAATCCTATTATTTCTTTTATATTAAACTTTCCGCTAGGTCTATACAATATGCAAAAAATTCATGAAGATCCCAAGAAAAAATGAACCTAGATCCTTTTGACTTCCGCTAGGTCCTCAATTGAATCTAATCATTAAAATAGTGGTCAGCGTATAATCATCCACGCTAGTGCAGCAATATATACCCAATAATTCTAAAGCCAATTTATATCTTAAAATATAATTGAAACTAAAGAATTAATAATGATAAATATTTTAATGAACAAGAATTAAGATTGAATGGAAGAATTAAAACTTGCGACAAAACAAAAAATAATTGAACTAAGAATTAAATTAAAGCATAAGTATTTGATATAAGTTATCTCCAATCCATAGATGGTGAAAATTAGTTCTTCATAGACAAAGAACCAATCCCAAGAATAATATGGAGGAAGGGTAGAATTATGGATTATGGATGTCTAAAACAATTAATCTAAGCTAGTATTTATAGGAAAAACTAACCTAAACCAAAAAGGAAATACAAAATAAAAAGGAATAATAAAAGAATTAGGAAACTAGAATAAAATCCTAACTAAACAAGTCAACTATTTCTTTTTCTCCAAGGCTTGAACTGATTTTTAGGGCTCTTCAAAGCTGGACTCCGAATTTCCCCAATGGTCCCTGAGATATTACGAATTTCCAAAATGGTCCTCTAACTTTCAGAATTTACAGAACAGTCCCTGAACTTCCAGTTATTTGCATATTTTCCCTCCAGTTTTCATATTCTGCACAACAGTCCCTGGTATCTTCAGCTTCAGCACGGCAGCCCTCAACTTTATGATATTTCCACTTAAGTCACTGGAATTGCAATTTTCGCCATAACTCTCCTTAATTATGCCATTTTTACCCGTTTTACCTGTTTTCTAAATAAACACTAAAACAAATATTAAATAACCAAAACTCAAGGATTTCACTAAGAATAAGTCTAGAAAAATACCCAATAAATGAGTATAAAACTCATCTATCACCTTCACAAATGATTTTGTTTTTAAAATCCATGTTAGGAACTCCTTAAATAGAACCCAGCTTAACAATCTTTTCAATGTTTCGGAAATTTGCGTGTCCCAATTTTTGGTGCCATAAGGTAGTGACATCAACTCTCACTGAGTTGCATACCTGTTTGTCTTCCACACAATAACAATTGTCGGTTGATCTAGTACCTGACATCACACACTTGTTAGTACGATCAAAGACTTCACAAGTATTTTTGTTGAATTTTACCTCTAAATCATTGTCACAAAGTTGGCTTATACTAATTAAATTAGCTACAAGATCATCTACATGTAAGACATGTTTTAGGGCAGGGAAATCGGGAACATTTAATGTTCCTTTCCCAATTATCTTGCTCTTACTTCCACCACCATAAGTAACATTACCTCCAAGAACAGATTCATAGTCTTTTAAAAACAATTTTGTTACTGTCATGTGACGTGAACACCCACTATCAAAGTACCATGAACCATTAACATTAGTTCTTAAGGCAGTAAAAACAACATCACATTTTTAATTGTTTTTAGGTCTCCATTCTTTCTTTCTTTGATTCTTGTTTCTCTGACAAACAGTGTTATCAGAAGTAGTGGGTAACACTTCAGGTAACACTGAGGAACTGGATCACTTTTTTTTTTAGAAAAGTATGACAATTGTTTTTAAAATGTCCAGTAGTGTGACAATAAATACACACTTTCCCTTTGTCAGAGGTTTTGGAAGAAAAATCTTTATTATTTCCACGTTCATTTAAAAAACATGTTTGATTATCATCCAAAGATAAAGAAGAAATGATATTATCTAAAGAATCTTGAAAACCAATACCTGCCCTGAGAGGTTTACTTAACATGAGGATCTCATCCAGTTTGGTAGACCCCGTGTTGAGTTTCTTGAGTGTGGTTTCGGCAATAGACAATTTGGCCGTGACCTTCTCCAGCTCAGCATCCTTCTTTGTGAGTTGGATTTCAAGAGTATCCTGCCAAGCCTTAGTTGCTGAGTTTCTTTGGTCAAGAATTGCACCATGCTATGCTCATTCTTGTATTCTTCAAGAATGTTCTCATAAAGATTCCTTAATCCTCTTATGAGTTCATCCTTACTCATCTCAGAATCATCTTGAGAACTTCCTGCATCCAGATTAATAGACCCCACAAAACAAACAACATTAGTAAAATTGAAATTATTATACCTACTGGGTGTTATCACAGGTGATACCCCACTTGGGTTATCACTTGGGATAGCACTTTCTGTGTCCGAGTCACAAACAGTGACAAACATGGTTGTCTCATCTGTGTTTTGAGCATGGTCCACTCCTTCTTCTTCATTGTTACTGAGAGACACCCATGAGCCCTTACCCTTCTTCCTCAGATTGTTTGCGCATTCATTGGCATAGTGTCCCCATCCCGAACACGTATGGCATTGAATGGAGTCAAGGTAATTGGAATTTGAACTTGACTGATCGGAGGATGCCCTACAGATTGGGTTTGCTTTCTGGGTGGTTGGGAGTGACCTTCTTGGCATCGAATCATACACCTTGGTTTGTTTCTCTTTTGCTTTTACCTGCACATTTTCTTTGTTAAACTTTCTTAATATAGAGTTATATTTTCTAGCAAGTAAAGAAACACTAGCATTTTCATCTATTTTTTCAAAAACCTCTTCTTCCTCATCTTTTCAACAATCGAGGGTTTAATTTTCAAAGCAACACTTTTTCCTTTAATAGCATCACTTTGATCAGAAAGGTTTAATTCGAAATTTTGCAAAATACTCATCAAAGTATTTATATCCATGGTTGCAAGATTGTGGGCCTCTTCAATAGATGAAACTTTTATATTGAAGCGCTCAGGAAGAATTCTAACTGCTTTTGAAACAAGTTGTTTGTTAGTAAAAGGTTCACCCAAAACTTGACATTCATTAGCAATATCAAAAAGTTTTTCAAAATATGAAGTAATATCTTCATTTTCACTCATCCTCAATCTTTCAAATTTTCTAGTAAAACTCCTAAGCTTAGTTTCATGCACACTACCATCACCTTCACAAAATCTTTGTAAAGTATCCCATGCCTCCTTAGAAGTGGGAATATTTTGAATGAGTTTAAAAATATACATATCAACCCACCCATAAATGGCATTAAGTGCATTCTCATTGAAACTAGCTAGGTTGTTCTCCTCATTAGTCCACTCGGATTCAGGTTTGACTTGAACGTCACCATCTTCATCCGGAGGTAACAATGGGACAGAGTAACCATTAACGATAGATTGCCAAGCCCGGATATCAATTGATTTGATATACGAGCGGAGGCGGATCTTCCAATAAGCGTAATTCGAACCATCAAGAATAGGAAGCCTTTTTTGATTATGATTGACTGGATCATAAGCCATAACACACTGGATCGAAGTACTTAGTATATCAAGTAACCTGCTCTGGTGCCAATTGAAAAAATGCTCTGGTGCCAATTGAAAAAACAAGTCGATGGCTTAAGTCAGAAATGAAGTGTTATCAAAGGTGTTGCCACTACAACGATAACACTTCGGGCAACACTTAATACACACGAACAGAAACCAATTTCTGAAAAGAGTTTGCAGCGGAAAAATCACACAAGAATTATTTTTCTCAAGATATATAAATTATATATCTTGAGGGATGCCTCAAAAGGCGAGACCTTCACTAATAATATGAAATGAGTACAAGGCCGAGAGTTCCCTAATGCTATTACAATGAAAGCTTTGTGGAACTAACTCTTTGTGCCCAAGTCTTTGCATAGCCCTCTTGTACCTTCTTGCTATCCACGCCTTGTACATTATTGATCAACAACTCAGCCATTTTAATGGGCCAATTCCCATGTGTTTGTTGTTGAGAAAATCCCACATGTTTATGGATAAAATCCTCTTTTATCCATAATTCTTTATTTAACTTCCTTGCAATATTCTAGCATAGTATATACCTGAAAATTGGACCAACATAAACACTAAACTTGCATAAATATTAGACATTAGTACAACAATTATTTATGAAGCAAATATCCAAATAAAATTCTAGACAGTCCGTCGGGTATCACTGGGACAGTGTTGGCAGCACTTGTGGTATCACCACGTTCTGCACTTATAGAATTGATCAAGATAATTAATAGTTCTTAACCTATGCCCTTAGGGCATAGGATAGAAAAACTGTTTATTTATTTGTATATTGTATGTAGAATGACAACATTACACTATCTAATTTAAAATTATGACATTTATATTGTGATGGATCGAAATAGCAAGCTTGATATTTATTTTTGGACACTTTTATTTTGATACACAACTTAATAAACAAAAAATTACAAATACTTAATATTTCCAACAGGGTTCTATATTTTATTGTAGTCCCTCTATCGCAAAATAAATACCCAAATTTGCTCTTTGACTTTGACTAAGAGCAAATTCGAATTGGGACGGATATAATAGTATTTTCATTGTGCAACATGCAATTATAAGTTATGTTCATTGATGGTCAAGGTTCAAAATCAGTGTAAAATTATTTTGTGATGGGAGGGCGTATTTTTATCTCTTTTCTCTCAATTTCTCTTTTGGGAACTAATTATTATTACATTTTCCCTAAAAATAATGAGAAACTAATCTCCATCACGGTGTATCTTGTTCTATTGTATGTTGATTAACCGTAATTGCAGCTAGGGTGGTAAAATGGGTGTTTTGGTTGTACCCATTAAAGTTAAAATACCCGGATATCCAATGGATTTTTAACTTTAATGAGTAAACGCAAAACACCCAATTTGCCACCCCTAATTGCAGCAACGATTAATGTGTTGTAGCGCCATTGATTTAGTTTATGTGTGATCATGATTTGGTTTACATACGCGATTTTTTTGGACAATGATTTTAAGAGAATTTAATCACAAATGATCTTTGCCTTAAAAACAAAAGGAAAGGGCCTAAATTGCGACTTATTATACACCAAGTTAGTATCTCAGCCTAATTTATTTTTGTGATTGAGATAGTTGTTAAAGTACTTCTTATAATAAGACTCTTATTTATCAATTTTATTTGTTGCATAAAGAGTCTTATTTCTATAATATATGGGTTAAATCCACTTTTATAGTTGCCTTTGTGATAACTAAAGATGAGAAGTGACAAAAAAAAAATAGAGATGGAAAGAAAAGAGGAAGATACTGATGAAAATAAAATTATACCCCCTCGTCCCGAAATGGTCTTCACATTTTTTTCGACGTTACAAAGGAAATTTGAGCAATGTTTTAGGTTGATTTAATTATCCTAATAAAAATTTAAAGTTTGTTATCGATACACCATCAGCAATACTATCAAAAACAAGTCTTAGATTTTCATGAAAATAATTAAATCAACTTAAAATCATTGCTCAAAATTCCTTTATGTGGTAACGTAAAAAAAGTGTAAAGATGATTTTTGACGGATGAAGTATTATTATTATGTTTGAATAGTCATGGAACTAACCACTGAACGCTTCCTCTATGATGGAACTGTATTTTACTTTCTGTTCCACACCTTCAAGCATTAAGGTGAGTAGTCAATAATGCAAATCTTGGCTTTGTTTCTTTATCAACCCCCATCCCTTCTTCAACCTTCATTTTTTTTTTCTTTTTAGAATAAATATATTTTATTAATTACTTATGGACCAGAACTTTATGAAGAACATGACAGTTATCTGGATTTTTATTTTTATTTAGCTTTTTACCAGTTTAATTAATTAATAATATGATATGATTTTGGCATGCACCCAAAGAAAGGTGATACGGGGGGAAAGTGTGGAGTTCATGCAGGCCATTTTGGTTGTCGTTTTTCCTTAGCGTTAAGTGATTGAGTCGGTCTTGTGAAAAACGCGTTTTACACTAAGCTAAAAAAACATGTTTTTCCCAATTGCCTTCTCTAATATTACAAAGTGCCTGTTGTAATATTACACTTATAAATATTTAAGTAGACACTTTTATACATTCAAAGAGGCACTTTTAGTGGTAGTTTTAAGTCGGTTTGTCTTACTATTACAAAGTGCCTATTGGATTATTGAAAAATGCATCTTCCATTGTCAACAAGTGTTTGGTGGGTTTTTAAAATTTTCAAAACAAGTGCATGCCGTAGTGTTAAAAAGTTCCTTATGTAATATTGAAATGCATCCTACAATGTAAAAAAATGTTTGGTGAGTTTTTGCAAGTGTCAAGCGAGTTTTTCTAATTTCTAAAACAAGTGTCTGTCATAGTATTAAAAAGTGCCTCCTGTAGTATTGCAAAATGCCTCCTACCGTGTAAAAAAGTGTTTGATGAGTTTTCATAAGTTCCAGTTATTTGCAAAAATGCCACCTCGACTTTTAATTATTAGGATTTTAGAGGGTTAGACGGAGTCAATTCATACATAGTAGAGAAGAAATAATACGAAAGACTCAAGTTTATTATTCACAAATGATAAGTATTTATAGTTACAATAAGAGTCTAGGGTTTTACATAAACTAGTCTAGGTACAATGAATCTAAAGTATGGTATGGATATACAATCAAATAATATGATATCTACATATGATTTGAATTGATTTAAATTATATCAAGAGAGATCTTGATATATCTCTTATACGCCCCCGCAAGATGGACGATCCTTTGGAGAAGACCAATCTTGGATGAGTATGATGTGAACCGGGTTTGGTGAATGGTGCAGGGTACATGTGGAAGAGGAAGAGAGGTGAGACGTGAGTCGGCTAGAGAGGGATGAAGCCGTGGTGGGGGTGGGGGGGGGTGTCGGGTGTCGGGATGGGTGTCTTGATAAGGGTCAAGACCTGGTATCATGGGGTGTTAAAGGAAGCCAAGTATGAGATGGTTTTGGCAATTCATGAGCCTAGGGCCGCATGTGGTGTTTCGACACGGGTATGGACGCCGCAGAAAGGGTTGTGGGCGCCATTGAAGAGTGTGTTTGAAGATAGGGTGTGTGGACGCCATAGAAGGGGTTGTAAGCGTCAGTTTGAGAGAGTTTTAAGATGAAAGAGGGGTTTGAACGCCATTGAAGGGTTGTAGGCGTCATTTTGAGAGACACAGAGAGGTTTGGGTAGTTGGTACCTCGTATCCTTAGTGGAGTCGAGGTGGTGATATGGTGGTGTTTTAGGGTGAGGCGGCTATGGGTTTGCCGCTAGGGTTTGGAAGGTGTTTGTTGGAGAAGAAAATAAAGAAACGAAAAAAAAAGGGTTTCGGCATTTAGGGTTTTGCCAAGGGTGATGGTTTTGAGGGTGGTGGCGGAAGCATTGTGTGGTGGGGCGGCTAGGGTTTTGCCGCGGGTTTTGCTGGAGAAGTTCTATATGGATCTTTTTGCTCTGATACCATATTAGGATTTTGGAGGGTTAGACGAAGTCAATTCATACATGGTAGAGAATAAATAATATGAAAGACTAGTTACAATAAGAGTCTAGGGTTTTACATAAACTAGTCTAGGTACAATGAATCTAAAGTATGGTATGGATATATAATCAACTAAATTAAGAAGATAAATAATATGATATCTACATATGATTTGAATTGATTTAAATTATATCAAGAGAGATATTGATATATCTCTTATATTAATAACGTTCTGTTTGTTTATAACATTGACACTCCGCATACAGAAAACATGTTTTACACTAATACGCGTTTTTCCTAAGATTTTCTGTAAGTGATTTTGTGTTATGTCTCAATATAGACATTATAGACGGATTAAATTATAACTTTTTATTAAACGTAAAAAGTGTCGATATTATAACATAGTTGTATTATTTCTTAAATCAAGAGGGGTAATATTGCTAAAATAATATTTTTAATGATAAGGAGGATAATTTAATGAATTTAAAAATAGTAAAACTGACATAACCAAAAATCAAGGCGGTTTGATAAAAAAATAAAATAAAATAAAATCATTACGGTTAAATGACCCTTATGACCCCAATGTGGCTTTGCATGAATTACTTTTTTTTTTTTTTTTAGAAAGTTGGTTTCATTTAAGGAAATTGCTATCTTGTTACACCTACTGTTGCTCCATGTAGGAGTCGAACCACACACCCGGATACCGCTAGGCCTCCGAATTCAAGTTCTCAACTTGTATATAATTTATGATATTAATAATTATTTAGATTGACAAATGTATAAATATAATACTTTCGTGCCATTTAAATTTAAATAAAGTAAATGAGCAATTCACTTAAATCAAGTTAATTTGAAAATTATCCAGAGACAGGATACTGTTAGAAAAGTATGGAGGCCATGACCTCTTCCAATCAACTCGTAATTGATATGATTCCCTTTTCATCAAAAGCCCTTCGCTTTTCTCGCCATGATCGACCTTCCATTAAGCTCCTACATTTTATAATAATTTAATGCTTTTACTTCTTCTCCCGTTCTTCTTTGTGTTTTACTCCCTCCGTCTCAGAGTAAGTGTCCATCCTTCCATTTACACGGGGATTAAGAAAAAGTTAAAGTGGCCTAAGAAAAAGTAGAAGCAGTGTAAGCCTATCTTCTAGGCTTAGTTATCTTATTAGTTATATAAGCTTGCTTTCTCTATTTCTTTTTTCACTTAATTAGCAGCAAGGTTGGTTTTATTTATGCATGTATTTTTATAAACTTTATGCAGATATTAGCTCAATATTATTGCAATATTTCTTTGACTAATACTCCCTCCGTCCCACCCCACTTGAGACTTATTTCCATTTTGGTCCGTCCCACTTCACTTGAGACTTCCCAAAATGGTAATCTTTTTATAATTTTATATTCAATCTACCCCATCCACTCATTCTCTTTCTTCATTTTCCACCACACAATTCATTCAACCAACCTACTATTAACCCCACTCATTCTCCCTCTTCATTTTCTACCACACATTTTCCTTATTTTATCCTTTTTTTTTTTTAGTTATTGTGCCCACCTCTTAGGTCTCAAGTGAGGTGGGACGGAGGGTGTATATAGTATTTACCACTAAAAATTTGGTGAAAATTTTCTTTAAATTCTTAGCAATTATCATTAAATTTTACTGCCGTATTTTCTAGATTTATTGAAAATCTTAACTTAATCTAATTACAAAACCCAACTGTCTAAGTCAAATCTCATTCTTTTTAGAGGAAGTCTCTGGTGCGGCGGCCTCATGGGTGCGGCGCCGACCAAGACCCTTTTTTTTTTTTTTTTTTTTTTTTGCCCCCACAATCTTTTTTCCTCCCACCAAAAGTAACACTTCTTATAACGAAATGTAACACTTTTGTTTTTCAAATGTAACACTTTTTTTTTCAAAAATGTACCACAATTTTGATGCAATAGATTAAAGATAACATAAAAATTAACGACTAAATTGATGTAACACTTTTTATAAAGCAATGTAACATTCTTTTTTCAAATGTAACACTTTTTTTTCAAATGTACCACCCATACTTTTTTTCCTCCCAACAAAAGTAGCACTTATTATAACAAAATGTAACACTTTTTTATTCAAAATGTAACACTTTTTTTTTTTTCAAAAGTAACACTTCTTATAACGAAATGTAACACTTTTGTTTATCAAATGTAACACTTTTTCCCCCCAACATTAACATAGGATTGACAACTAAACTAATGTTACATTTTATAAAAAATGAATGTAACATTTTTTTTTTTCAATTGTAACACTTTACATTCTTAAATGTAACATTATATATGAAATGTAACAATTTTTTATTGAGAAAGTAACAATTGAAATGCAAACCCAATTTTTTTTATAAAAACTGCTGTTACATTTAACAGTAGAAAAGTGTTACTTTTGAAGATGAAAGTGTTACTTTTATCAGAACAGAGTGTTACATTTGAGATGACAAGCAGATCAAATTTTTTTTTTTGTCTTAAAAAGTATGTTTTTTTTAAAAAAAAATCAAACCATATCATGACCTATGTAGTTTTCTTCGTCTCGTCGAGACGAACACAACGGTATTTTTAAATTTTTTTTCTGAGTTATAAATCTCAAGATATAGCATTTTAAAGTGTTTGGGTTTTTTTTTTTAGAGACGACACGTGGCAGCGCGCGGTTGGGCGAACCAGATGTGGCTCACAGCGCGCCACGTGTCGCCTGAGGAGTGGATGATAGCTGGATACCGGGCGGGCGGGTTTGACCCGCGGGTTTTGACCCGCCGCACCAAATGGGCCGCCGCATTCAAGAATTAGTCTTCTTTTTATCAATAAGATTCATTTTAGAGTTCAATTATCGAAGACTCCTAAAACTTAAGGAAAGACAAAACTAGACACTTCTAATAGAAAAAATGACGAGGGCGGAAACATAGAGATAGAAGTAGAGATTCGAGAGAACACCTCATCGCACTATTACATATAGGGAGAATTAAAGGCCCCCGGTCAATAGTTTGCCTTAGGCCCCAAATTCGACAGATCGGTCTTGAGTGGACACTTACTTTGAGACAGACTAAAAAAGAAAGGTGGACATTTACTCTGGGACGGAGGGTGTACTTTTTTTTAAGTATCAGTTGTTTCGCAGTAGTCAATGACATGCACTAAAATTTGAGTTCAGATCTCCTGTACCACTTTGTGTGCCACTCTCTGTGCCACAAATGATCCAACGGCTCACAGTTTTTAAGATTAACATTTTATTAATATTATTCAAACATATTAACGGCCGGATCACTTTGGGCACATGGATGGCACACCGGATGAGCACAGGAGATCTGCTCTCCTTTGTGTGTCACTCCCTGTGCCACATGTGATCCAATATGTTTGAATAATATTAATAAAATGTTAATCTTAAAAACTGTGAGCCGTTGGATCACTTTGGGCACATGAAGTGGCACACCGAATGGGCACAGGAGATCTGCTCTCTACACAAAGTGGTATAAGAGATCTGGACTCCTAAAATATAGCCTCTTTGTTCTAGCTTTAACGTTTTAAATTAATTTGTTCTGAATAAGTATATGTCTCTCACACACACATATATATATAAGGCTATTTTTTTTGTTTCCTTTCCTTTGCAACAAAAAAATAAAAATAAAAATATATAAGGCTAATTTTCAGGGATTTTAGACCAATTTTAGTCATTGATTTTGAAAACATAAGTGATGTTTACCGAACAAAAAATCTGAGCACGCAACAGTTCCATAAGCAAAGTGTTATTTGACTTTTTATCATCAACTTATATACACGGGTAAATTGCAATTTCGTTCCTGACATTTATAAACTTTTGCAATTTAGTTTCCAACAGTTTTTTTTCGCCAATTGGTTCCCAACATTTACATTTTTTTGCAATGTGGCTATTAAAGTAACTGGGCGTTAGTTTTCTAACAGATTTTATGTCATGTGACTAGCACATGACGTTTTAAGATATTCTTAAAGCTACACACATCCGATTAATATGATTCTTCTTTTAAATTGAAGCTAATATTTAAATCTACAATATATATTTTTTTGGAAATTTATTGGGTAGTTGGATTATTTTTACATTTAATCTTAATTTTAAATATTAAAAAAATAAAAAACACGTAAAATATAATCTAAAAAAGATATTAGCCCAAATATGTTCCATATGAAGTAAATTCTATATGTAGATTATCAGTTCGTAAAAATCTTTGATAGAAAAAAAAGGAAGAAGAAGAGGACGATGAATCGAGGGAAGAGTGTATGTGGAATGGGTGTTGCGGGAAAGTGGCAGAGGAGTGGAGAAAAATAAACTTTAGGAAACATACATTTAGAAATTACTTCATATGAAACATATTTGAGCTAATACCTTTTTTAGATTATATTTCACGTGTTTTCATTTTTTTAATATTTAAAATTAAGATTAAATGTAAAAATATTTTAGGTACCCAACAAATTTCCAAAAAAAAAAATTATGTTGTAGATTTAAATATTAGCTTCAATATAAAAAAAGAATCATATTAATCGGATATGTGCAGCTTTACGAATATTTTAAAACGTCATGTGCTAGTCACATGACATAAAATCGTTAGAAAACTAACGCCCAGTTACTTTTATAGCCACATTGCAAAAAAATGTAAATGTTGGGAACCAATCGGCGAAAAAAAACTGTTGGGAACCAAATTGCAAAAGTTTGTAAATGTCAGGAACCAAATTGCAATTTGCCCTATATACACTCTGTTCCCCATAAGCAAAGTGTTATTTGACTTTTTATCACCAACACAGAGAATTTCGCATTAATGTCAATTCATACATCCCAAGAAAATTTAAAAAATTATTATTGATAAGTCACTTAATAATTTATCAATTAATATTTATCAAACTTTACTTATACTGACTATCAAAACTTAAATGATACAAAATTTTCGGGACTGAGAAGTGAGAACTACTTCGTGTTTAAGCTTTTCTTGTAAATTAACAATGTGTTGGAGCAAATTATCCCATCACCGGGAATTAAATAGCCAATTCATGACTATATAAAGATCCAGGGCCACTCTCCCCATAGCCAATTGGTTTTGGGATGGAACATCAGACTTTATCATGGTGTCAGAGCTGGCCCTTTACATGTGTGAGCCCAAAATTCGGCCCAAGATGATCTAGCCTCACGTCACCCAATTATATGTCCACGCGTAAGCCCAAAGTTCGGCTACGCGTGAGGGGGCGTGTTGGAGCAGATTATCCCATATCGGGAATTAAATATCCAATGCCTGACTATATAAAGATCCAGGGCCGCTCCTCCCATAACCAATTGGTATTGGGATGAAACCTCCAATACAGTCAGTTATCGGCCCAGTCTAGCCCATACTCTCACTCAGGTCTGATTATATAAAGATCCAAAGCCACTCCTCCCAATGGAACCTCAGACTTTACGACACTGCCTCATCAAATAAGACTCTTTATCAACTACATGCATGTAATTAGACCCTTTTTGCATGTCTACTTAATCTTGAAGGTTTTTAAGAAATTAACCAAATGATGAAGAATATAGAATCTCCTTTTGTAGAACTTGGTTCAAAACGAGGTCGATTTGCGACAATGAAGCATCTATTTCATAAAGTCATTAACTAACATTATTCGAACTTATAATGTCAACTTTGAAAAAGAACCAAAATTCTACCACTTATTAGGAATTACTCCTGTCCATGGTTGTCTCTTTTTAACTGGCTACACAATAACAAGAACCTTTTGCATATAATCGCTATTAAAGACATCAGGAAGTTTGTTAAAAAAATAATAAAAAAAATTCCATTGTTTAAGGTTATTTTCCATTCAAATATCAACTTCTTTGCGACCGTTAGCAGATAAATAGCCGTAAACAGTACATTCTGATGGATGCTTTTGCTTGCACTAAAACAAGGCACATAAATAATTGTAAACAATAAATTCTGATGGACGCGTTTGCTTTTTGCTTGCACTAAAATGAAAAACTTAATTAATACTCCCTCTGTCCCAGAATGATAGTCCCCATATTTTTATGGGTTTTACGAAGGAACTTTGAGTAATAATTAGGGTTAATAACAATTTAGACCCTGAAGTATGATACCACCCTTCCAATCGAGCCCCGGATGTCTTTTTTGGCCAGATCAGACCTTGGGGTAATTCATTTTCGCCAGTTAGGGCCTTTTTGACGGAATTTGTTAAAAACTCAGTTAAAAGGCATGTGCCATGCACGTGACTAACGGAAATGGGTAGTTTGAAGTTGATATTTCATTTAAGGGGCTTAATGAAAATTCCAAACTTAACAGGGCTGAAATCAAAACAATTATCAAAAAAAATTATTTGAGCAAAAAAACAAATATCAAAATATTAAATAAAACCATACAATATAATTTTATTATCATTACTTTCATCAATTTTAAAACTTACCAAATTTTGAATTTTTTGTTTTAAAAAACCATTTATTGATTTTGTTAAACCAATAAGTTTTCTTTTCGAGCATTCACTATTTATATATTTTATCTTATATAAATAATCATTTTCTTTCAAGACAAAATGAAATTAACTACTTTATTTTCCTTTTTATTACTTCTTAATTACTCTCTACTTCCCAAAATAATTTTTATTTGGCTATTTTTTTTTTAAAAAAATTGGCTCGTTTGATAGACCGGTACGTATAAGCATTACTCCCTCCGTCCCATCCGAATTAGGATTTTCTCTCTCGACACGGGGATTAAGGAATAATAGTATTATATTGTGAAGAGTGATAATAAAATTAAATTAAGAGATTTAACATTTATGATTAAGCACTAATCATTTACCTAAAAACTGTCTACATATAAATTTGAGTACAGTCAAATTTGTTAATAAAATTCAAAATACAAATTTTACATTTCAACCAAATTTTCATCACCATTCTCTCCACCATTACTACCACCAGCCCACCACCATTACTACCACCGGACCACCACACAACCACACCACCACCGGACCACCACCATCGAACAGCCACCATCGCACCACCACCATCGGACAGCCACACCGCACACCGCACAAACACCGCCACTGCCCACCACTATCATCCCTGCTACCACCACCACCAACAACAATTCTAAAATCAGTAGAAATTAAAATGAACATACCCTCTAGCAAACCGGAAAAGCCCACTCCCTCCGATCACCGGCATCTCTCTCACCTTATTAAACACCGGATTCCTCCCCATCACTGTTATTGTACTCTCGTTATACTTCCCTTCCTTAAACACAAAATTCATCGCCATTAACAACCCAACTTCTTCCTGGCACGCCGATCCGTAAAACCCTTGTGCTCGTCCGATCAATTTCGAGCTCAATTCAGGGGTTTCAGTTAATGGGTTGTCGATCATGCTTGCTTGGCTGAACTCGGTAACGGAATTTTTGGTCGGAGGTAGGATGATTAGGACGGCGGTGGGTTTTTTGCCGCTGTAGATGTTGTGCCAGTAGAAGCGGAAGTGGCTGAGCTTTCCTTTGTGGAGCTTGAGGGATTTGGAGTTTAGGGATTTGATGTAGGTGTAGTCGTCGCCGGCGACGGCGGGTGGGATTGTGAGGAGGGAGATGAAGAGAGAGGAAGTGAAGAGGAGGAGGGATTTGATATTTGTTTTTTTTGCTCAAATAATTTTTTGATAATTGTTTTGATTTCAGCCCTGTTAAGTTTGGAATTTTCATTAAACCCCTTAAATGAAATATCAACTTCAAACTACCCATTTCCGTTAGTCACGTGCATGACACATGCCTTTTAACTGAGTTTTTAACGAATTCCGTCAAAAAGACCCTAACTGGCGAAAATGAATTACCCCAAGGTCCGATCTGGCGAAAAAAGACATCTGGGGCTCGATTGGAAGGGTGGTATCATACTTCAGGCTCTAAATTGTCATTAACCCTAATAATTAAGGCTACTTTTAATTATTCTAATGAAATTTTTGAAATTGTTCTTGATACACCATTATAAATACTATTAATATCAATTTTTAGATTCACATTAACATAATTATAAGTAGTATTTATAACTGGTCAAAGTTCCCTCGTAGTAACAACAAAAAATGTGGACTATCTTTTTAAGACGGAGGGAGTATGAGTTTGAACTTTGGACCATACGAAATGAAGTAAAGTTGGTGAAGGTTTAACTTTGAAATGGTACAGTTAGTATTCTTTACTTGTCTTAGAATACCCAAAGACATCAAGATATTTAATTTAAGACATTAGTGTCCAAGTCTGATCAAGCTTGGTGATAGATAAATTAAACACATAGACTGGGAGATACATAAATCTTGGTATACGTAATTTCCAGGTCTGATCAAGCTTGGTGGTAGACAAATTAAACACATAGACTGGGAGATACATAAATCTTGGTATACGTAATTTCCAGGTCTGATCAAGCTTGGTGGTAGACAAATTAAACACATAGACTGGGAGATACATAAATCTTGGTATATGTAATGTCCAGGTCTGATCAAGCTTGGTGGTAGACAAATTAAACACATAGACTGGGAGATACAGAAATCTTGGTATACGCAGTCAGACTGCATTACTTAAATTTACTAATTTGGAGACATGATAATTATTTTGATATGGACCAAAAAAAAGTAAGACATTTATTGTGGGACAGAAGTGGACCATTAACGAACTTTACACTTAGGCTACAACCTTATTAGCTAGCTAGGATTATATATTGCGTACGTAAAATAGTGGTCGCAATTAGTGTATCAAAGTTTCCCCCTTTATTGGGAGAGGATCATCTTTAGGTCATGAAAACCAATACGTACATGCTGTGCAATTGTTTGCTTATTTGGGTGGGGCAGCAAATGCATGTACCAATCTTTGATGTTTTTAGCCCTCTTTTTGGTCTCCTATTTGGTCAATAATAATTAGCAAAGATATTGAGTTGCTAACCACTACAATATCAAAAGTATTCACCACAAGTGGGAAATTGGAAGCCATCATTTTTCCATTTCTCTCATGATCTTTGGCTCACTTGACCAAGGATTTTGGAGTATCAAGTTGTCTTTCTAAGATTCTACTGTTGGAGCAATTATCTCATATATCGGGAATTAACTAGTCAATACCTGACTATATAAAGATTCAGGGTCACTCCTCCCATTGCCAATTGGTTTTGAGATTGAACCTTAGATTTTATCGTGGTATCAGAGCTGGCCCGTTACACGTGCAGGTCCAACGGCCCACAATGTTGCTCCGCGCCACCCGATTGATAAGTTGAGGGGACATGTACATTATCTCACATCAGGAATTAACTAGTCACGCACAGACTATATAAAGATCATGTGCTACTCCTCACATGGCCAGTTGGTTTTGGGATGGAACCTCAGACTTTATCATGGTATCAGAGCTGACCCTATACACGTGCGAGCCCAAAGTTCGGCCCACAATAATATAGCCACACGTCACTCAATTATATGTCCACGCGTAAGCCCAAAGTTCGGTTACGCGTATTGGAGCAATTATCTCATATCGGGAATTAACTAGCCAATGTCTTGACTATATAAAAATCCTGAGCTACTCCTTTCATTACTAATTGGTTTTGGGATGAAACCTCAGACTTTATCATCTACTACTATTATTATTTGAGACATTTTACATGAATGATGGATTGAGGCATCGCAGATTCGTTGCTTTTAGTTAATGATCAAAATTATTTCATGCCACTTATAGACGGATTGTGGTCAGAACTAGAGCTGTCAATTCGGGAAAACGGGATGGGCCGGGACGAAACTATAAAATCCCGTAATAATACGGGACCGGACGTCCCAAATTCTTCGCGGGACGGAAAATCCTCGTCCCGTCCCATCCTACCTCGGGGCGCGAGACAATTCGGGACAAATGCGGGACAAGAGACGCTAATATTATAAAACTAAAATCTAACTGAGATGATGCCAAAACGTTAAATTAAAAACATAAGATTAAACTTTTACAATGCAACAAGATCAAAACTTCTTATTTTCATAAAATAGCTTAATCAACACAAAAAGACAATGGATAGTTGAAAGAAAAAACTAAAAATTAACTGCTAAAATATCTTTAAGGTTAAAAAAATTAACATTAAAATTAAAATTAAAAAAATGCTGGACGTCCCGTCCCGCTTTGTCCCGCGTCCCAAATGGGATGTCCCAAATAGCCCCGCTTTTATACGAGAATAGAATATACAATCCCATCCCGTCCCATTTATATGGCGGGACCATCCCAAATTGATGGCTCTAGTCAGACCAGTGGAAACATACGGGGAACCACATTGAGTTTAATAAATCTAGGCCATTGATTTTGTTATATATAAAATCTTTGTAGCTTCATCATAACGGTAAACAACAGTGCTGCTGTGTTGTAGGCATGAAAGTCATATAAATCTTTAATCAAGCTTGAGAAACTGTATGAGCTAATTAAGTGGAGCATTAATGTTGAAATTGTGTCAGCACTAATCACAAAAGAGAAACAAAATTAAGGCAACTCCACAATTAGTATCCATGAGATGATGATTGCCCGCCCCTCTTGCAACAAAGTTAGATAAGCTTACCAAAGCACATCTTGATTTTATGTCTCATCACTCCAAATATTGAGATATACTAGTCCCACTCTATTATTGATGCTGACATGGCAACAAATCATTAGTCCACGTACCATTCTAGATTGGCCGGCTAGCTGGCTTAAATTTGTGAATAGGTGGCACAAACTTGTACCATGAATTTAAAACAGAACACATGCAAGAAATGTATGAGTTGCAAGCCTTACAAGTTAAAGCCCCAATTTGATTGGTGGGTGCATGACACGTAGGAAAGTACGTGTGTCACATATTGCACAAAATGAAGGTATTTTGTGGGTTTGAAGGAAAAGACGGTCTAAATTTGAGCTGGGTTGGACATAAGGGCCACTGGCCAGATAAGGGAAAGGAAGACCGTCGGATTAGAAATAAAAGTTAGAAACAAGAGACGGGTACAAGTACAGTACAACTGTAAAGAAACAACTGTAAAGAAAGAAACAGAGTCTCTCCCAAAATTCTCCACTGAGATTGTGTTTACGCGTTAATCAAACACAGTAATATGAAATTTTACACTTTTTTTTTTTAAAAAAAAAGTAACATTTACTAAATAAAAATGTTACATTCATCTATATAAAAAATTATAATCATATATTCACTTTGTTACACTTCAAATACTATTTTTTTAACCACAAAAACTATCAAAACATTTTTTTTTTTTTTATAAATTGCTGTTACATTTGAGTGTAAAAGTGTTACTTTTTGAATATGAAAATGTTACTTTTATTTGAACAGATTGTTACATCTCAGCTGACAAGCAACTCAAACTTTTTTGTGTGTAAAAAATATTTTTTTTAAATCAAACCATATCATGACCTATGTAGTTTTATCCGTCTTGTCGAGACGAACACAACGGTATTTTTAATATATTTTTTTCTGAGTTATAAATCTCAAGATATAGCATTTTAAAGTTAATGGTTTTTTTTTTTTTAGGGAAGACACGTGCCGCGATCTGTGAAGTGGGAGGGCTGGATCCATCGGTCGGATGTAGCGGAGCAAGTAGCTGCGAAATGCAGCGGAACAAAACAACATTGCCGCACCATGTGCGGCCGTTGTATACGAGAATTTGTCTTGTTTCCCCCCAAAACCTACTCAAACTATTAAAGCCTTCCGTCCATCCTAGAATAAACAGTACTCCCTCCGTCCCATCCGAAATAGGATTTTGGTCCTGACACGGGGATTAAGGAATAATAATCTTTTATTATAAAAAGTTGTTTGAAAAGTAGGTGTTGTGAGTATGAAAGAGAGAAAAAGTGGGTGGGGAATAATAAATGAAAATTTGTTGTGAGTATGACAAGTGGGTCCTACTAATAAAAAGTAATAAAAGCTTTCCATTTTGGGATGTCCTATTTCGAGTGGGACACCTAAAATGGCAAAACGTCCTATTTCGGGTGGGATGGAGGGAGTATAGTTTTTTTTTTTTTGTTTTTTTGTTTTTTTTTTTTTTGAAGAAAATCATTAGGCCTAATATCTCCAAAGAAAAAAAATTTCCTTATTTTAACACTATAAAACTCAAATCATTTGTTTTTTTTTTTTTTTTTGAAAGAAGTGAAAAAGTCTTATAAACAATATTATAGTAAGGACAATGATACACATAGTGAAAACTCAAAGGGAAAACTCATAGTGAAACACTCTAATCCGTTGAATGAGTTTTTAGCAGTGGGGTCCACAAAGATTTATTACAATCAAACGGATTACGGAGTTTCGCTAAAAACTCATCCAACGGATTAGGATGTTTCACTATGAGTTTTCCCATTGAGTTTTCACTATGTGTATCATTGTCTCTTTTAATAATAAAATTAGGCAAGAAGTAGGGAGAGACTTGTGTGCGTATGAGTATGAGTATGAGTATGAGTTGAACTTGACCAGTATGAAACTATGTCGGAGATTTTACTATAAAATCAAATGTTGATAAGTGGAGTAACTTCTCAATCTCTATATATTGGTCCGTGTTTAATTCTTTTGCGAATGTGAGAATGTGAGATATACTCTCTCCATTCCATTTTATACCTCAAAAACTTTCATTTTGGTGTTTCACATTATACTTCAAAAACTCAAAAAGAAAAAATTTATAACGAGTCTTTATTTTCTATCTAATGAACCCCACATGTCATCCCACAATGACTATTTAATAACTATTCACTACCACGCTTTGTCACTCTTATCTACCTTTTCTTTTCAAGACATTCTACCCTACTTTTCGTAACTTTTCATATCTTATAAACAATATATTCATATTTTTTGTTCTTGTACCATTTTTTTTTTTAAAAAAAAACATAAAATAAGACGTAGTGAGTATTATTTTTCTAGCCTGATGGTCAAATCAATTTATACAATTGAAATACACAAAACATAAAATTAAGATATTCCATATCAGGAGTTGTACCTGTGACTAATACTCCATCTAATCTTTTAACAAAACAATCCCATTTTGCTTTTAGTTAGCATGTTAATTGAATTTTGACAAATAACTAACTTTACATAAAATTGTATCAATTAAAATTTTAAAATATTATTAAGATAATTGTTTTTAAATTTTTTATTTTACTAAAATATAATTAAGCTTGATCATAATCATAATGATTATAGTTTCATGAGAAAAAATTACTCATTCCATCTCAATATAAATGTTTAAAAAAAGTGTTTTTTTTGTTTAAAGATTATTTTAGATTGAAGGAACATTAATGCATGGTGTGCATTCAATTCAATGAGACCAGTGTACCAAGAACCCGAAAGATCTTGGCCGGGTCCGGTCATGTAAAAGAATGAATAATTATTGGTATGAAATCCCACTTACTCTTACAATATTAATTCATTTTTCTTTCATAATTTTTTTTTTTTTTTAAAAAATAATCTGAAATATGGTCCCACCACCCACTCCATCTCCCCCTATATAAATGGTGAGGGATCCCTTTGTTTTTGCACCACACTCAGCAAGAGAAAGAACAAGCTAGCATTAGCATTCCTCAATCACTAATTACACACTAATCTCTGTGTGTTAGTGTGTGTGTGTCCATTTCTTTGAGGTGCTAATTAGCTATGTCTGCCTTACATGCTCACCTCACTCTTGCATTTGGCCTTCTTGGTACATTTTTCTCTCTTTCTAATTCTCATTATTACTATTATTATTACTCTCTCCGTCCCTAAATAAATGTTCAAACTTTTCGAAAACATTCTGAATATCTCTACTTTTTTTTTCAATTGAATCGCAAAGATTCATGAACACTTGTTCTTGTTATCCACCTTCCAAACATTCAGGGTTTTGCAAGTATAAAGAGACTAGTGAAAATAATTTTATAAAAAATCACTTAGAGATTTTTTTTCCCGAAAAGAGGACTTTCATTTTGAATAAAAGTTTTTTTGAAAATAAACATTTATTTACGGACGGAGGGAATATTAATTAGTGAAATATTCAAATGCATGGCAGCTATATGCACATTTATACACACTATTATATCTATATGTATACAAGCATGCATGTTCTAATTGATAATTATTTTTTAATACGGATGTTGTTGCAGGCAACATAGTTTCTTTTGGTGTGTTTCTTGCACCATTGTAAGTGATCATCTTTCTGTCTTTCTCTTTTTTGCTTTGCTTTTTTCTCTCTTTTGCATTACTAAAATTACTTTTTGCTAATAATTGACGATACTTTTATCATTATTTTTTTAATTGAAGGCCGACGTTTTATCAAGTATACAAAAGAAAATCGACAGACGGATTTCAATCGATTCCATATGTCGTCGCCTTGTTCAGTGCCATGCTTTGGATGTACTATGCAATGCTCAAACCCGACGCCATGCTTCTCATTACTATTAACTCCTTCGGTTGTGTTGTGGAGACCATCTACATTGGCTTCTTCCTCTTTTACGCCCCAAAACCAGCCAGGGTACGTACTTCGCAATATTTTTTTAATTATTTTTACATCTTTAAGGTAATTATAACCTATTTTTTCAGTTCTTCAATTATTATTTTTATTATTATTTTGATGGTTGATTTGAAAATTACTGCAGCTTCAAAGCGTGAAGCTAATTGTGCTGATGAACATAGTAGGGTTCGGTTTGATTGTTGGTCTGACTTATTTTCTCACAAATGGAGCTAACCGTGTACATATTGTTGGGTGGATTTGCCTTGTTTTCGCTTTGAGCGTCTTCGTAGCCCCTTTAGGCGTTGTGGTAAGCATGGGCTACAAACTTGTAACATATATTTTGCATGTATCCACTTTTAATTCTATAGATTCAATTATATTCATATAATTTTTTTTATTTTATTTTTTTTTATTTTGCAGCGACAAGTTATCAAAACCAAGAGTGTGGAGTACATGCCATTTTTGCTATCATTTTTCCTAACCCTAAGCGCTGTCATGTGGTTCTTCTATGGTCTACTTCTCAAAGACATCAATATTGCGGTAATTAATTAGCTCTAATTACAACTTTTGTTATCATCTATTTACATAACTTTAATTAAATTAAATTTAATTGCTTGCTTTTTGAAAGAATAATAATTCAATATTATTATTATTTTTCTTGTAAATATTACAGATTCCAAATGTGCTGGGATTCACTTTTGGTGTTCTCCAAATGGTACTTTACATGATGTACAAGGACGGAAAGAAAGTTGTTGATGATCAAAAGAAAATTTCCGAGATTCCAACCCAAGTTATTCCAATGGAAGATCAAAAAATTCCCGAATTCAAAGACCAAATTATTGATGTTGTCAAGCTTAGTGCCCTTGTCTCCGAAATGTTTCCAATTTCCCCAAAAATGAAGGAAAATGAAAACGACGTCCCAAACAATGATCACAAAATTGATGTTATTCCAAATATACCAAATAAAACCATAGAAGTCGCGGCCTGAAAATAATAATAATGTATTTAATGTGTTACATCCATAAAATCCTTAGTGGTAAGTGTCTCTCAAGCTATGATCGATCTCCTCTCTAGCTATCCTCACACAGCCTTCTTATTCCATCCTAACATGTAACAATATCGTCGTAGCTAGCTAGCTAGCTTCATCGGAGATCAAATCGTACGTTGTAATAATAGTTCTAATTTTTCTTTCCTAGCTTCCACCTCGTACGTGTTGGTGAATTTACTCTTGTACTGAGATTAATAGGATAAATAAATTTCACATTTCAATATGATCTACTTACTTCTTTTCTCTCAACGCGGTATATATTCTTTTTTATAATTTTTGCTATCTTTTCCGTTTACAAATTATTGTGTAACTTAACTTGGTGGGATTGGCGGATTCAGACCCACCTGAATTTTCTTTTCAAGGGGTCAATATAGTAAATTTGAAAATTATAAAGGGTAAATTTTAAAAAATTACAAAAGTCGGGAGGGTTCAAGTACCCTCCTCAAAGGGCCTAGATCCACCCCTGGTGGATATATCGGCTGTGAAATATTCATCTACATCAAATTATCAAATTAAAGGATAGAATTATTTGAATTACTCAATTTATGTAGTTTAAAGATGATTAATACTGAGTGTGACAGTATATATGTATATATATTTTGTCTACAAAAGTATTTAATTAAGGACCTCTAAATTCATTTCTTTGGGAAGGCTCTATGATTGTTGATGCTGTATAATGTAGGAATTATGAAGATGGTGCGTGAATTACTGTATAGTATAAGACACTGGGGAACATGAATTATTTTTCTAAGGAAATTGCGCTTTTAACATAAAATGGATATATGTTTTAAATAAAATAAAATAAAATAAAATGGATATATAATATTTTCTTTAAACAAAATATAAGGGGATTGAGCCCCTCCACCATGCAGAGAAATTAACATGCAAAAGGACACATTGTACGTATGCTGTTGTCAATTATCGATTATCTTTAACTTTTTATTTTACTTTATTTCTTCTTTTACTTTGTGACAAATCATTGGAGTTTTTTTTGTGGCCAGTGGTTTCGATGTCGGAGCTTTAAAATACTGTTCATCTGTCTCAGAAAAAAAAAATTGAAAATTGATATCCTTTTTGAAATTATAAGCTTGTAGATATATTGAATTCTTGTAAATTTGGATGAATTAATTTCATGTTATTTATGGTTGCAAGGGATCGGATGGGAGCTTTTTTCATTTTTTTTTTTTTTTTTTTTTTTTTTTTTTTGTAATTTGGTCCTTAATTGGTGGGTTCTGTAAGAGAACATTATCTCACATTGGGAACAAGATAGTCTTCCCTATAACATATAATGATTTTGGGCTACTCTCCTTAGAACCAATTTGTTTTAAAATAGAACTTCAAACTGGTATCAAAGCTGGCTCTTTACACGTAACAGTCCATGTTGTAAGCCTAATTTGGTGTAATGATTTGTCCACTAATTGTTAAACAAACATCAAGAAATAGAAAAGAGAGCGGGCGGCATGGGTAATTCATAATGGTCCAAGTTATAAAAGTTTGATTTGAATTATATTTTAGTAGATAAAAAGATTGGTGAAATAAAGCACATTATTGGTAAGATGAGACAGATAATGGAGAGTTGGAGATGCATATATATATATATATATCCCACGTTTCAAAACTTCCCACACTTCTTCCTTGTCATTTGTTGTATTTTTTATTGCTTGGTTTTACAATTTTAAATTCATAAAGATCATGTATAAGGGATAACAATTCTGTATTTTTTCCACTTTTGCTTTTTACCTTTAAAACTATAATAAGGTGTTTTTCTCGTAATATGTACTCCCTCCTTCCCAGACAGACAAAGTGAGACTTTTGGTCAACTTAATTGCACTTTGACAATTAATTTGAAGAATAAATAATAATCGTAATGAAAATTTAAAAATTGATATTGTATCATGATTCATAATATTTTCAATAACAATTTTCAGATATTAAATATGATAATTATTTTTTATTTAAATTATTAGTCAAAGTGTAATTAGGTTTGACTAAAAATCTCACTTTGTCTGAGATGAAGGGAGTATATAAGTATCAGAAATTTTGTAGAAGATGATCAAAATTACAATATGTATTGTTTTTGTTTCCTTAAAAGAGGTTAAAATGTTAAAGTTTTATTTTTACGGGTAAAATGTTAATCTTTAAAATTGATAGTGGTAAAAGGACACAACTCTAAAATCAAGGGGGTCGATTGACTCTCATAGGCTACGCATAGCGTCGCCACTATGTATATTATATGTGTGTGTTTGTGTGGTATAATATAATACTCTCCGTCCCAAAATGATTTTCATATTTTTTTTTCGACGTTACAACTAAGTTATTTTGAGCAATAATTTAATTTTAAGTTGATCTAATTGTCCTAATGAAATTTTAAAACTTGTTATGTTAATGGTTTGTCAATAATAAGTTTTAAATATTCATTTATATAATTGAGTCAAGCTAAACATATTGCTCAATTATTATTCGTAATAAAAACGAAACCAAGAAACGAAAAAATTAAGAAGATCGTTGGGCGGTGGGAGTATAATGTAAATATACATACGCGTCCAAGTGAATGAAATGAACCACTAAAAGATGTTTGCACCTCGAGACTGTTGGGGAATTTGGGGGATCTCCGCATCCACTAGCCCATACTAGCAGTCATCAACATAGGAGAATAATTCAACACATGAAATAATAATATGAAAGAACAAATAACACTGATGTTTGATAACCCAGTTCATCAACACATGACTACATCTGGGGGCACTTAGCCAGGATATCATTATAATAATATATGTAAAGATTACAACTTTAGCACATGTGCTCACATAGATCTAGCATGGCTACTCTCCAATAATAATCTCTCACATATACATTATTATCTCCCCTCCCAAGAACATACAAACATAGTCATGGCTGGGTTGTAGGATCGCCCCCCATGGCTCTCCTAGGCCCCCAGCCCCCTCCTATATACTATTTTGTATCTCTCTCTTGATATCCTAACTTTCTCCTATACAAAGTAAAATACCAAATATAATGGTGTTAGTCACAATATATTTATAGGGACACAAACCTAATCCTGATCAAAACCTAATTACTCGGAGTTCTTGAGATGGAAGGAGTATATTCTAACAAATAAGGAAACTAATTCCTTATGTGAAAAGGACATCACATGCACGCATGAGTCCATGCAAGAATCTGCCAAACACCTTTCGGCCCACTCCAATTTGCTGAGGTCCGGTCGGGTACTCCTGTTGGTCCTGCCGGATCAACTTATGTCCGGTCAGGTCTTGTTGAGGTCCGGCCAGATCTTCACCCTTTTGCTCCGTCCCTGTTTCGCCTCTTCGCTCCTCGTTGGTTTGACTCCATCCCAACATAGACATACATGCTTCGTTCTAAATGGTACAATCTTTTACTATAAACAATTTTCACTTGCAAACTAAATTATTTATCTCCTTTTGGAGATTCTTTTTAACTCATCTCTTGAGTAATGTTTTCTCAATACCATTCAAGAACTGAATTATTAATGCTCCCTTTGTCCTATAAAAAGTTAGTTCCTGTTTTTTCGTTATTATTACGAATAAACTTTGAGCAATAATTTATCAATTTTTAGATTCTCATTAAGCTAATTAAAAGTAGCCTAAATTATTGCTCAAATTTCATCTGTAGTAATAACAAAAAAAAAAAAAAAAACTAACTTTCCGAGACAAAGAGAGTATGATGTTAAATTAAAAACGCAATTTGATGCCACAAGAGCGCACAAGATGTATTAACTTAACTCACATAAACTTAATGTTGACATGCAACTAATTAAACATAGATAGGTAAATTGAATTTAACCTTCCCGAGGGAGACTAGAGCACATACACTGTTGGAGTCAGGGGCGGATGTAGTATATAACCAGGATGGGCCGATGCACACCTTGAATTTCCAAAAAAACATTACCAAGTAGTTATAAAAATAATAATAAAAAAAAAACCAACAACTATAGGGGTGTAAATTGTGATTTTTGAAAGAAGAGGGGTGCAGAGTGTTAAAAATAAAACTATTACTAAGAGACTTAACCAAACTTAAAGGGCAACGCAGAACAGACCATCCACTTTTATTTTGTACGCCGCATTCCATTTCTTCTCTCTGCAAATCGACAAATCGACGGAGACGACGCCGGCACAGTCACCCCGCCTGACCGGCCACGACAAGTCGCTTGTCCAGTGGCATCCGTGATCTTCCCCTGTTTTCCTTCCTCCACAATGTCTCAATCTCAAAAATATATATTTTTTTTTAATTCATTTTTAGGGTTTTAAAATCTGAAATTGATGATTTGGGGATTTATTGAGCAATTGTTATCATTTTTGATAGGTAAGCAATCTAAGCTTGATGGATTCTTCTCCAAACGCCCTCGATGTGAGCCATCGGCTTCGGTTCCAGTTGATCCTATTCCTAATATTGTCAATGTTGAAAGTGTTGAACAAGAAATCGCACAAGGTACTTTTTCTCAACGACAAGTAAATGATAACTCTTTTAGAATTGAGTCTGATCCGGGTTTGAGATTACCATTGTCTCGCGTTGCAAAAAATCCTAAAGAGCTTGAAATGATTCGTAGAGCCTACTTACTCAAAAAAGCTTGTCAACCGCGCTTTTCTTATTTTCCTCAAACCATGATTTATGGGAAACCACGTCGGTTTATTGTTGATTGGTATGATGAGTTTGATTGGTTGGAATATAGTGAGAGTAAAGATGCAGTTTGAACCGGCCTGACCGGACTCCAAAAAAAAAATTCGGGGGCCAAAGAAAGTGCACACTCTAACCTAAAATCCTAGATACGCCTTGGAGTCAAGGCTCATTAGCTTGTAATTCATTAAACCTTTCATTCACTATCAGGTTAAAAAGCCTATTAGTCAGCGGCTATGTAAAATGATGTTACCAAAGCATAAAAGTGAAGATAAAATAATTTCCCCTTAAACAAGTGATGGATGTCCATCAAAAATTAAACTTTTAGGAAGAAAATATTTTCTCCACAAACTTTACTTCTTTACTTCTCAACCATAGCATCATGTTCATCATTAACCTCAGAAAATAGTTTCCATTTATGAACATTAACATATGAAAATTCTCTAAGGAATATCAAGGTGACGGAGATTTCAAAAGGGTGTCGTCTTCAAGCAGTCAAAATAAGAAACTTTACGAATAAAATACAAATGATTTGCCAGAAAGATCGGCGAGAGATCACCAGAGATCGACAAAAAGATACCGAGGAGTACTTTACAGACTAATATTTGTGAAGAAGATGCAACTTATTAGTGTAAAGTTTCAATATAAAATGAGTATAAACTTTGTGAATGAAATTAAGAGTCAAGAGGAATCATGGAAAGGGATTTGTTTTCTTTCTTGTACTAGTACTATATACTATACGAGTAATTTCTTTCAATTGTTCAAATCTTGAAACACATATCAAATAGTTTGTTCAATTTATTTATGGGTTAATGACAATTTAGGGCCTGAACTCCAAGGGGTGCGTCTAAAAGGGGCCTGGGTTTTTTTTCCGCTAGATCAGGGCTCAATATCAAAAAATTTCGGCAGTTAAGGGCTTTTTGATGGAAATCGTTAGAAAAGTCAGTTAAGTGCCATGTGCCGTGCACGTGGTCGACTAAATGGATGGGTTTGTAATGATGTTAGTTAGTAAGGGTTTTAGTGAAATTTTTGAAACTCAAAAGGTTTTAAAATAAAATAAATATTTTTTCTAAATAATCAAGTATATAATAAAATAAGTAATTATCATATGAACATAATAAATTACTTTTTACAATGGATGAGTATAAAATAAATTTATTAAAAAAATCAAAATTATTAAACAAATTAATCTAATAGCTATATTAAATATAAAACAATTTAGATTATTTTCTAAATAATAAATTTAAAATAAAGAAAATTATAAATAAATTTAAATTTTATTCTATGAACATAATAAATTACTTTTTACATTCACCAAATTTAAAACAACATAAAATAATTATCACTATTTACAATGGAAAGCTTTTATTACTTTTTTATTAGTAAGACCCACTTGAAATAAGACATCCTAAAATGGAAAGCTTTTATTAATTTTTTATTAGTAGGACCCACTTGTCATACTCACAACTTCTTTTCATTTACTATTATTCTCCACCCACTTTCTCTCTCCTTCATATTCACAACACCTACTTTTCAAACAACTTTTTATAATAAAAGATTATTATTTCTTAATCCCCGTGTCGGACCAAGAATCCTATTTCAGATGGGACGGAGGGAGTATTATAGATACTTAATATTATTATACAACATTTAAAAAAAATAGACTTATTAAAATATAAAAAAAAATCCACATTCTTATTTAAAATGATTAATTACAATTTAATAGAAACTTTAACAAAGTAAATTAAGAAGAAAAAAAAAAAAGGAAACCCAGCAAGAACAGTGCTACTGTCCTATTCCTACCCACCCTTTCCCTTCCCCTTTCCCAGCCATCCCTTTACCTCCCCAAACACCACCTTCCGCCCTTCAACCATCCACCACCACCCATCCACATCCCACCCTACAGCTGGCTGCAACCTCCCACGTCACCTCTTCCTTCCATGTCACCCCTCCCTCTCTCGTCAAAACCCACATCATCTCCTACTCACATGCCCGCCGCCGTTTCTCCTCTCCACACCGCCCCTTTGTATTCATCAAAGCAGCCGCCCTAACCTCCTACTCCTTCCTCTCGGCGTCGGTTCCCACTCTAGATCTCACCCCGTCATTCCCCCACACCTCCGCTCAAAACCCAGATCTGTTCTCATCTCTCTGTTTCAACATTTTCAAAATTTTCAAATTTAAGTTTGATAGAAGGCTTTAATTCTGAATTTTGGTTTGGTTTTGTCCTTTAAATTTTAGATTGTGATAATTAATGGGTGGTTTTGCTATTAAAATGGGTTTTGTTTGATTTGTTGATAATGGTGATTGGATGAAGGCGGTGGCGGCGTTCATTGTGATAATGGTGATTGGATGAAGGAGTAGATTGAAGAAGGTGAAATTATGTAATGGAAAGTGGTGAGAAGGTCGAATCTGGTCGGCGGTTGGCGGTCGGTGTGGGTTCGATCTGGGAATGGGGATTAGGGTAGAGTTTTTATTTGAAGAAGAAAGAGTGTTTACTTCTCTCCTCCCCTTATTTCTACACTTGTACATTTGACCCCCTAAAACATGAAGTCAACTTCGAATTAACTGATATGTTGATCACGTGCACGGCACATGGCACTTAACTGACTTTTCTAACGATTTCCGTCAAAAAGCCCTTAACTGCCGAAAAATTATGATATTGAGCTCTGATCTAGCGGAAAAAAACTCAGGCCCCTTTTAGACGCACCCCCTGGAGTTCAGGCCATAAATTGTCATTAACCCTTTATTTATTCCATTTGTGTGCTTGCTAAATACGTATATATAGGCCAGTAATGGCAATTAAAAAAAAATTGTGACTTCCAAAATGAAAATAATTCTATGTGATCGAGGTGATAAATTAACTAAAATTGAAATTAACCTAGTCATTAAAAATCATCTGTAACTAAAAGTCTGATCTTATCTTTATACCTACTCTTATGTCGCTTGAACTTGAACTATTTAATGAGGAATTTAGTACGATAAACATATACATGCACTAATACACATGCACACGCGCAAACAAATATGAGGAGTTACTACTCAAAACTAATTCACCACCTGAGAGGCGGTGGTGTACCGACATACCCATTCATACGAAATGTGATTTATTTAATCAATTTTTATAATTCTCAGATGAATACTGAGGTTTTATAGCATTACTAATGATACATGCTGATTGATTTGTTTGTAATCGATGGAAGTGTTGTGTGAGGGGAAAAATAAAGCAACACTACTCAATAAGGCCGGAAGATCCGATTGCCATATCAATGTCTTGTGCTTAATAATAATAATACTCCGTAATATAAATGAAAGAAGAACGGAATGGGAATCCCTCGGAATAATTAAGAATGAGTGACCAAAAATATACTAATAGTACTATGCACCATATACATTTTATTATTGCTCTATAATTAAGTAAATAGCTATGGGCGCAGCTAAAACAAGTGGAAAGTGGTAAAGGTGCAAACGCAAGTATAATGCTGATTTACAACTACAACCCTCCACGTTTCTCATTTTTGTCAGTTTTTGCAATTTCCATAGTTTTTGCATTCGCCACGGTTCATGGATACGTATGTTATTACCAAATTGAATTACTCTTATCTGTTGAATATATTTTCAAAATAGTTGTTCAGTAGTAAAAGCTAAACCATTTGTCAAGTTTAGATTTCAATTCCTCTCCTTACCTTCTGATTACTGATTTTATTTTATTTTTATTTCTTTTATAAAGAGGATCGATAGTGGTTCCCCACTTACCCCCTTATAATAATGATGCCTTAGGAGGCATGGAAAGGGATCGAACCCGAGACCTCACACATTGAATAGTATAAGTAATGAGAATAACATTTCTTTTATATAATCGTAATCATTGTCTCAAAAATGTTTAACATAGGGGCCTTTTTGAGGAATAACAAATAACCCTACGTTAAAAAAAAATCCATTCATTTTCGAGGAAAAAGTATCATTTTCTCACTCTATTTAACTTAAAATTAATTAAATATCATGTTTTCTTAAAATAAAGTTTATAATAATTGATAGAACCTATTGTGGGCTAGAATTCTATTGCCACTATGATTCTATGCCTTAAAGCTAATGGATGGTTGAGAGCTGCATTACAAATAAAATAAAATAAAATAAAATAAAAGAGAAGAGAAGCTAACACATTTGAATGGTCCACTTTGTTTTTGAATTAGGTTTTCTTTGCAATACTAGCTAACTCTAGAAGTCTACTGGTCAGGATATTTTAATTATTGAGTTTGGTCAATTTAAAATATTAATTTTGACAACTTAATTTATGTGTGGATCATATTTTTTATTGTTTGTACACTTTTGACATTATATTATTGTTTTGGAATAAACAAGAATATTTTATTTTCCAGGGATGGGGAAACTGAGGTAGCACGTAGATTTTGCCCAAGTAAAAAAAAATTAAATTATTATTTCTAATCATCATTGAAGTGAAAAAAAAATTGGGAATATTATTTCGAACAGTAAATGTTAGTCAAACCATTTTTTGATAAAAGGATAAGTTTCTCTAGTTCCAAACTCTTTGTGTAGATAAAATAAATGCACGTGTGATTATCACTTTAATCTCTACAAAGTTAACTGTGAGTGAAAATAAGTTAACTGTGAGTGAAAATGAAGTGTCAATTGTTTTTTTTTTATTGGTTTTATTTATTTATATTAATTCATAATGTCAGGAAGGCTACAACTTGGTAACAGATACCTCTTGAGCTAGAGCTCTTTGGTAAATCAAGTGTCAATTGTTGTTGTTTTCAATTTTCTCGAAAAATCTCTTTTTAAAAGTTGTTGTTTTCACTTTAACTTCAAGAAGTGAAGAGAGTGGGGAGTGAAAAAGAAACTTCAATGCTCTTAGCTCAAGCGTGACTAGGTAAAAAAATCCCGAATAAATGTGACGAGATAGGGTTTCAATTTTTACTTGTATTACCCAAACTCTTGAAAGAAAAATATTTGATTTTCCATTATACTTCATTCATCTCAAAATAACAATCCCTCTTATCATTATCATTTATGTTTGTTGCAAGAAGATAGTTTTATTTTTAACGTTGTGTTAAAATGATTAAACTTCCAAAATGAACTTTGTGGTAAATTTATTTTATAGTTGTTGCATGAGAAAGTTTACTGGGAGTGATATTTGGACTCTATTAAGAGGTAGTAATGAAAATACACCTTTGTTGAATGTTTAAATAGTCTAAATGACGTAGCTTAAAGGTAATTTATTTATCATTATTAAAATTTAGAAAAAAACAATAAAAAAGCGACTGCAAATACACCTGGGTATGTTGCTTAATATTCCATATTCTTGAAAATTCTTTAATATTTAACATTAAGATCGATTGTTATATCACTTTCAGACACATCCTAGTCCCAAAATCATTTGTTTTTTTCTGACATTTTTTCAAGAATCTTTGATGATAACATATACTCATCAATTAAGATGACGTAAATTTCAACCATTTCAATCTTAAAATCCAAAATCTGGAAGGAATTTGGACAGATTTATACACTAGTAGAAGTGATTAGTTCTTTAGTGAGGTCATAGTCCCCGTTCCCTTCAGTAGCGGACCTAGGATTTTTTTAAAGAGGGGTAAAATTGTATAAGGGGGCAAAAAAATGTTAGTGTACTCCCTCCGACCCAGCTCACTTGAGACTTTTTGACCAAAACTGGTCAACTTAAGGTCGGTTTGACCAACACTTTATAGAAATATTTATGATCCGAGCAAAAATAAAAAAAAAATGTAAAATGACCACCATTAAAAATCCTCTCAATAACAATTTTTAAAAAGTTTTTTGGAACATAAATATTTCTATAAAGTGTTGGTCAAACCGACCTTAAGTTGACCAGTTTTGGTCAAAAAGTCTCAAGTGAGCTGGGACGGAGGGAGTATATTTTATTTTACATATAGGGAGGCAAAGTTTACTAAATTGCACTAACACCCCTAACTTTAACAAAAAAAATGCACTTGTAAAAAAAAATCTTGAACGGGAGCCACAAGCCCCAAAAGGTACTACCTAGGTCCGCCCCTGATTCCCTTTGAAGATGTCATATCGATTTCAAATATTGGCAAACTCTAAACCTTCTTCCAACTCCATGATCAAATAATAAAAAGAAAAGAAAAGAAAAAAGTGGATAACTACAAAGAATGTCTCTTTATTGTCACACCCTTGCAAAACTGTGTGAGCGATTAGATAGTAGAGAGATCATATGTCTATAAAAAATGTCTCTTTAATCTCTCGATAAACTTTTGAGCAATCTGACTGATGTAAATCCGTACTGCATTTAGCCTAAAAAAAAACTAGGATTAATGGGCATGGCCATATATATGAAAAGACAAAACTGGGGGCAAGTTGGGGAGAATTGGGAGATGGTCAAACCCAAGTACAACATAAACACTAGTAGCAAGTAGGTGTACGTTATGCTCCATTTGGGTGAGACATTATCTACCAAAATTTGAATCCACAACCCTTCTTCTCTTAATTTTGATCAAAATAATTAACAAACCCAATGAATATCTCACCACCACACTAACAAAAAGATCCACCAAGTGGGAAACGGCTAAGCCCCTAATTCTGTCTCAGAATCATCTGCACTTGTAAAGTAGAGGGATTTTCAACCATGTCTTTCCAAGATCCTCCATTGAATCTTATTATTTGATTCTTGTTTCAAGCTTCGAGCGGATTGAATAATTATTTGGATCGATATCCAGAAAGTTGAGATTATTGTATCACAATTACGGTTTTGTAATATCCTCTATCCCTAGATGACAATATCTCAAAATCAGTGGAAGTGACATATTTTTAAATAAAGAAATAATCTTAGTGCAATTTTACATGGTACAAGTAATATACAAACAGCTAAACACATTTTTTTGAATAATTGACGAGTCAACTGCCACTTGTAGTGGCACTATGCAAGTGATTATGATTATTGAATGTTAACGTTGTAATATTCTGGTGTTTAATTTCTTGTACCTAAAATTAAATGGACCATTTGTTTTTCACTCTACATATGTTAATGTTTCATTTTACAACTTGCAAGTTGCAACCGTCAAAAGTGAGAAGAGGGGTTGGGATAGGAAAAATAAAGATCAAAAACTGTACTATGTTTTAAGTGGAGATTTAATCTTCAATAATGTCACCAACCTAACTAATCACAAAAGAGGAACAAGATTGAGGCAATTAGTACCAATGAGATGTAATGCAATTCTTCCCTCTTGCATCAAAGTTAGATAAGCTTACTGAGCATGCACGAAGCACATCTTGGTTTTATGTCATAGTCAATTCAAAGACAGAAGTAGGGCATGTGCAGTTGGATTGCACAATGTGCAGGGCAGCTTTTTGCAGTCCGGCTAAATTAAAATCGCAGACTATCCCAACCAGTTGGACGTCCCCTAATTTGGGAAGGTCATGCTGTGAAATTTCAAAATTACCCTTCACGGGATTCAAGCCCTTTAAGGTGGGACTGCTAGAAAAGAAAAAAAAGAAAAAAAATCAGACTGTCATGTAATCCATCTGTGTGAGCCTAGACCCCTTTTGAAATGGGCTAGCTACTAGCTAGGGACCCAAAGGAAAATAATTGTGCTTGTACTCGACACTTTTTCTTTTTTCGATCTCCTCCTCAGAGCATTTTCAGATAATTTTTTGCATTAAGATGACAAAAATTTGGTAATCATCCAAAGGCTAATTAAGAAAAGTCTACTAACAAAGAGGATTCCACCTCAATTATTGATGCTGACATGGCAGTCCACGAATGATTCTAGATTGGCTTAACTTGCTGAATAGGAGTACATACTTGTGCCATGTAGAGAACACAAATGCATAAAAAGTTGCCATTTATTGAAATGTAAGAGTTGTAACCCTTAAACCCAATTGGCTTGCCTTGGTGGTTCACACATAAGAAAGGTTCATAGTGGGACTGGGTGGGATCCGTTTAGGGCCAATATACTCTTAATAATCTATTCTGCCCGACCCGACTTGACCCTAGATACAACTATATAAAGGGTTCATGATCCCTTTCATTTTGCACCATCAAGCAAATACCTAGCTATATAGACATTAGCAATTTATTCAATATACTCTACTGTGTGTGTTAGTGTGTGTTGTGAGAGAATTTAAGAGCTGTTAAGAGGGTTCAATATGTCTGCCTTACATGCTCATCTCACTCTTGCATTTGGCCTTCTCGGTATGTATATATCTTCGTTGTTTTTGCCGTTAATTACTCAAAATCAAACATTCATTTTGAAACTGAGTGAAGAATTTCTTGTATCTCGTCAAAGATTATACCTCCTTCCTTTTTAACTTGTTCAAAAAAACTATTTATCGGGTAGAAGTAGAACTAACTTTTAGGGTGGAATGAGTTAATGTTTTACTCGGTAAGCATTTGGTGGTAGAAAATGACAATAGTTTCGCATTATGTTTATCTCCATGCATAAAGTGAAAAATCTCGTGAAGTTTTACGCTCGCTTTAGTGTAAAACCTAATTTTCATCGCTTATGAAAAATATGTTTTTTCATCTCTTAGTGCAAAATAAGTTATTCATATAAGACTGACTCATGCATAAAACACCCATATGCATGCAGAATACATGCGCGTAAAAACTCTCTCTCTCCCTCTCTCTCTATTTGTGTTTCCTTTCACTAATTTTTTTCTAATAATATCATTGCAGGCAACATAGTTTCATTCGGTGTGTTTCTTGCGCCACTGTAAGTCAATCATTCTGCTTTTTTTTTTTTCTCGATCATGGTTTTGCATTATTCAAAAACCTAATTTATTTATGTTTATTATTGAATAGCCCGACGTTCTATCAAGTTTACAAGAGGAAATCAACTGAAGGGTTTCAGTCAGTACCCTATGTGGTCGCCTTATTCAGTGCCATGCTTTGGATGTACTATGCTATGCTCAAATCCGACGTCTTGCTTCTCATCACTATCAACTCCTTCGGCTGTGTTGTGGAGTCTATCTACATTGCCTTCTTCCTCTATTATGCCCCAAAACAAACTAGGGTAATTCTGTGATACCAAATTATTTTTACATCAATAGATACTTCTCAATTTCAGTAATTCATAGTATATCACTTTTTATCCTTCATATTTTTGATGATCTAGTGATATGAATTATTGCAGCTTCAAAGCGTGAAGCTAATTGTCTTAATGAACATCGTTGGGTTCGGATTGATTGTTGGCCTTACTCATTTTCTTGCAAATGGAGCTACCCGAGTCCACATTGTTGGATGGATTTGCCTTATTTTTGCTTTGAGCGTTTTCGTTGCGCCTTTGGGAGTTTTGGTAAGCATGCATGCATGCATATATATATATATATATATACACACACACTGCGCGCGCGTACACGCACACATATATACACTAGCATTATGATTACGCTTCTCGGCTTTCATATCTCTAGATTTTAATAAAAGAACGGTCATTTGATTTGCAGAGACAAGTTATCAAGACAAAGAGCGTGGAGTACATGCCATTTCTTCTCTCATTTTTCCTAACCCTAAGTGCCGTTATGTGGTTTTTCTATGGACTACTTCTTAAGGACATCAATATCGCGGTAATTATTAAATTTTCAGTTTCTAGATATTCATACGCATAAATATTTTTTTGTTTATATTAATTTTGGGCTATATTTTATAGATTCCAAATGTGCTCGGATTCACCTTTGGAGTTCTCCAAATGGTGCTTTATAAGATGTACAAGAACCCAAAGAAAGCTATCGATGAAAAAAAGAATCCCGAGATCTTAACCAAAGTTATAGAAATGGAAGAGGAGAAAATTCCTCAAGTCAAAGAACAGATTATCGATGTTGCAAAGCTGAGTGCCATCGTCGCAGAGATAATTCCAGTAGTCGTCGCGAAGAAGAAGATGAATGAAAATGAAGTAGATGATCTCGAAATTGAAGTTGTTCCACTTGTGCCTAATAACATCATTCAAGTTGCAGCCTGAAATTGGTTTCATTAATTTGTGTGGTTTGATAGCCTAAGAAAAATTAAGTGCTAATTAAATATGGTGTTTGTTAGTCAATGTAAGTCAATGTTACCAGCCTCCCAGCAGCTGCATCCCATCTTTAAACAATAACGGCTGCCGGAAACTAATTAATGTTGTAGTAGTATTTTCTGAATTTTATTTTCTTGTACGTGTTGGTGAATTTCCTCTTGTACTGGAATTAATTAATATGATAATGCATTTCTTTGCACAAAAATTGCTTTTTTTTTTTAATCGAAAAAAGCATTGTCCCCTATATTATTTTTATTAAAATAGAAACATAAAAATACAAGAAAAACTAAGCAGAAAACAAAAGAACAAGTAAAAGATAATGTTATCTCCAATGTCTTCGAGTTCCATGTTTATTAGATCCAATATCTTGAAAGTATGTTTTCCTTTTACTAAGCCATCATCTTCGTTATAGTAGTCTTCAAAAAACTGACCATCATCGGCTTTTGACGCCGAAGGAGAGACATTCCTTGCTAGTTGCTATTGAGATAAATATGAAATGAACTGAAATTTCATGCATTGATAAGAGAATTAAGGATGAAATGTACGATCAGTAGCCTTATGGTTGTCAAAACATGAGTTGTTATCAAAAAAAAAAAAAAAACTACTTAAATATTAATGAAAGTGTTATCATGTGGTGGAAGTCATGATCAGAACCATGAACCAACACTATTTATTTATTTGATGAACAACAGATGTACTCTCTCTGTCCCAAAATGAGCGTCTTTTTTTTAACATAACTTTGTCCCTAAATGTTTTTTTTCGAAAAAAAATTTCACCGGTCTCTTTATACGTGCAAAACTAAATGTTTGGAAAGGAGATTACAAGATTATATATGTATCTTTGCCACTAAATTATACAAAAAGTTAAGATTTTCAGATGTCCCTTAAAATAAAATTTGGACACTCATTTAGCGACAGAGGTAGTAATTAAAGTCCATAAATAATGCTGGTCTTGGCCGTTTGTTTTTTCTTTTCCTTTTTTTCCAAAAAAAGTAATTTAAAGTTTTAACTTCTTTTTATATGGGGTATAATTGAAAATACATGCCTTTACAATATTTTCACAAAATATATTGGGGAGGCCGACACCCCTTGGCCATGCAGAGAAAAGGTAAATAAGTCAAGTGTCTCTATTGTTATATTGTTAATTATCCAGAAACTTTAGCTAGCTTTTATTTTATTTTATTATTTTATTTTATTAGTTATTTTTATCATCTATTTATTTTATAGGTATTTGAGAAATGATTGGAGCATTTACTTGTGGAAGATAAAGAACAGGCGTATGTGACTTCAGCATGGTCCAAAAATAAAGATTGATATGAATTATCATTGGTAAGAGATAAAAAGATTGGAGAAATAAAGCACAAAAATGGAAAAGTTGAACTCAGATAATGAAAATACATTTGCCAAATTTCCCACTTCTTTCTTGTCTTCTCTTGTTTTCATTGCAGATTTAGATAAAACAGAAATTAAAAAAATACATATTTTTAAGTTCCTAAGATTCATTATATTAATTATTGTGATCTATAAAGTTGATGAATTACGTTTAAACAGGATAACAACTTTAACGTGTGTTTGTTTTTTTGCTCGAAATTTGTAAGGGCTGCATCGTAATCTCCCCTTCTAATTCAAAAGATAAATAAATTAGTAACGCGTGGAAGCATGTTGCTATTAAATTAGATATGTCCTCTCTAAAGCTGAAGTCTTATAGAATAGTTCCGCGAAGGAAGCACTAGAAGATGTAATGTGACTAGCTCGTGATACATGTTGCGTACGTGCGAATAGTAGAATATGTTTGTATAGTATTTATTTTGTGCTTTCAACCTGCATATCGAATTTTTGCAATTGATACATGTTGTGTACGCGAATAGTAGAATACGTTTGTATATTTATTTTTAGCTTTCAACCTGCATATGGCATTTTCGCAATCGATTTAAATCATTGATCTGACATTTCAATCTCTTGCGCGCGTTAGTTGGCTCAAAAGTAAGATCTATCTCAAAGGGTGTGTCTATTTGTTGGCTCCTACCTCAATATAGAATTGAAGCACTAATAACTTGGATTCGAATTTTAGAGAGAGGGTGAGACTAGAAACTGAAATGCCAAAGAACCTTACAGCAATTAAAAAAAAAAAAGTATACGCACATTTCAAATTACAAAACTTCCTTAATCAGTTTCTGGAGACAAGGAGAGAGATCGAACCTTATACCTCGCATTGTGCGGCTTGACTGCTACCACTTAATCAGTTTCGGACATGCAAACAAAATACGTTTTGAGTTTATCTACCAGATACATTTATAAAAATTGCATTATAAACAAAGATATGTTTGAAAACTAAAAGTGCTTCAAAAATGTTGAATGCACAAACTAATTACATTATTACTCCCTCCGCCCCAAAATGATCTTCACGTTTTTGACTATTCAAACTTTTTAATGATATGAGGACTTGCTTCACTAGTCATGTTGTGTTTATGCATATTTAAGCCTAAATTGTATAAATGATTTATTTATTTATTTTGGGACAATGAAAAATACTAAATGAGAATATCATTTTAGGACGGGGGGAGTATTTCCTAAGATCCATTATAATCATAATTGCAAATGGATAGTGTTAAAACCCAATTTAGTTATGTATTCATATAGTTGCATACTCCCTTTGTCTTTTTAGTCTGTTCACTTTTGGTCAACGAGAGTAAACTTTGACCAAACTGACGCGGGAACCAAATGGTTGGTATTTGACAGTCTCGATAAAGTCAGTCCACTTTTACATAATGTATCTTCCAGTTCGTTCAGCCAAAAATTACAAGAAAAATATAATAAGAAAGATCTTTGAGTCTAGTTTCTGGAGCACTTTTCGGATTGGAATTTGGAATTTTCTAGAGGGAGTTATGGCTGTTTGACCTCAGGGTAGTCTGAAAGCCAAGTACATCCGAAAATTGGTCAAATCTTCATGTTCATCAAGTCTCTTAAAATTTCTAGGTTATCTTATCTTTTTATCATAATTGTTTAATCTATATTTTAGCATCTTTTGTATTCCTAGGCTTGGAGGGATGTTCCAAGTAACTATAAATAGGCTACAATTATCATTGTAAGAGAGAGTTGATTATTGAGTTCATAAAATATAAGATTGTGCTTTGTGCCATCTTTTCTTGTTCTTTATCTATTCGGTGGATTCCGTTTAGTGGTGAACAAACACAACCCTGTATCTCTTTGGTGGATTCCTTAGAGTGGTGAGTTGTTTATGCCCTGTATCTTCAAGGTGGATTCCTTGAAGTGGTGAGCATATCTATCATTTTCTATCCATTTTCTTTATTCTTCTTCTCCGTTGCGTTTTCCCCGTATCAAGTGGTATCTAGAGCTCGGTTATAAACAACCTTCTTAGCGTTGTTTAGTCTGTGGGTATCTCCATCTTTTCTTATCCAAAAAAAAAAATATAAAAAAATAATTCTTTTTCTCGACTCATAATGAATGCTCTTGTTTGGCCGTTTACCGATTTGGTTACTCCTCAACCCGTTGTTGATTGGTCTTTACCTCCAATTTTTGATGAATATCCTCAAGATCAAAAAGAATTTTCTTTCCATGAATTCAAATATTGTTCTCCTCCATGTTTTAACAAATGTGTGGGTTATTGTCAAATTTGTGAATCTATTTCATGTTCCTTGCCTTCGAAAATTTTAAATGTTTCTCGTAAAATTTCATTAAATCGAGCAACGGATACTTTTGAAAATATTAAACTTGATTGCTTCTACCAAGATCCATTTGATCTAGATTATTCAAGCATTTCCGTTTATTGGTTCATCAACAAGTTAATTCATTTTCTCACAACTTATTGGAGTGAATGGATGGATGTGGTCACAAAGGCGATAAAATTTAAAGTTCGCCGAGTATACAAAAAGAGAATTCAAGATCTATCAATCCAAATGCTTGAAAGATATTCTACAGATTCTATAGAGGCATTGGCTAAAATTCGAGGACGGATTTTCTTTCAAGTAGGGGAGTATGACGCGGGAACCAAATGGTTGGTATTTGACAGTCTCGATAAAGTCAGTCCACTTTTACATAATGTATCTTCCAGTTCGTTCAGCCAAAAATTACAAGAAAAATATAATAAGAAAGATCTTTGAGTCTAGTTTCTGGAGCACTTTTCGGATTGGAATTTGGAATTTTCTAGAGGGAGTTATGGCTGTTTGACCTCAGGGTAGTCTGAAAGCCAAGTACATCCGAAAATTGGTCAAATCTTCATGTTCAACAAGTCTCTTAAAATTTCTAGGTTATCTTATCTTTTTATCATAATTGTTTAATCAATATTTTAGCATCTTTTGTATTCCTAGGCTTGGAGGGATGTTCCAAGTAACTATAAATAGGCTACAATTATCATTGTAAGAGAGAGTTGATTATTGAGTTTATAAAATATAAGATTGTGCTTTCTGCCATCTTTTCTTGTTCTTTATCTATTCGGTGGATTCCGTTTAGTGGTGAACAAACACAACCCTGTATCTCTTTTGTGGATTCCTTAGAGTTTAGTGGTGAACAAACACAACCCTGTATCTCTTTGGTGGATTCCTTAGAGTGGTGAGTTGTTTATGCCCTGTATCTTCAAGGTGGATTCCTTGAAGTGGTGAGCATATCTATCCTTTTCTATCCATTTTCTTTATTCTTCTTCTCCGTTGCGTTTTCCCCCTATCACAAACATTTAAAGTCAATCTAATTATCTTAATGAAATTCTAAAAATTGTAATTGATAAATAATCATTTAATTTATCAACAATAATTTTTAGAATTTCATTAGGATTGTTTGGTCAAAGTTTACTCTCATTGACCAAAAGTGAACAGACTAAAAAGACGGAAGGAGTATAGAAGATTTAGTGTTGAGTGATTGGGAAAAAGAAGTTTATGCACAATGAAAGAAAAGGAAAGGGCGGCCGTAATAATGCCTAATGCTTAAGAAAAGTGAGGAATGGGCAATCCTTGGAATCAATAAGAATAGTTAGCCTAAAATACAGACACACCACGCATACTTTATAAATTATACTGATTCTATAACTAAAAAAAAAAAAAATTGCAGACTATAAAGGAAAAAAAAAAATAATGGAAAAGGTGAAAAGTTTATATTTTTATAATATAATTATGCATTAACTTGAACCTCAGTTTCTTTTTTCCCCTCAGTTTTGGCTCTATTGGACTCTCCCACAGTTTTTTGCATTAAACATTTAATTGACGCATTTTCGTTGTGTTATTAAAGTAATATCGTCCCCAAAGGAGTGACCCAGTAGTAAAGTCAAGCCTCACCCTCGGTGAGCACTAGGGTTCGATCCCTCTCCTCGCCTCCTTATGGCGTGGACATTATCAAAAAAAAAATAAAAAAAAAAATAAAAAAAAAAAGTAATATCTCCCATGTTTTAAGAAGTTAAAAAAGCCTTGAATCTGGGTCAAATACTAGCTATCTCCTATATGTTGATATATTCTAATACAAGTCACAGATTGGGAGATATTCTTGTATGCCTGTTCATTGCATTAAATCTATATTAATTGGTGATCTAAGAACAATCTGAAGCACTCTGAAACCCTATACAAGTCTGTCAAACTGGTATTGTAAACGGAGGTTAAAAACACATCTGAAACAAATCTTGTAATCCGATATATGAATCTGTTATTATTTACTCCCTCCGTCTCATACTTCTCGCTACTTATTTATATTTTGGGTGTCTCATACTTATTGCTATGTAGCCAAAATGTTCACTTTTCTCTCTCCTATCCACTCACAACAACTATCCACTAACTTATTTTATCTCTCTTACACACTCACGTTACTTACTTTTCCAACATATTTTCTTAATCCCCATGCACTCCCATTTGGTAGCATAAAGTATGGGACTGAGGGAGTAATCTGTTAGCATGTCCTACTGATTTAGAAGTCTGGTAGACAATCGGAGACATATTATCTGTAATCTAATCTGCTTTCTTCATAATAATATGTTATCTTTCTACCCGTGAACCTCATTCACAGGTCGTTAGTAAACCACACTCATTTCGTCCCATTCGAATTGAATTATGACATTTTTTCATTTGGGTGTCTCACTCGAAACTCGAAATAGGACAACCCAAAATGTAAGTGTTATTATATACTCCCTCCGTTCCTGGTAAGTTGCAACATGGAAGGGGAAGCACAAAAATTAAGAAAGGGGGATAATGAGTGGTTGGGAGGAAGAGAGAGAATGAGTGGAGAATTATAAAAGTAATAAAGAGTTTCCTTATTTGGCATTGTTGCAACTTAAATGGAATGCCTAAAATGGCAAATTGTTGCAACTTACCCGGAACGGAGGGAGTATCTTGGAGCCCACTTTCACACTCACACTAATTTTCCACTTATTATTTTCTACCATACACACCTTCTCTCTCCTACATGACTTTTCGTACACACAACAATACTCTTATTTACGCTTGGAGAAAGTATATTTTTATGTTTATGATTTCACATTTATTATTTAATTTGGTATATGTTTATCTTATATGCATTCGTTATGTCAAACTAGTATCAAGGGCTTCAGTTATACGATAACTGATGCATTTTCGTTGTATTTTCATTATAATGAGAACCGTACAAATTTGTAATAAGTAAAAATAAATCATTACCCCTTTGTCCGAAATTAATATTCATTCAGAATTCTTTTGATCGAGCAAGACGAGGAAGAAACCGCATAAATAGTAACTTTGCTTCCGGCTGTAGAGCCCGCTATGTTCAAAGTTTTATTTTTATTTTTTGGTGTAGTCATTAAGAAAGAAAAATAGGGGGCTGTTACAGGACTTCGGTTGGTGCAAGTCGGCCTTAAGGTTGCAGCAAGAGACGGAGGCATGCAGAGGGGATGTTTTTGGTTTGGGTTGCCGCCTTCAAAGAGCAAGTTACAAATTTCGACTGTCTTTGGTGAGTTATTTCTTAATTGAACAAGGTGCGTGAAGATGGCAATTGATGAGCAGAAAGATTTTTTGACGATGAAAGGAGTAAATGACGCCAAGCCATTGGTGGAGAAGCTGAAGAGGCCACTCAACATCCTGCAACCAAAGCAAGAAGTATTTTTTATGTGAAAAATCCAACTTTGCCAAGACTTTTAGACTCATACAAGGGAGACTTTATTGTTGGTTTATATCATGGATTGTGTATCGTAAGCATCTAAACGACTTTGGTTAGTAGAAAGCATCAATCTCTATTGGAACTGGTTTTCTTCTGTTCGCTAGCTATAGACAATAGAACGTTTTTTGCTTGGTAGTACGTGTCTCTACGGCGAGTGGGCATTTTCTAGTGTGTGGGTGGGGTTACAAAAAAGAAGGTATCGGGATGGGTTTAGAATTGTGAAAAGGTGAAAAGTAAGGTGGGGGGGTTGACAGGAAAGAGGAAAGTGACGGGTGGGGTTAACGGTTGTAAGATGTTCTTTTCATTTTCATACTGTCACCGTGCCATCGGCACGGGTCGAGTACTAGTCTATATTACAATACACAATGGAAGTAACCGACGAGACAAAGAGAGGCTGAGATTGAAACTCAGAAATTGATCGGACGGCCCTCGATTCTCCTTCCGTCAACCGTTTATAACTGCCCCACTTTCTCCTCTATCAACTGGTTGTAACTCCCCACCCCACCCCCACACATTCTCCTCCATCAACAGGTTGTAACATCCCCCCCCCCTCATACCCTCCATCAATTGGTGCCCCTCTCTTTTCAGTCTCACTCTTTCCTAATAGTATATCTCAAAAGAAGTTAGTCGATAGTCGGTAATAAGTAAAATTGTTGGGTATGCTTATTATAAACCACTCATATTACCTTAATTTGATTGATCCCATAACCTTATTTTACTCTTTGTGGACTTTAGGATATATTGTAAGAAGTACTTGTACTTCATTTAGAATAGTCCACTTTCTAGTTGAATAGGCTTAGCAGATTAGGACCCTCAATTTTTTCTAAGTCTGGAGAGATGAGGTAAGGCCCAAGCCTACCGCATGCGAGCTTGCCGCATGATCAAGGTTACCTCATGCCATCCAACCTACCGCATGGCTCTATGCTTGCCGCATCTATCAAGTTTCTGCATGGTTCCAACCTACCTCATGGCTCTATGCTTGCCGCATATATCAACTTCCTGCATGGTTCCAATCTACCGCATGGAATGCCTACCGCATGGCTCTATGCTTGCCGCATATATCAACTTGCTGCATGGTTCCAACCTACCGCGTAAATCTCTACCGCATGTAACCAGAGTTGAATAAACTCAAGTTTGGTTCAAACTTAACCATGGTCACACTTGTGTCCAAAACCTTGGTTAGTTTAGAACGTTGCAAATTCAAATTTCAAATTTGAATACAACTGTCATCATGGTACATTTGGACCACCATGACTCTGCAACAAAAGGACAACTCAGACTGAGCTCCAATTAGAATCAACAGCTCATTGTCCTCCAAACTTGCCCTCCAAGAATTCAAACGGCTAGTTTCTCCATCAAGGCTATAAATAGACCTTGAGTTCTTCATTAAAAAGTAGAGCTGAGGTTCAAGAGAGAAATTGCTGTTGAAATTCTTGGTGATTGAAGATCATATTCAAGATTTCCAGAATCCTTCGAATCTTCAAGCACAAACCTTCAAAGTCTTCAACAACTCTCCAGCAACCTTCAAGAATCATATCTCAAGCCTCAACACATAAGATTCATCACGCTCTAAAATCATATAGATTCTAAAGAGCTTTTGATTTTTACACACACACTCACCCCGATTGATCAATCACATAGATTGAATCATTAGGGATACACTGGTCTAAGTCTAGGATTGTTCTTCATAGAAATAGGTGTTGATTCAAATACTTCATCTCTGTAATCTGTACTCAAGTGAATCAAATATATACCTCATTCAAAATCCAAGACTGACCATCTTGGTAAAGGACGTAGATCTTTTAACAGATCGAACATTTCCAAATCATTGTGTTCTTTACTTACTGCACTTTACATTTCTGCAAATTTACTTTAAGTCTTGTTCATCTTGTTATTATTGTTCATATTAATCTCGTTTGTGTTTTAGTGTTTGATCTTTCAGATTTAAGAACAATTGTGAATTGTGTTTGTTTGTTTACCTCTTTGCCTTAGCTAAAATCTGACTAACTTATCATTTGCCAAAAATCTCTAAGACATAAGTTTTCAATCTCTCAACCTACCTCACTCAACCTACTGCAAATCATCCGACCGCACATACCTACCGCACTTAACTTATCAAAAACAACTCTAACTTGTTTCAACGAAAACTTCCGCTGTGCATTTTACACTTGACCGCGTGGTTTATTATCTACCGCAAAATTCAAGTGTAAGCATAAAGGTTGAATTTTGAAAAATGGTTGAAATTTTAAATAGGTTATTCACCCCCCCTAGCCTCTTTTCATACCCTTGCTGTGTCTCTGAGACCAACAAAAACCATTTGTGAATCTATATTACCACACTGCGACTGTGCCTAAGAAGGCTGTGAAAACAAAAATGTTGAGCCCAGTGAAGACTTCCGTGGCTTTGAAGCAAAATCTTTAGTTGGTAGTGTTTAAAAGTTCAGTGAGAAGGGTAAGAGAACTCAAGGAGTGATGGGGAAGAAGGCTACTGTGATATCGAAGAAGGAATCAAAGAAACTGAAATTGTTGTCTCCGGTGATTAAAACGTCAAAGAAACTTTGCAGAAGTGAAAGGAGCTGAGTAATTATTTTGGGTTGGGAAGATAGTATTAAAATTTTTGGGCCAATTGAAAATGCAGGATATAGAAAATATAAGTATGCTTTTAAGTTGTTGCAATTTACAATTACTCCCTCTGTCCCTAAATGAGTGTCCAGTTTCAAGAAATCTTTGTCCCAAAATGAGTGTCTTTTTTTTGCATAACTTTCTCCCTAAATGTTTTTTTTTTTCGAAATTTTTTTCACCGGTTTCTTTATACGTGCAAAACTAAATGTTTGGCAAGGAGATTACAAGATTATATATGAATATTTGCTACCAAATTGTACAACAAAGTTGAGATTTTCAGTGTCCTTTAAAATAAAATTTGGACACTCATTTAGGGACAGAGGTAATACTTTTTTTCCTTGTAAAATGTGCATTCTGTAGACATAGTAAATTTCATTTGATTGATGTTCATGGTTATGCATCATCTTTATGCATAATGTGCATTCTGTAGACATAGTGAATTTCATTTGATTCATGTTCATGGTTATGCATCATCTTTATGCATGTTAAGTAGTCCCTCCGTCCCATACCAACTTGCACCATTTTGACTAAAATGGTCAACTTAATTACATTTTGACCATGACTTTATTAAATTTTTGATGATTTTAATTAAAATCTAAAAATTGTTATTTGTAGTTTTTTAATAGTGAATCAATAACAATTTTTAGATTTTCATTAAGTTCATTAATTTTTTTATAAAGATTTGGTCAAAGTACAATTAAGTTGACCATTTTAATTTTAAGTAAAATAGTACAAATCATTATAAGTTGTCGTGAGACGGAGGGAGTATGTGGTAATTTTTGACAAGTTCAAGTTTAAGAGGTTCTGATGTATAATTGTGTTAATGTTTGGCAATTGTATTTTGATGTCAGGTAGTGATGAAGCTACAAATTGTTTAAGTCTCAAATAAAATGTTCATTTTTATTCTTAATAAAGAATAAAATTACACACAGCCTCCGTCCCATATTTACTAAGAAACATGCTTCTTTTGAGTGTGGGAGCACTGTAATTGAAGAGTTTTTTGCCCTGTTACATACTGTTACATACCGTCGCCGTGCCATCAGCACGGGTAGAAGTATTAGTTTAAGTACAAATTTAAAAAGATACAAATGATTATAACATCATACTCCCTCTGTCCCACCTCACTTGACACCCAAGAGGTGGGCACAATAACTAAGGAAAAAGAATAAAATAAGGAAAATGTGTTGTAGAAAATGAAGAGAGAGAATGAGTGAGGTAATAGTAGTGTTGGTTAAATAAATTGAGTGGTGGAAAATAAAGATAGAGAATGAGTGGTGGGGTAGAGTGAATATAAAATTATAAAAAATATGTTATTTTGGGAAGTGTCAATTGAGCTGGGACGAACCAAAATGGAAATAAGTATCAAGTGAATGGGCACGGAGGGAGTATAAAGTATCTTTTTCGTAAGACAAAAATTGATTATTATTATTATTAATTAATGAATATTAATATCATTAATGCATTAACTCATGGAGTAAAATCCTGTCTAATGACTTTTAATTCTCAACCCACCAAAATAAAATCACTCACGAACGACTAACCCAACAAGAAAGTATCCAACTAGAGCCCAATCAAATATGGGCCTTGGACTCTAGGTCCCTTAAACCCAGATTCAAACCCAAATAAAGAAAATTCAGATGGAAAATTCCTCATACACCCTCACTAGCAAAATAATGTAAGAAGACTAAAATACCCTCATATGTCTTCCCAACCTTACGTTTTTTGTCAAATTCTAGTCAACTCTTATAACTTACACATAATTATCATATAAGAGTTTAAAAAAATTACTTTTTGATTTTTTTACAAAAAAAAATAATATTTTTTTTTTCGTAAAATTTGGTCAAACAGCAGTCAAACTCTTATAACTAACACATAAGAGTCAAAAATTTCACTTTTTCCATTTTTTTACAAAAAAAATAATAAATATTTTGGTCAAACTTGGTCAAACAGCCGTCAAACTCTTATAACTAACACATAATTATCATATAGGAGTTACAAAAATTACTTTTTTCATTTTTTACAAAAAAAATAATAATTTTTTTATCAAATTTGGTCAAACAACTGTCAAACTCTTATAACTAACACATAAGAGTCAAAAAAATTCACTCTTCCCATTTTTTTACAAAAAAAATAACAAAAAATATTGGTCAAACAGCAGTCAAACTCTTATTACTTACACATAATTATCATATAAGAGTTAAAAAAAATAATAATTTTTCTGGTCGAATTTGGTCAAACTTGGTCAAACAGCAGTCAAACTCTTATAACTAACACATAATTATCATATAAGAGTTACAAAAATTACTTTTTTTCATTTTTTACAAAAAAAAAAAAAAAAATTGTCAAATTTGGTCAAACTTGGTCAAACAACAGTCAAACTCTTATAATTAACACATAAGAGTCAAAAAAAAAATCACTTTTCCCATTTTTTTACAAAAAAAATAACAAATTTTTTTTGTCAAACAGCAGTCAAACTCTTATTACTTACACATAATTGTCATATAAGAGTTACAAAAAATATTTTTTTTCATTTTTTACACAAAATAATATTATTTTTTTTGGTCAAATTTGGTCAAACAGCAGTCAAACTCTTATAACTGACACATAATTAACATAAAAGAGTCAAAAGTCTTATGAACATGTTCATAAGACTAAAGTCTTATTTTAAGCTGTTCATAAGACTTTGCTCTTATGAATAATAATGTGTATTTTAAGAGCTATTTTCAGTCTCATTAAAACATGTTCATTTGAAACTGTGTTCATAAGACTAAAAGTCTTATTGAAGTTGTTCATAAAACTTTTCAATCTCATTAAAAACATGTTCATTCGTATCAAAATAGGTTCAATAAGACTTTAGTCTTATGATCAAGTTCAGACCATGTTCATGAGACTTTTCAGTCTTGTTCGAGCAAAAAGTCTTATATATTAATAGTGTAGAGTTTTTTTGTTTTTTTTTTTTGACAAAGCAAAACTATGACATTGATAAAATAAGGATGAGTGCCAGAAAAGCTACATATTCATCTTCATATCAATTTATCCTGTAATTATTTTGATTCATCAAAAATTAAAACCAAGAGCATCAATTGCTTGAAGATATTAATACCAATGCCGGAGAATTTCAATGGTCGGAGTGAATCCTTTAACCAATACTCATACACTGACATAATACTTGAAAACACACATACCAGTGCATTCTTTCTACTCAGAAAAGAGTTGAAATTTAAATATTATATGCAGCAAAACTAAAAAAAAGGCCATATTTCAACTGGATCTAAAGCCGGAGATGAAAAAAATTGAAAAAGGAGAAAAGGAAATTATAAAGTAACTCTTCAAAATTACCACACAATGAAACAAACTAAACTGGAGATGAAGGCTGGAGAAGATACTGATGTCGGCCGGAGATGAAAATGGTCAGACGAAGGCCAGAGTGGGGAAGATGACCGGACTGTGTAGATCTGTGATCGGAGAGAGTTAGCGATGTCGATCGGAGGCCTGGAGTTGTCAAACCTCGCCATAGATGGAGATGTTGGACGTGGTTTTGCCGGAGACGGATCTGGAGATTTCGAAAAGCTTTGTGCGCCGAAGACGAGGACGACGGATCTACGCAGATCGGAGACGGGGACGAACAATCTACACAGACCGGAGTGGGAGAGGACGGAGACGCCAGCGAATCACGCAAATGAAGAGGAAGGTTGTCGGTTTATGTGTAATAAAATCTCGCCCCAGGGGCTCTAGGGGGAAAATTCCAATCAAATACTACCAATAAATTCATAGGCGTCTGTCCAAAAAAAAAAAAAAAAAAACAGAGGCAGACCCAAACGCACAAGCAAATCCGCATTTAAGTAATTGGGCCACTTTCATTTTGGTGGAAAAACTATTGGGCTAGGATTATCAATCTTCAGTCCTTTATTAGATCCACAGATAATGTGACCCAATAATCTGATGGTGAATGGCATACTCTAAGCCTTGTTGGAGGACAATGAAAAAGGATGCCTTTCAATCTTTCATGATGCCTCTCCCTCAGACTATTCTCCTCTATATCTACTTATAGATGGAATTATAGTCACTTTTGCATAATATGTAATCCCTCCCCGTCCCTACATGAATGTCTGGAAAAAATTCGAATTTGTGCTTGATAAGTGATTACAATTCCGCATACTTGTTGTTTGGAGTTTGGACCAATACAATCGGATTTGGATTCGGAATTCGGATTCGGATTGAACTTATGTACGAATGGTGGCACCTTAGATTATTCAAAAACTTAAAGCTGCTTGCTTAAGAAAAGAGGGCAAGTTCAGTTGTTAGAAGAAGGAATATAAAAATGAACAAGGACAACTATTAATAGTCCAACAAAACATCCAATTTTGGTTTCAAATTTCAAAAATAAAAAGTTAACATCCAATTTAGTGAGGAAACTAAAATGAATTAATATTCCATACTGAAACCTTCCAATCAAATGTAAATGAATGTAGCACTTTTTGCTCCAATCACTAAAAAGGTGCATATATATATACTCCATACCAAAAAATAAGCTAAAAATTAAACCTCTCCTGAACCTCATTATACGTATATGTTACCCAGCGTTAGTCTGCATCAATATCTGATTGTAAATGGGTCAGCAAACTACGGAAGCAACGGAGAGTGGATAACTGAAGGTGTTAGCATACTGAAATGATATTAATCCGCCATTGACCAAGGGTTTGCCGTTGTTGACCAGGCAGTCATTGTAGCGGAGCCGCTTGAAGACACGAGGGTTGATGAGCCGAGCCGAGCTGAACCAGCCACAGTTGAGGTGGATGCCACGGATATCACAGCCGTTGACACAAATGTTCATGATCTCAACGGTGTAGGTTGGAATACCACTAGGTAAGGGAGCAGTAGGGCCCTGGTTGATGACTATATCAGATTTGGAACACTTGTCCCCCCAAATTCGGTTTGGTTCCACCACTTCTTTTGTTGCTGCATAAAGCAGGTACAAATACAAACAAAATAAGAAGGCTGGTACGAAAAATCAACAAAAAGTCTTAATTTATTGTTTTACTAGTGTGAAAGAAAATGCATTGAGGATTTGCTCAACAAATAACATAGAAAAAGTCTACCTTTTGGATGAGATAAATAATTCAGGCGAAAAATAAAAGAAAAGTCAGAAATCAGTGTAAAAGGGACTAATCGTAGTAGGAGATGCTTTCGTTTTGCATTGATTATGTTTACTATTTTCCAATAAACAATACTAGATGCTAACATGCACTACCTTTCACAAAAATATACATTTTCGAAGCAAGATAATAAAGCAGCACAAGTAAATTCCCTTTTGCCAACTACTTCCACATCCCATAAAAATAGTTTATTAAATTGATCAGTAAATAAATATTTCAATGAATTTTTTTTATAAAATATTACTATTTAATAACAAATTTTCAAAACACATTAGGATAATTATTTAGTTATAAAACTTTAATTAAATTTAGTAAATCATTAAAGTCAAGGTATAACCAACTATTTCATGTATTCCTTCCGTCCCGGACTAAGTTTCTTAGCACTCCCACCGTCTCAAAATAGATATCGTTTTGGAGTTAATTTTTGTCTCAAAATACTTATCGTTTTACTATTTTCAATGTTATTTTGCTGTTGTATACCAACTATACCTTTATTAATGATAGTGACTATCTACTACACAAGTATTTAATTGTTTAGGTAATTGGATTACTTTAGGGGTATATGAGACTTTTTCACATACATTAATTGCATTTCTTAATATGAGAGAAGTGGTTGAAACGACATCTATTTTGAGACGGATGGAGTATGACTTTACACGGAGATTAAGAAAAAGTAAATGTTATGAATATGAAAAGTAAAGTAAGAGAAAGTAGGAGAGAAAGTGGGTAGAAAGTTTTTGTTATGAGAATAACAAGTAGGTCCCATTGTCCATTTTAGGTAATAAAACAATTAAAAACCTTAGTCCAGACGAACTAAAAAGGAAAATAAGAATCCGAAGGGAGTAAAATGAAAAGGAAATGCTAACACGCACGTATACGCACTCAAACATTTAAATGTTGATTATCAAAATTCCGATTGTGGTATGAAAGCTCAATCTAAAGGACCAAAACACGTGAGAGTCAATATGGTATTCATAGCCAACAGGTGCAGGTTAGACGAGGGGACCACCACAAAAGAGAATACGTGCGCCAAGCCCAAAAAAAGGCAGTACCACCCAACATCTGAGCAAAAAGAGACTCTGTTTTGTTGGTAAAATACGTACAGGTAAGGTGCAATGCTGGTTTGCCATAAATTAAATGAATGTATATACAAAAGCTGGGTAGCTGCACCGGAAAAGGCAATGACCGGCAGACACAAAGTGGAATGGGAAACAGATACGGCAATGAAGGAGCAGGAGCAGTAACAGAGATTCTCTTGGTCTAGACCTTAATACAAAAATGCCAAAAACAGCATTTAATGGAGGCTGAATCGGAAAATGTACAGACAGTTAGGGTTTACCTTGCTGGAGAAGCCTCCGGTGAGGAGCTGATAGAGTAGTGCTGTTGTCATTCATACCGAAATTACTGGACTCCATGGAAGTATAACTAGGTCGAAAAGCACCTGATTAAAAGGAAACAAATTAAATAAGGATTTGATTAAAAATATATTTAATGAAGTAGGAAATGTCAACGAAGGAATCAAAAAGTGTAGGTGTGAAAATAGAATCTGAGTTGTTGTTCATTCAATAATAAAGAAAACATGAACAAGACAAAAAGTAAATTTATATATAGAAAAATCTGAATTGGAGCCCCTTATGTCCACGTAAAGAGAGACCAATAATGAAGAAAATATTGTTTAATATTATACAAATGTGGAATAATCAAAGGAATATAGAAGAATATAGATGGAAAACTTTGTGCAAGTTCGGTGAACAAACATACCTGTAACGACCGCAATCATAAGCAGTACTAATAAAACTGATAATATCGCGGAGAGCAACGTGATTCGCCGTTTAAACGATAAGTTTGTCCTCATCGAAGCACCAATAATGAAGTAAAAGGTCATTCGGTACCGAATTTCAAGCCAACGGTCGAATAAAAAATTCACTATCGGTAAAGCTTGTAGCGGAAGCTTCAGGAGGAAGAACCGAGTTGAACGGCGAGTCGTTTCCGAGTCACAACTCGGTGTGAAGTTGGCAGTCAATGGCTGATGCAGTACTGATAAAATCTAGAAGATTAGACGGAGATATAGCTGATATGACTTGCTACAGTTGAAGAGCTCTGCATTAAAGAGAGAAAAATGAAAATTCTATAGAGATTTTGTGTTGTACAGGAAGAACTGTAGGCAGTATGTCAACATAGAGATATCAAATCAGTCGAAAGTTGAAGAACCGCCGAATAATAAACAACAAGTTTGACTAATAGACCAGACACTGTTTATATAGAGCGACCTACGCTCACGAGCTCAGTTTTAGCACAAAAATGGCAGAATCGACGGCAATTTGTTTAGGACAAAAACAGCTAGTTAAACAACACGATAATAGAAATATTTATACCAAAACGGAATGCATATAACTCACGGTCTCACAGCCTCGAATACACAACCGATTCATCAGAAATGGAAACGATTCCCGACATTTTCATGCATTTTCCGGGAAAAGTGTCGAGGCGAATTTTCTCGCAAACTACGAAGCGCGGAAAATTTACTCGAGAGCTCAATCAATAAAGTCTCAAAGCACGAGCGACCAGTTAAACGAAGCAAAGCGTGAGAAAATGCTATCAGAGTTATCAGCGGAATTTACTGCGATCGACAAACACAGTTGCAAAAGCATAGAAAATCTCTGAGAAAGAGAGACAAAAATGGCAGGAAAATCAAGCAAGCAGACGAAAGCTGAACAAATTGATGCAAGTTTCAGTTCGTGGAGGTCGCACCTTTGAATATCCTTTTATTTCCTGACGTTGGATTGAAAATCGGACGACGAGAAATGGAGAGAGAAATAGCAATCAGCTCCGGGAGGCGTGTATGAACTGGGAAAATGCTTTCATAGAGAGAAGGAGAGAGAATTAGGGTTTAAAAAATATTTCTCTCTCCGGGTTTGATTCGCTTTATGGAAGTGGAATGCAACGTCCGTGCGATTAGGAGGTGTATTTATAGGGCAATAAAAATACAAAATGTGGTTGTGGTGATATTTTATTGGCTACATTTAAATGTGACTCAGCACAAAAACACCGATACAATTATGGCACCTTATTTTGAAAACCACATTTTGTAGCCATCTTTCGTAACTTTATTATTTCTCAAATTTATAAGGGTGGAATTAGTACAGTCCAAGCTTTGTTTGGTGTGGGAATTGAGAATTTGATTACTCTCTAAAAAAACAAATTAAAAATGATGATGTGTTATGTGTGTCGATAGTTTGGTGAAAGAGAGAAAGTGTAGTATGTAATATTGGTGGGTTAGTTGAAAAAAATGAACAGTAGAAAAGTATTTATAATTAGGAAGACACTAACGAAAGTGAAGAAATGAATATTTTTTTTTAATAATGGGTGTGAATTAATTGTTAAGACCACATTCCAGAGAAATATTTTACTTTAAAATATAAAAATCTGTGTGAAAGGATTGTGTTTGTTTTACTTTCTTTAAAAAATAAAATAAAAAAGAGTGTATTTTTATTTATTTTTTAACATACTTAAAAGTACATATTCATAAATAACATCAACAAGTACAAAATCGAACATAATGTGATTATGTACCTTTACAATGAAATCACTAGGGAATAATAGTCTTTTACTCCTCTCTTTCGAAATAAATGTCTTATTTTAGATTTTGATTTTTTTCAAAATAAATGTTGCATTATCAAAAATATGATATGAAGTATGGTGATCTTCTATACTATCCATGTTAATTGATACTCCCTCTGTCCCAGAAAGATAGTCTCATTGGTCAACAAAATTGAACTTTGACCAAATCATCACAACAAAATTTTAAAATGTGTTATTGATAAATCACTTAATGATTAATCAACTACAACTTTAGAATTTCACTAGAATGATTAGATTGACATTAGTGTTTGGTCAAAGTTCATTTTTGTTAACCATAAAAAGTCAAAATAAGACTATCTTTCTGAGATAGAAGGAGTACAACAAATGCAATATCATGAGATGTACTACTCCACCTATATGAATAGATTAAGACAATCAAAAAACATAATTAAAAACTTAAAATTATTAACTTGTCAACTATAACATTTATTCGAAACAGAAAGAATAATACACTATCAATCAAAGTTCAAAAAACAACATAAAAACAAATTATCCAGAATATCACCCTTGTGTCTCATATAAAAATATTTCTCCCAACTACGTTCGGTTCGGGCCGAACGGTTCAGAGTCGGGAATAGAATAAGAAAGTTTTATCAACCCTTTTCAAATTTAATAAACTTGAATAAAAAGATTAGAGAGGAGAGTAATACCTTGAAAGCTTTAGAACTTGACTCCAACAAAAATTTCAAAATTGTGTATAATTCGTACTTTGTGTATAAATTTTGTGCATGTGTGACGAAGTGTAATTATGTGTGTACCGGAAGCCTAATATTTATACTTTTGGACTAGAGAATTACAATAGGAGAAGGATTTGTGAAATATGGAAGGAGTAGGATTAGGAAAACAATCTAGCCTTTAATACACAAAGATTGCAATTCTAATGTGTGCCCTAGAATATATCATATTAAAAAAAAAAATGTTTTCATAAATATGTTTGTTTACATATATACAAAAGAATTTGTTTATAATTAAAACAGAAAGTAAAAAAAAAAATCAAATAATACCTAGAAATAAATGCAAAATTGTCATAAATTAATAAAACTAGGATTTTAGACCTAAAAATAGAAAAATAAAACACTAAAATACCCATGACATGAGCAAGGGCAAAACAGGAAAACTGTGGAACAGAAGTCGTGCGTCTTGTGAGTCTTCTAAAATTACCTTTTTCGTTACCTTTGTTACCTCGATCTAGTTCAAAGTTAACGGTATAAACTTAGAACTTGACATAAACAACCCAAAATACAACCAAACTTAACAAGACTAGCAAAAACATAAAACGAGATTGATATAAATAATTGCACAATTACATTAAGTTATTAAGTAGGTACATTATTGGGGTGTCCATGTTTTTGTAAATAAGTAATAATTTTAGTGCGCCTTTACTATATTACAAACAATATACGACTAAAACATATTATTTCTATTTCATTTTAATATGCACGGTTACTGTTAGGCATAAAAATTACAGTGTACATATTACTGAAAAGTATTGTGTGTGAAAGGGTATTGTGGGTCTGTAAAGTGAGCGGGATTTGTAATTGGAGCCTATTGAATCACGTGAGTATGATAAGTGGGGTAGAGTTTATATGATCTACCTCTATTCCAAAATGGATGATTTTTTTTATACTAAAATGAATGATCATTTTATTTAAAAATGTACCCCTAATGATTTTCACCTTCTTTATAACAAAAAAAAAAAAAAACAGTTTGTACTTGCAAAATTAATATTTTAAAAGCGGATAACATGAAGATGTTTTTTTTTCTTTTTACTATTAAAAATCAGATTTTGAGAGTGACTTTTAAATCGAGATGGTCATTTATTTTAGGACGATTATTTTGTAAACCATTGACGATTCAATTTATTTTAAGACAGAGGAAACATATATTCATTGTCTCGCTTTGTCCTATTACACCTTGCACCAATTTTATTTTTTATGCCCCATACGTAATACTCTTTCCATTTCATCTTAAGGTTTAAAGTTCAAGTAAAAATTATTAATTTATTTGTATTTTGATTTTTTAAAAATATCTTAATAAAATTCTGAAAATTGCTATTGATTGTCCATTAAGAATACTCTAACTAACAATATTTAATATTCATTAGGATAATCAAATTTTCTGTAAATTATTTGTCAAAGTGCGATAATGTTAACAATATTGTTTTGACTTTGAACATTTGAACATTAAGATGAGACAGATAGAGTATGTCTCATTAGTTAGTATCAATTCCTAAATTTATCATTTTTTATTTGAGGCCGTCTTCTGTACAACGGATGTACGGCATGCGACGACTTTTTTTTTTTTTTTGCAGAATTTTTTTTTTTTTTTGCCTCCCAACTTTTTTCCCTTCAAACAAAAGTAACACTTCTTATAGCGAAATGTAACACTTTTTTTATTCAAATGTAACACTTTTTTTAAAAACAAATGTACCACAATTTTGATGCAATAGATTAAAGATTGACAACTAAATTAATGTAACACTTTTTATAAAGAAATGTAACACTTTTTTTTCTCCCAAAAATAACATAGGATTGACAACTAAACTAATGTTACATTTTATAAAAAATGAATGTAACATTTGTTTTTCTTAATTGTAACAATTTACAATCTTAGAATGTAACATTATATCTGAAATGTAACACTTTTTAATTGAGAAAGTAACAATTTAAATGCAAACCCAAACTTTTTTTCGTAAAATTGCAGTTACATTTATCTATTAAAAGTGTTACTTTGTGAACATGAAATTGTTACTTTTATCAGAATAGAGTGTTACATCTCAGCTGGAGAATAACTCAAACTTTTTTGTGTGTAAAAAAAATATTTTTTTAAAAAAAAATCAAACCATATTATGACCTATGTAGTTTTATTCGTCTCGTTGAGACGAACACAACGGTATTTTTAATTATTTTTTTTGAGTTATACATCTCAAGATATAACATTTTAAAGTTATTGGGTTTTTTTAAAAAAAAAGGTGGACACATGGCAGCATCTGGGAAGAGGGAGGGCTGGATCTGACCGTCGGCTGTAGCGGAGCAGTGAGGCGCGAGAAGCAGCGGAGTGGAGCACCTTGCCGCACGCTGTGCGGCCGGTGTATACAAGAATTTGTCTTTTTATTTATCCTCTCTCATTTGTCACACTCACATATTGCACCGACCGAAATCATAGGGGTCATTTGTAAATTTTACCCTGCCTACCATTTTCACCCTCCATATATTTTATTTGTCTTACCTCAATTTGCACAGTTACCAAGTTACCTGTTTGAAGGTGCAATTGATAAGTTTTATTACATAAAATTGAATTTTTTTTATTGTTATTATATTAATTATGTATCACTTGCCAAACGGACCCGGAACCGCTCTACCCATTTTAGCTCCACCCCTCCACACAACGGTTCTGATCAATGCCACATAGGCGAGCTCATCATCTGTGCGGCTAAGATGATTTCAATTTTTATTGGGTCCTACCGAGCTCGGACACATCTCATCCGTCGAACACAAAATCCAATGAGATGACTCTAATCGGAGCCATTGGGTGGAGCTAACCGCTCGGTGGAGCGGTTCGAAATCCCTTGTCAAACACACTTGAATCGGTGGAGCTAACCTACATATAAATATATATATATATATATATATATATATATATATATATATATATATGTTGGTCCGAAAGACACAACAAGGGTATGAAAGGAGGCTAGAGGGGGGGTGAATAGCCTACTTAAAATTTCAACCCTTTTTCAAAATTCAACCAAGTGCTTACAATCTTGAGTTTGCGGTCAAGTAATAAACCGTGCGGTCAAGATGTAATATGCACAGCGGAAGTTTTCGATAGAAATAAGGTAAGGTTGTTTTTGATGAAAATCTCTAAGTGGATTCTTTCTCACGGTCAGGTAGTTCCGGTCAAGAAAGATGCGGTCAAGGATGTGCGGTCAGAGATTTGCGGTCAGATGGTTGAGAGATTGAAAGTTGTTGTCTTAGAAGTTTTTGGCAAAAGATAAGTTAGTCAGATTTTAACTTAGGCAATGTGGAGAACAAACAAACACAATTCACAATACGTTCTTAAATCTGAAAGATCAAACACTAAAAAACAAACAAGATTAATATGAACAAGTGAAGAACGAGATGAACAATACTTGAAGGTAAATTTGCAGAAAGTAAAATGACACAAGTATTTGGAAAGGTTCGATCTGTTAAAAGATCTACGTCCTTTACCAAGATGGTCAGTCTTGGATTTTGAATGGAGGTATATATTGATTCTTGAGTGTACAGATTACAGAGATGAAGCTTTGAATCAACACCTACTTTCTATGAAGAATAAATCCTAGACTTAGACCAGTGTATCCCTTTTGATGCAATCTATGTGATTGATCAATTGGGGTGAGTGTGTGTGTAAGAATCAGAAGCTCTTTAAAATCTAAGTGATTGTAGAGCCTAATGAATCTTAAGTGTTACAAGGCTTGAGATGACTTGTATGTTGCTGGAGATCTTTGAAGGTTTGAAGGTGGGTTCTTTGAAGATTCAAAGGATTCTGGAAATCTTGAGTATGATCTTCAATCACCAAGTATTTCAACAGCAATTTCTCTCTTAGAATCTCAGCACTCTTCAATGAAGAACTTAAGGGCTATTTATAGCCTTGAATGAGAAAATAGCTGTTGGATTTACTTGGGCTCCAAGTTGAAGGACAATGAGCTGTTGAATTCTAATTGGAGCTCAATCTGAGTTTGTCCTTTTTGCAGATAAGAGGTGGTCCCACTAAGATGAATTCAAATTTGAATTACTTGGGATCCAAGTTCTGCAACGTTCTAAACTAACCATAGTTTGACCATGGTTAAGTTTGAACAAACTTGGGTTCTTGGACAACTTCATCATTTGCGGTCAAGGCCTCACGGTCGAGTGGCTTGCGGTCGAGGGGTCAAATGTGACCTGTCACGATATGCCACAAAGCTCACGGTCACTGACTTCCGGTCAAGTGATTCACGGTCAAGTGGTCTTCCACGGTCAGGTAGTCTACCACGGTCAAGTGAATTCACGGTCAAGGTCTTGACCACTAAAATTCCAGACTTAGAAAATTCAGCCTATCAATCTAAAGCCTATACTATCAAAGTGGACTATTCTAAAAATGAAGTTTAACACTTCTTACAATATATCCTAAAGTCCACAAAAAGATAAAATTAGGTTATGGGATCAATCAAATCTAGGTAATAGGAGTGGTTTATAATAAGCATACCCAACAATCTCCCCCTATTTGATTGAGACCATTACCTACTATAACAAAGGCTAATTCATTGTACTTTGTAATAACATGTTTTCAAGAAAATAATATTTTATTAATTTCATGCCCCAAGTCAATGCACACTCTAAGCCAGTGTCATAGATTTCTATCAGCCTAAAAGGATAAAAAGTACTAATCCTAGCAAGATAGACATATAAGGTTTGAATGCATTTTTAGAGAAAATAACAATAAGTAAGCAAATGCATCAAACTAACATTCAAGAGGCACTCCACAAAAGTATAACCATTAAAGTGAGGAGTGCAGACAAAAGAGATTAAAGTTTTACAAACCCAAATAAAAAACAAACATAAATAAAAATTGTTTTGAGACAAACATTAACAAATTGTTTCAACATGACCACACACGGTCAGTTCAAATGATTAACATTGCGGTAGAGGATAGTCTAGAAGCGGTCGAAGGTATGGAGATCATCTTCAGTGAGATCAGAGAAGGGAGAGCGGTAAGAGGGCATGGAGCAACCGGGAATGAGAATAGGTACGGTCACTCCATCTTCATCATCTTCACCCTGAGCATTTACATTACCGTGGCCTACTTCTGCCTCTTGATTTGCAACTAGATTACCGTGGCGGTTGATCCTGTTCAGCACAGTGTTAGCTCGATTGGATAGTAAATTAATTTTGTTTGATTGGTCATTGAGGCGGTTGGTGTGGACAATCATGGCTTGTTTGAATGCTTCCAATTTCCCACTCAAGCTTTCATTCAGATTGGTCATAGCGGTTTTTAGGGCAATATCAACATCTTTTTCCACCGACATTCTTACTTTCTTTACTTCCAGAGATAGTTCATCTTTAACATCCTCCATAGATTTTGAGATTTCTACCGAGGCTTTTAAGACTTCCTTTGAAAAGCACTTCATGATGGCTCTTGTTTGAATAAGGAAAGATTTGTTCATAAAGTCCGGGGTTACCATGAAGGCACTTGGAGCAATAAGAGCGGTAGAAGTAGAGCTGAAAGCTTGACCGGGCCTCGAAGAGCTGCTGCCTGCTTGACCGGAGAGGGCATCTGATATAGCCTTTGATACGTACTCTCTTTCCCCCTTAATGGTCTCAATAAGTTGAGAGGGAAGAGCAATAACCTGGTCCTTAAGCACTGAATTGGCAGACTTTAGCTCAGAGATTTCTTCATGAAGAGCGGTCTGATTGGCGGTCAGCTTTGAGATCTGGGTTTGGGAATCCAGATTGATTTGTGTAAGCATTTCCACTGCGGTCAATAAATGAGCAATTTGATCGACCGGAGGTTCAGAAGTGGACTGCCTGATTGGAGACATGGCCATATTACCAGTATCATTAACTGCGCGGTCACTGGGTTCATGGTCATCTTCTTGACCGTGATCCTCATGCTCAAGATGCTTTTCAACATTAGTAGGAACTTCATCATCACTAAGCACCGGGCTATCAGCGTTGATACCCTTATCAACCTCAACATTATCACCAGAATTATCATCAGAATGTTCTGATCCATCATCAGATACATCCTTTACCTCTTCATCTGTAGATTCATCAACTAAACCAAGTGTTGGCTTAGAAATTGGTTGCCTTTTCAGGTGCAGGGGTGGAGCAATCTCAATAACATCTTCACGGTCGCCCTGAGTAGGTGAACCGGATGGAGTGAATACCGGAGATGCGGTCGAAGCAGGAGGTCTTGAAACCTTTGTCTTCTTGGAGACCTGTTGAGGACTTAGAGACGAATCTCTTTTCTTGGACTTCTCCCCCTGAGACGAAGCGGGGAGTGCAGAAGACTTTGACTTGAAGGATTTGGATGGAACGGTCGGAGAGGACACGGTTGGTTTGGAGACAGTGGATTTTAATGTATCGATCATGATTGCTTTACCGGTAAGGGTGTTGACCGTGACCTACTTGGTGTTGAACTTGGATAGAACATAAGACATTAGCACAATCAAAATATATGGTCAAGTAATTAAAGTTCTAGCATGCCCATTTCTCCTCTAAGATACCTAAATCTCTTCGAATCAAGAGCCTTGGTGAGAATATCTGCAATTTGATTGTCAGTACTCACATACTCTAGATGAATATTACCTTTTTCCACATGATCCTTGAGAAAGTGGTACTTGATATCAATGTGTTTGGTTTTTGAATGCATGACAGGGTTGTTGGAGACAGCAATGGTAGATGTATTATCACAAAAGATTGGACAATTTTCTTCGTTGATTCCGTAGTCAACCAATTGTTGCTTCATCCATAGCACTTGGCAGCAGCAGCTTCCAGCAGCTATATATTCAGCTTCTGTGGTAGATACAGAGACTGAGGCTTGTTTCTTTCTTGCCCATGAAACGAGTCGATTTCCAAGGAAATGACAAGTTCCACTTGTGCTTTTCCTGTCTATTGTACATGCTGCATAATCTGCATCTGAGTAACCTATAAGATCAAAATTTGAATCTTTGGAGTACCAAAGTCCAAGGTTAATAGTCCCAGATAGATATCGAATAATACGTTTAACAGCAATAAGATGTGCTTCTCTAGGATCAGCTTGATAACGAGCACAAACGCAAACACTAAACATGATATCTGGCCTACTAGCAGTTAAGTAGAGGAGAGAGCCAATCATACCTCGATATAAGGTTTGATCAACCTTCTTACCTTTCAAGTCTTTATCTAGCTTGTTACCAGTAGCCATAGGAGTGTCGTATGTCTTTGCATTTTCAAGTCCAAATTTCTTGATAAGGTCCTTTGTGTACTTTGCTTGATTGAGGAAGATGCCTTCAGCACATTGTTTAATTTGAAGCCCAAGGAAGAATGTTAATTCTCCCATCATGCTCATCTCAAATTTGCTTTTCATTAGTTTCTCAAATCGCTTACACAACAATTCATTAGTAGAGCCAAAAATAATATCATCTACATATATTTGAACTAATAAAGTATGATCATGATATTTAGCAATGAATAGAGTTGTGTCAATCTTACCACGCTTGAAGCCTTTCTCTAGGAGAAATTTAGATAGAGTATCATACCATGCACGTGGAGCTTGTTTGAGTCCATATAAAGCTTTACGGAGTTTGTAGACATGATTTGGAAATTTGGGGTCTTCAAATCCGGGCGGTTGAGCAACAAAGACTGTTTCTTTAAGTTCTCCGTTGAGAAATGCACTCTTCACATCCATTTGATATAGCTTGAATCTTTTGTAAGAGGCATAAGCTAAGAATATACTTATAGCTTCGAGTCTTGCAACGGGGGCAAATGTTTCATCATAATCAATGCCTTCTTCTTGTCTATATCCTTGTGCAACCAACCTAGCTTTGTTCCTTGTGATGCTTCCATTCTCATCCATCTTGTTTCGGAACACCCACTTTGTACCAATCACTCTTTGATCTTGTGGCCTTGGAACTAAGGTCCAAACTTTGCATCTTTCAAATTGGTTGAGCTCTTCTTGCATAGCAACAACCCAACTTGAGTCTTGGAGTGCTTCATCAACTTTCTTGGGTTCAACTTGAGATATAAATGCTGTAAGTGCATCATAGTTTGATCTTCTTGTTCGAACACCAGAATGCAAGTCACCAATGATATTCTGAATTGGGTGATCTCTAACCTCACGAACTTCTTGAGGTATATCTGGTTGAGTTGATGGTTGTTGTAAATCTTCTAGTGGTACATCATTTGTGCCATCCCAATCATAAGTAATTTGAGGGATAGGTTCTTCCACATTGATAGGTGTTTCAACTTCAACTCCATTTGAGGTAGCAGCAGATGTGATAGTTTCTGGTGCTTCATATGAGGTAGATGGAGGTGCAGTTGAGGTAGATGGGTTTCCTTGAGTTGATTGGTTTTGTGGTTGAGTTGTACCTGTCTCATTAAGCTCAACAAAATCATCAGCAACATTTGGAACCATATGTGGCTCAAGGAGAGAATGTTCATCAAAAGTAACATGGACAGATTCAACTATCTTAAGAGTGGTTTTATTAAATACACGAAAAGATTTTGAGTGTTTAGCATACCCAATAAATATACCTTCATCGGCCTTAGGAGCAAATTTACCTCGATGTTCTTTACCGTTGTAGAGTATGAAGCATTTGCATCCAAATATCTTGAAGTATGCTATGTTGGGGGTTCTTCCTCTCCAAAGTTCATAAGGAGTTTTGTTGTAGGTCTTGTTGATGAGGGATCTATTCTGAGTGAAGCATGGTGTATTGACGGCTTCAGCCCAAAAGTATTGAGGTAGCTTTGCTTTAGCAATCATTGTCTTTCCAGCCTCTATCAACGTTCTGTTCTTCCTTTCCACAACACCATTTTGTTGAGGAACTCCAGCGGCAGAGAAGTTGTGGTCAATACCATGATCATCACAGTACTGAGCAACACCGTTGTTTTTTAATTCTGTACCGTTGTCGGATCGAACACTAACGATGTCATCTTCTTTTTGTGTTTGGAGCTGTCTAAAGAGTGAGGTCAAAATGTCATAGCAATCATCCTTTGAGATCATCATTTCAACCCACGTATATCTTGAATAATCGTCTACCACAACTAAGGTATATCTATTTCCTCCAATACTTGCGGTAGTAACAGGTCCAAACAAATCCATATGTAGCAGCTGCAAACATCTTGAAGTTGAAGGTGTCGTCTTGCTGGAGAAGGACGCCTTTGGTTGTTTGCCTAGTTGACATGCTGTGCACTTCTCATCGTGGTGATCAGCTACTTTGGGTAGACCACGAACTAGATTTTCTCTACCAATCTTGGAGAGATACTTGAATTTTAAGTGACTTAGTCTTTTATGCCACAGCCAACTATTCTCACTAACATTCTTTGCTACAAAACAGAGATTAGAAGAAATGCAAGATGAATTAAAATCAACAACATAAACATTTTTCTTACGAATCCCTTTGAGCAAAGTGACGCCGGATATGCCATCTTTGATGAGATAGAAATTTAAAGTGAAGTGGCATTGCAATCCTTTGTCGCAGAACTGAGATATTGAGAGTAGATTGTGTTGTAGTCCAATAACTAGAGAGACTTCTTGGATGGTGATTTTTCCTTTACGAATGACTCCATATCCTACAGTCTTTCCTTTGTTATTATCTCCGAAGGTTACTGATGGCCCTTTTTCTTCACGGACCTCTTCCAATAAATTGATATCTCCGGTCATGTGCCTTGAGCGGCCACTATCGAGATACCATAAACTTGATTTATCCTTGAAGTGTCCAGCCATTAAGCAGAGGACCTATAAAATAAACATTTAAGAACAAGGTCCCCTTTTTATTCTTTTGGGTCTAAAGGGTTAGCAACTTTTAACAATCCACACTTGCCTCACAGAAGGGGGTTTAAGCCTTCTGGGATTTGGTGTGAATCTTAAAAGACATTCAGCAGCCTTGTGACCATAATCATCACACACAGAACAATGGTGGAAGCCACCCAACTGAGGGTTAACAAACTTCGTTGTGGTCTTGAGCACAACATCGTTAACTGGTATGGAAGATCTCTCCTGAACAAAGTTCAATTTCTTGAACTTGACCGCATGACCCTTGTTTGCGGTCGACATGCCGCGGAAGGCTACTCGACTGGGTCTTGAGGTTGATGCGCGGTCGTGTCCAGGTACCTTAGCAGAGTATTCCTCTGCGGTAGAATCTTCCATGACTTTTTCTTTCAACTTTGAAGCCTTACCAGTTTGATGCTTAGGGTAGACATAGTGGAACTCTAGTTTCTTCTTTGGTTCTTGTCTTTTACCCTTAGATTCTTGATGTTTAGCTTTTGACCCTTCCAAAGTTTGCTGGGTAAATTTCTCATCTCTTTCACAACAAGATGCACATTTAAAGTTGTCACTAGTTTGGAATCCCAAGCCTTCTTTATCACCACTAGACTTTTGGGATTCTAGTATTTGTTCCATAGTGACACGAGAATTGGTCCACTCATTAGTGATCCTTTTCAGGTCGTTTATCTCAGCAACCAATTCTTCATTTTTAACTTTAAATATGGCATTTTGTTCTTCTAAGAAACGGTTTCGATCAGTAAGAGGAGTCATACTCTTGATCTGCTCCTTAAGGAGGGTGAGTTCAGATCTTAATAGAGATTTCTCCGTCTTAAGCTGGGAAATTTCTTCAGTTGAAAGTGCTAAAGCTTCTTTCATGCCAGAGAATTTACTAATTACCTGTTCAGGTTTTGCAAACATCTTTTCTTGTTCATCGGGGGAAATGTCAAATTTGACTTGTGGTGTGGTAGACAGAACTTCCTTTACTTTGGGGTTTAGTAGAGCCTTCTTTGCTGCACTCACATCACATCTTGAAAATAGAAGATCACCATTCTTTTGAACCGGAGTTAGGAATCCTTTTTCTGCAAGTTCATCGGCCGTATAACTTATCCGTTTAGGTTTTGCATTTGGTGAGCGATGACTTTTATTATCATCCTCATCATCGGACTGAACGACCAAACAGATGTGACCTTCTTCAGAATCCTCATCGCTTTCATCAGAATCTGACTCTATCCAGGTAGCTAACTCTTTTGTGGTAGAGTCCTCTTCAGCAACCATCCCCTTTTGCTTTGAGTATCTTGGATTGAAGTTGCTTTTCTTCTTCATATACTCATACTTGGGAATTGGGCATTCTGATGCGAGATGACCGGGTTTCCTGCAATTAAAACAAACGAGATCCTCTTTCTTCTTTGAGAAGTTGGAGTATTCTTTCTTACTTATTGAGTTGCTCCTTGAGAACCTTGTTGGAGTTTTGCTTGATGATCCGGGTCTTGCTGTCTTTTTGAACTTTTGGAATCTTTTCACGAACATAGCAAAGTCATCATCATCCATATCTAATAAATCAGATGTGGAGATTTTTGGATCTTCTTCCTCGATCACTTCTTCCTTTTGAGCAACCAACGATAAGCTCTTTGTTTTTCCTTCCATTTCAGCAATGTTGTTAAGCTTGATATCAAAGACCTTGAGGTTGGCATAGAGGCTTCTGAGAGACATGTCATCTAGTAGCTTGGTATTTTCAAGAGTGTTTCCTTTGTGAAGATATTGTGAACCAAGAGCGGCAAGAAAATTAACATTGATTTCTTTCTTGGTAAGCTTCTTTCCGAGTGCTGTATAAGTACTCACGATCTCACAATAACGATCATAAGTGGCTCTTAGTGATTCACCGGGGATCTTAGCAAAGTTGTTGAATCTTCTTTGAATTGCAAACTTTTTGCTTTCCTTGCAAGCTTGATCTCCTTCGATGTAATCTTCAATTGCATCCCAAAGTTCTTTTGCAGTAGAACATTCCATGATCTGTCGACGCTGTGACGTACTCAAGGTACTTAGAAGTATGATTTTTGATTTCACATCCATTCCAACCAGTCTTTTCTCTTCATCGGTCCATTCAGCTTTTGGTTTCTTGATAATCGGATTTGCACCATTGGTTTCTGGATCCGGATTAGCTTTCATTGGGAAGTATGGTCCAATGGTAAGACAATCACCAAGTTGCTCGTCCATGGAGTAGAACTGAGTTAGAATGCTGTGCTTCCATACGTCAAAATTATCTTCGTCGAACGCTGGAACGTGAGTGAAGTTAACCGTTGCCATAGTTTTCTGACTTGCCATTTTGAATCGGCACCCAAGCTGTTAAGCTTGAAAAACAAAAGTTTTATAAAGGTGTTCGCTCTGATACCACTTGTTGGTCCCAAAGACACAACAAGGGTATGAAAGGAGGCTAGAGGGGGGGTGAATAGCCTACTTAAAATTTCAACCCTTTTTCAAAATTCAACCAAGTGATTACAATCTTGAGTTTGCGGACAAGTAATAAACCGTGCGGTCAAGATGTAATTTGCACAGCGGAAGTTTTCGATAGAAATAAGGTAAGGTTGTTTTTGATGAAAATCTCTAAGTGGATTCTTTCTCACGGTCAGGTAGTTCCGGTCAAGAAAGATGCGGTCAAGGATGTGCGGTCAGAGATTTGCGGTCATATGGTTGAGAGATTGAAAGTTGTTGTCTTAGAAGTTTTTGGCAAAAGATAAGTTAGTCAGATTTTAACTTAGGCAATGTGGAGAACAAACAAACACAATTCACAATACGTTCTTAAATCTGAAAGATCAAACACTAAAAAACAAACAAGATTAATATGAACAAGTGAAGAACGAGATGAACAATACTTGAAGGTAAATTTGCAGAAAGTAAAATGACACAAGTATTTGGAAAGGTTCGATCTGTTAAAAGATCTACGTCCTTTACCAAGATGGTCAGTCTTGGATTTTGAATGGAGGTATATATTGATTCTTGAGTGTACAGATTACAGAGATGAAGCTTTGAATCAACACCTACTTTCTATGAAGAATAAATCCTAGACTTAGACCAGTGTATCCCTTTTGATGCAATCTATGTGATTGATCAATTGGGGTGAGTGTGTGTGTAAGAATCAGAAGCTCTTTAAAATCTAAGTGATTGTAGAGCCTAATGAATCTTAAGTGTTACAAGGCTTGAGATGACTTGTATGTTGCTGGAGATCTTTGAAGGTTTGAAGGTGAGTTCTTTGAAGATTCAAAGGATTCTGGAAATCTTGAGTATGATCTTCAATCACCAAGTATTTCAACAGCAATTTCTCTCTTAGAATCTCAGCACTCTTCAATGAAGAACTTAAGGGCTATTTATAGCCTTGAATGAGAAAATAGCTGTTGGATTTACTTGGGCTCCAAGTTGAAGGACAATGAGCTGTTGAATTCTAATTGGAGCTCAATCTGAGTTTGTCCTTTTTGCAGATAAGAGGTGGTCCCACTAAGATGAATTCAAATTTGAATTACTTGGGATCCAAGTTCTGCAACGTTCTAAACTAACCATAGTTTGACCATGGTTAAGTTTGAACAAAATTGGGTTCTTGGACAACTTCATCATTTGCGGTCAAGGCCTCACGGTCGAGTGGCTTGCGGTCGAGGGGTCAAATGTGACCTGTCAAGATATGCCACAAAGCTCACGATCACTGACTTCCGGTCAAGTGATTCACGGTCAAGTGGTCTTCCACGGTCAGGTGGTCTACCACGGTCAAGTGAATTCACGGTCAAGGTCTTGACCACTAAAATTCCAGACTTAGAAAATTCAGCCTATCAATCTAAAGCATATACTATCAAAATGGACTATTCTAAAAATGAAGTTTAACACTTCTTACAATATATCCTAAAGTCCACAAAAAGATAAAATTAGGTTATGGGATCAATCAAATCTAGGTAATAGGAGTGGTTTATAATAAGCATACCCAACAATATATATATATATATATATATATATATATATATATATATATATATATATATATATATATATATATATATATATATATATATATATATGCTCAAATGAGAACCACAATTGCGTGAGAACCGTAAGAACGAATCATAACCATTAGATTAAAATCAAAATCAAGGGTCCAGATTATAGATACATTTGATACACTTAGATACAATACATAAATTTTCATATTACACTTAGATACAGTAGCTAAACAAGTAGTGTATCCAAGTGTTGCACTTGGATACAGTAGGTTTAAAACTAATGTATCCAATTGTATTTTTGAAAATCAGCTACTGTATCCAATGTATCTATAATCTGGACCTTTGATTTTGTATTTAATCAAACGGTTATGGTTGGTTCTCACGGTTCTCATTTAAAATGGTTCTCACAGGAGCGCGACCCTCCCTCCGTCCCACTCGAATTAGGACAAATTTCCATTTTGGGTGTCCCATTCGAATTAGGACAACCCAAAAATGAAAATGTTTTATTTAATGGGACCTACATTCACACTCACAATAACTTTCCACTCATTATTCTCTACCCTACTTTCTCTCTCATACTTTACTTTTCATACTCACAAAACCTACACCACTAATATTTTTTCCTTAATCCACGTGCCCAACACAAAAATCTTAATTAAGGTGGGATGGAGGGAGTATATATATATATATATATATTCATTCATTTCTTAATTCATGTGCCCAATAAAGTCTGCATATTGATTGAGCCGAAACAAAAATAGTACTCCTTCCGTTCCAGAGTAGGAGTCTTACCCCTCATTTGCACGCTTATTAATAAATATTGGAAATGATGTAAATGTTGTGAGTGTAAAAGTAAAGTAGGAGAGAGAATTAGTAGGAGAGAATAGTGAATTGATTGGTGTTGTGAGTATAAAAGTAAAATAGGAGAGAGAATGAGTGGAGTGAATAGTAAAGATTCTTTGCCATTTTAAGAATAGGACTCTTACTCTGGGACGTACCGAAATGGAAAGTAAGACTCTTACTCTGAGACGGAGGGAGTAGTACAAAGGAAATAGTATTCGGAAATAATTTTATCCAAAATAATTTTTAACTTTTACTATAAGTCATTCAATTTTCTCGTTTAACTTTACGTTTAGGAGAGAAAGAAAGAAATAAATGTAAATTGGTAATTTATTAGTTATCTAATAATAAAATTTGGTTTTTTATATTTGTGAAATGTTAAAAAATAATGACTATTTTAGATAAGGATTAAAATTAAAATTTATTAAAAGAAAAAAGGAGCATATTCAAAGATGGCGGCAACTTTACATTTTCAAGATGAGGGATTTAAATTGCTTCAAACAATGGTTCAAAAAAAAAATTCAAACAAAAAAAAATGGGAATTTTAATGGGGGGGTTAAATCTGGACGGAACACGTGTAAACAGTAAATACTCCTTCCGTCCCAAATTAATGGTTACTAAAATTGAATACAGTATACGTTAAGACAATATGTTGGTAAAGTATCTATTGGAGTGGATAGAAGAAAAAAATGAAGTAAATAATTGTTGTGAGTGGGTAAGAGTGAGAAAATTAAAAATTTTGAGTGAATAACTAGTAATATAAAATGCTAAAATTTATAAATAAGTATCCATTAATTTATGACATATTCCCTCCGTCCCATAACTATCTGCATAAATTTCATTTTTGGTGTCCTATTGATAAGTCACATTTTTCTAAAATGACAAAGAATCTTAATTATTTCTCTCACTCATTCTCACCCTTACTTTACTTTTATACTCACAACACTAATCAACCTACTATTTTTTACCTCACTTTCTCTCTCTTACTTTATTTTTTACATTCATAACAACTACCCATTATTATTTACTTTCTTAATTTTTATGCACAACTCATTTTATGTAGATAGTTATAGTAGAGTTGGGAATTTGGGATAAAAATGAAGGAATGATTTTTTTTTATTTTTTTTTATTCCCAGGTTCCCAGCTTCGCCTGACTTACGGTTGCTCGGCCCAGCTCCGCCGGACTAATCCTAGGCCACCAGCCTCTGGCCCCTCAGTGTTGACTGGCGGTGGTAAATTGCGGATGTGCCTGAGATGGTCAGGGTGGCAACGCCCCTTATACTCTTGGCCCAAAGGGAGCCTTCCTCAATGACACTACGGTTGCTCATGCCAGGAATCGAACCCCCCACACTTGGGTTGCAAGCCCAGCAATGTTGCCTCCTTCACCAACTCAGCTGTGCCCGGGGGCTGGAATGATTCATTTTCATCTTACACGGAGGGGAGGAATGAATGAGTGCGCTAAGCCTTTTGTGGTAAACCAGAGTGACGTCACACGTGCGCCAATGCACGTTAATGATGCGTTTTTTTAACTCGAAATAATCTTTCATGCATGATAAATGACTATTTTATAGTCATTTAAGGTCCAAAAAGATAGTTTATTATACTTAATTTAGCAATGAAATAACTTAGATTACTTGTTTTTACTTATCTATTTGATATAATGCACTTGGGAGAATGTTTTCTTGATATAAGCAGATTCTCGGTACATTCTTGAGGAAAAAGTGAGCTTAGGCATCATTTCCGTGAAGAAGGAATACTTGGCTAAGGAAGAACAAGCTGAAGGAAGGAAATTCAAAGCTCGGGCCAAAACAGGAGATGCTCGGCCGAGCACTTCCTTAACTCGGCCGAGCATAAATTTCAAAAAAAAAAAAAAAAAAACAGTAGTCTCGAAAAAAGGCTTGCTCGGCCGAGCACTTTTCCTTGACTCGGCCGAGCACCCCCTGAATCAGCAAAAGGTGCCTTTTTAAATAGAGACCTCTTCAAGAAGCCATCCGGGAAAGATTGTCTCCCCTCCTCCAAGGCTTATAAATAGAAGTAAAAATCAGTAGTTAAAAAAAGACCTAGAAACATTTGTAAGATTAATATAGCAAAATTTACTCTCAAATCGTCATTGTATTCTCAGAAATTTGGGAAAGTTATCAAAATATACTTGAACAAATTCTGAGTTCTCAAGCAATAAAATTTCGAGGTTTCTTTTCAAGTCTCTTGTCTCTAATTCATTCCAGAATAAGTGTCTCTTTCTCTATCTTTATCTTCTCATCTTATTCTTATTATTTCGCAAATGGCTAGTGAGTAATCCTCCATTTTCCTTGGGATTGGATATTCAACTTCATTTGTTCATTACTTTTATTTATGCTCTCTCTTCTATTTCTCATCTTAAACAATCTCTTCATATTAAACTAAAACGCCTACAACCATGATGAGCTCCATGTGTCGTATGAATCTCAGTTAATCGAGAGAAGAACCTGGCGGTGAATCTCGATTAACCAAACCATATGAAATGACTGGGTTCCTATTAACCACGAGAGTAGGTTAATGGCCTAGGGGTGCTCCTTGAGTGGAAGTACGTGGATTTCAAAAAAAGAACTTAATGGGTTTTTACTAATGAACGGAACCATCGAGAGAAAGGCCGTGTTAGTATTAAAATACACGTGTTTTAATCCTTGGATATGAGAAGTTGACACGACAAAGCGTACCACCCTTGTTTAAAATGAAATCTTAAATCTAAGAGAGCATAATCAAATGATGAATACATGAATGTTTGAGTCCCAATCCCGGGAATTCTGTCAACATAAAGAGTTTTTATTGAAAGTTTAAGAGTTGCAATTGTTTCTAGTCGTGACAAACAATGTTTTCCCCCCAATCATTTTCTATTTATTATTTTTTACATAAAAGCTATCATTTTATAAAATAACCTTGTCTCCGTGGGATCGACCCGTACTTGCACTTATCTATACTAGATTAACCCGTGCACTTGCGGATTTTAAACGTAACAAGTTTTTGGCGCTGCTGCCGGGGACAACGGTTTATTTTATTTTATTTTATTTAAAAAAAAAAATTATCTTTTGTTTTTTCTGTTTTTATATTTTATATTTTTTTATTATTATTTATTTAAACATCTCCTTCGAAGATTTTCTTGTCTTCGAAAATTTTCTTTAAGTATTCTCAGAGTTTATGAAAAGAACCCGGACTTTACTCCAAGAGTTTGATCCGGAACCAGAAAAGACCTTTCACGAAAGGTTAAGAAGATTTAGAGAATTCCTAGAAGAAGAAATGGCACGAAACGGTGCAAATAATGAGGGTAATGATGGAGAACCCGCTACACCCTTACCTAGAACCCTTCGGGAGTTTGTTAACCTGAGCACCCCAGGGACTAGGACACCGATTGTTATCCCAAATGCCGACACAGCTCACTTTGAAATCAAGCCTCAACTTCTACATATGGTAATGAACAATCAGTTTGGGGGCTCGGCACTTGAAGATCCCCACTTTCACATCCAATCCTTCTTGGAGTTTTGTGACACAACCCGAATCCTAGGTGTCACACCTGAAGCAATACGGATGCGCCTTTTCCCATTCTCTTTGAGGGATAAGGCGAAACAATGGCTGAACACGGTCCCTCACAACTCTTTAACAACATGGGATCAAGTTCAGGAGGCTTTCCTAGGGCGATTCTTCCCACCATCCAAGACCGCTCAAATCCGGACTAAGATCACCAACTTTAGTCAAAACGGTAATGAGTCACTCTATGATGCTTGGGAAAGGTACAAGGAACTCCTAAGGATGTGCCCACACCACGGGTTAGAGAAGTGGTTAATTGTTCACACCTTCTACAACGGTCTCACATTCAAAACAAGAGAGACCATCGATGCCGCCGCAGGAGGAGCATTGATGAACAAAGGCGTGGACGAAGCATATGACCTAATCGAGAATATTGCATTGAACCACTATCAGTGGTCCAATGAGAGGGAGAAAACGCAAGGGACCCCAGGTAAGTACAATGTAGATGCTGTTTCTCTCCTCTCATCTAAAGTCGATATGCTTCTTAAGAAATTTGAAAATCTTAATGTAAATCCCGTTGCTAGTATAAACATTTTTTTGTGAGTTGTGTGGGTCAAACTCACACAACTCCGAAGGTTGTGACTTGCTTGCCACTACTTCTAGTGAGCAAGCCAATTTCATTGCTTCTAATGGGCAAAGAGGGGGTATGTATTCAAACACATACAATCCCGAGTGGAAAAATCACCCTAATTTTTCCTACAGAAGCAATAACGTTTTAAACCCCCGACCTTCTAATCAACCAACGGGATTCGCACCTAAGAATTTCAATAATTCTTTCCCTCCCCCTAAATCTAAATTGGATCTTCTTATAGATTATATTGTAGAACAAAATAAAAATCAGGAGAAGCTCAATAATGAATTTAGGGATAACTTTAAGGTTTTGAATGCTAGGTTTGATAACTTAGCCGCGCATAATAAGATGCTTGAAAACCAACAAGCTCAACAGGCCAGTACCTCACATAGACCACGAGGGAGTCTTCCCGGTCAACCCCAAAGGCCTAATGAGCATGCTAACGTAGTAATCTCGATGAGCAAAGAAATAGAGAGCCAAAGTCCGACCCCACCATTGGTCGAGACTAATAAAGAGATTAAAAACGAGATTAAGTACCTTGGTTTCAATAGATATTTTGATCCCCCTATACCCTATCCTCAAAGATTAATCAAGAGAGGGGTAAATGATCAACATGCTGAGTTTTTGAAAACTTTGAAATCATTAAATGTTAAGGTTCCATATTCTGATGATGTGAGCCAAATGCCTGCTTATGCAAAACCCTTAAAGGAAATGATTTTTAAAAAGAGGTCTTTAGAAGAATTTGAAACTTTTATCTTAGCGGAAGATGTAAGTGCAATCTTACAAAAGAAACTTCCCCCGAAACTTAAACACCCCGGCTCTTTTTCAATACCTTGTAGCATAGGTAGGTGTAACATGGACAATGCAATGCTTGATCTAGGGGCTAGCGTTAGTATCATGCCTTTTTCGGTTAGTGAGAGATTAGGTGTGGGGGAACTCAAGCCCACCACCATATCTCTCCAATTGGCGAACCGATCCATACAATACCCAATAGGTATTATGGAAAACATGCCTTGTCGTATAGGGAACCTAATCATCCCTGTCGACTTTGTTATCCTCGAGATTGAGGAGGATGGAAATATTCCGGTCATTCTTGGAAGGCCTTTCCTTGCTACTGCAGGAGCTATTATAGATGTTAAAAAGGGTACGCTTACTCTGAATGTGGGAAATGAGAAAATGGAATTTAGTAAGCAAAGCCCAACTATTGAAAACTCTTGTCGAAAAAATGAAGTCTTTGAAAATAATCATGAGGAAATAAATGTCATTCAATCTATGGATCCAAAAATGGATCATATGGACAAACTAAATACTTATGAAAAATATGTCAAAGGGATTAAGGAATCAAGGGCCAATGATAAAAGTGTTGACTGGAAAAGGTTGCTACATGACGAAGATGAATGTGATGATATAATTGAAAAGTCAAAAGAAGTAGCACAAAAGAAGAAAACGGGGTGGCAAGCATGTAAGGACTACCGGGAGTTGATCCCGTTAAAAGAGAAAAATGGATGGTGTATGTGCATCGATCATAGGGTCTCGATCAATCCAACGGTCATGCAATGGAGAATTGTCAAGGACAATAGACCATCTCAATACCATGCTATGCCCGTTCTCATTAAAAGAAAGGCGTCGAGCTAATGACGTAAAACAAGCATCATCGGGATGGTAACCGATGGATTATTTAATTTTTATTATTTATTTATTTTTATTTTTTATTTTAATTATTATTATTATTTTGTCCTTTTAACATTTGTTTTGTAGATTTTTCTAAAAAAAAAAAAAAAAAAAAACTGTGCAGAAGGTACTCAGCAGAGTAGTACCCTTGACTTGGCCGAGCAAGAAGGATCTCAAAGCAGTACCGACTGGAAAAAGAGTCGCTCGGCCGAGTCAATAAAATATGCTCGGCCGAGCATGACGGGTTTGACTGAGAAATTTGGTCAAAAGTCGGGTTTTTGAAGGGTTTAAACCCATTTATCTTCATCTTCCTCAAAATCTCTCCCTCAAATCATCATTCCAAAATTACCCAAAACCGAAAATAACCCCAAATTGCCAAACCCAGGAAATTCACCACTAAAACCCGAAATTTTCACCAAATCCCATCTCCATTCATCTCCTAAACACAAAACCTACCTCGAAACCACCCAAAATCATCCCAATTCTCAGAAATTTCAGAACCCTAGTTTTTACCCCAAACTCCAAATTCGGGTTAAATTGCAATTGAAGGCCGAGGACGATTCTTTTGGGTATCGTGAAGCCATTGGAGATGGATACAACAAGAATTGAAACTCAATTCAACCATCCAAATTTCGGGTATCACAAATTCTCAACTTTCTCTCACTAAAATCTTTAAAATTGTGTTGAATTATTTCTGAAAATTTGCGATGGAGAGTCGTGGGGAGAGAGCAACAACTAAGGCATCTAAAGCCTCTGGTAGTGGGACTAAGAAAAAAAAAATGGGACTCCAGGATATAATCTAGTTCCTACTTTAGATGATTTGGGAATCCAATTTAAGTCTGATCCTGAGATGAAAAGATTTGCAAAACTAGCAGGGAGGGATGTTAAGCCAACACAATTCCCAGATTTAGATGCTATGGCAGCACTAGGTATCCAAGGAAGTATTTGGAATTTACACCTAGGGTTGGGAGCACGAGATTTCATCCGATTAGAAGCAAAGACTTACGAAAATATCACTCTAGAATTCCTGAGCACATTATCAAAGACAACAAGGGATAGGATAAATGCGATAACTGGTGAGCAATTTGAGGATATTCGATTAACGTTCCGTCTCCTGAACAATTCCTATAAGCTTGATTTGGAAGAGTTAAATGAGATCCTTGGTTGGCCATCCCCTCGAAACTTATCAAATGAATTCCCTCTGGAATTTAATGCGGACCTCTTTTGGTTACAAATCACTGGGCATTCACCTTTCCTTCCTAGGACCGCCAAAGCTTCTTTAATTGTCCACCCCGTTCTCTGCTACATTCATAGAATGTATGCATGCACAGTCTTTGCAAGAGAGGATAAGGGTACAATAAACAGGAACGAGTTGTTTCTCATATGGGCTTTTGTGACGGGATATAGGGGAATAAATCTAGGAAAATGGTTGGTAGAACGGCTTATGGACCATATCTCTCCTACTTTCCCTGGGGATATCCATATTGGGGGATTGATAACATTATTTGCTGATTATGTGCACATTGAGATACCCGAGGAAGATACGGATGCTTGGAAGCCAGTTCGGGGTTCAAGGGCATTGGACATAGCCGCCCTTAAGGTAATGAACATGATTTCTGAAGATGAACAATGAGGCTATACAATGTATGTTGGAGGAGGAGCAAATAGAAGACCATACACCCATCTACCCAACAACCAATTGCCCATCATCACCTTAAACCAACCTCAAACTTGGTTTTTCCCAAGTAATCTAGGACCCAATGTTCAACAAGAAGAAGCAATGGGAGGAGGAGATCACCAACAAGAACCACAACAACCCCACTTCCACCACCAAATTCCTCCCGATTTTTATGACCAATTTAACCAAATGTTCATCCAGCAAAACCAAATGTACCAACAAAATACCCAAATCCTTAACCAACTCGACCAATATTCCAACAATTTTGACCAATTTAGCACCAACATTGAGGATCAGGTCAACCACATTCAAGGAAGAGTTGATTACATTTACAACTATGGAATAGGGAATTGGAAGAATTTCAGGCCTCCGGATCATCAACCACCGCCACCACCGCCACCATTCTATACGGTACTTTTTCTCCTTCCCCACTAATTATTCTTGTCCCAATTTTAAATTCAACTTTTCAAACATTAGGGACAATGTTTAATTTAAGTGTGTGTGGGGGGGGGGGTAGTTTCCCTTTTTTTGCATTAGTTTAGTTTAATTTATGATCCTTTTATATTTTGCACTTTTCATTTTTATTGGTATTTAGTAGTAAGCATTAGTTTAATTTTCTCTTATTTTTCAATCTTTTTCAAAAAAATTGTAAGGGCAATGTTCCCGAATTTTCTTTTCAAAAAAAAAAAAAAAAAAAAAAAATTAGCCAATGCTCCCGTTTATGATGAGAATGTTATCAATAATTGCTATTTGCCTAAGTAAAAGTTTTTCTTTTTTTGACTCTTTCTTCTTGAAAAATTTGATAAAAATAACTTAGGATTATATTGAGTTATAAATAGGAAACTTTCAAAGTTAATATGGACTTTTAAATCTTATTGAATAGAAGCATTACTTTATTAATGGATTTGTGGGCATTTAGTTTGAATACTATATTCTTGTGGGACTTTTAAAACATTCTTGCATTTCCATATCAAAAAAAAAAAAAAAAAAAAAAAAAACTCACATTTTTTATTCTTTTACCAAAGGTTTACACAATTGTTATGCTTTCCTGAATCACAAAAAGAAAATTTCGCTTCAATCCATCTTTCCATTTCCACTTTCAAAGGCTAAATAAATATCAACCTTCTCAAGGATTGTCCACTCGAATATCTAAATGAACTTATCGTTATAGAGTGTGACAACTCCGAGAAATTCAATTGCCACGTATAATTAATACAACCAAACGCCTTTTTCCACTATCATCCTCCATCTTTTCCATCTTTTGTGATTCAATGTGCATAACAACTTATGGGCACCTTTGTTAAAAAAATTAAAAAATCAAAGTTTAAGAAATGTACTTCCAAGTATGAAAAACTTCTTCAAAAAGCACTCAAAAGAGTGATTTTAATTGTAAATTCATACTTATGCCCCACAAATTCATTCCGTTATCTCTATATGCTCTTATTCAATGAAATTTATTTATGCTATGTTAATATTCAAACTTTCTTATTAATTTATCAATATCATCCTACATTCTTCTTCACAAATTTTTTAGGATGAAAAAGCTATAAAGAAAAGTATTTTATAAGGGCAATACTATATATAACAATGTTCTGAGGGAGCATTGATGACCTTCAATTGTTTTTATTATCTTTGTCATTTTCACTCCTCTCTTTTCCAAATATTTAACTTGCTCGAGGACAAGCAATATTCTAGTGTGGGGGAGTTGATAAATGACTATTTTATAGTCATTTAAGGTCCAAAAAGATAGTTTATTATACTTAATTTAGCAATGAAATAACTTAGATTACTTGTTTTTACTTATCTATTTGATATAATGCACTTGGGAGAATGTTTTCTTGATATAAGCAGATTCTCGGCACATTCTTGAGGAAAAAGTGAGCTTAGGCATCATTTCTGTGAAGAAGGAATACTTGGCTAAGGAAGAACAAGCTGAAGGAAGGAAATTCAAAGCTCAGGCCAAAACAGGAGATGCTCGGCCGAGCACTTCCTTAACTCGGCCGAGCATAAATTTCACAAAAAAAAAACAGTAGTCTCGAAAAAAGGCTTGCTCGGCCGAGCACTTTTCCTTGACTCGGCCGAGCACCCCCTGAATCAGCAAAATGTGCCTTTTCAAATAGAGACCTCTTCAAGAAGCCATCCGGGAAAGATTGTCTCCCCTCCTCCAAGGCTTATAAATAGAAGTAAAAATCAGTAGTTAAAAAAAGACCTAGAAACATTTGTAAGATTAATATAGCAAAATTTACTCTCAAATCGTCATTGTATTCTCAGAAATTTGGGAAAGTTATCAAAATATACTTGAACAAATTCTGAGTTCTCAAGCAATAAAATTTCGAGGTTTCTTTTCAAGTCTCTTGTCTCTAATTCATTCCAGAATAAGTGTCTCTTTCTCTATCTTTATCTTCTCATCTTATTCTTATTATTTCGCAAATGGCTAGTGAGTAATCCTCCCTTTTCCTTGGGATTGGATACTCAACTTCATTTGTTCATTACTTTTATTTATGCTCTCTCTTCTATTTCTCATCTTAAACAATCTCTTCATATTAAACTAAAACGCCTACAACCATGATGAGATCCATGTGTCGTATGAATCTCAGTTAATCGAGAGAAGAACCTGGCGGTGAATCTCAATTAACCGAACCATATAAAATGACTGGGTTCCTATTAACCACGAGAGTAGGTTAATGGCCTAGGGGTGCTCCTTGAGTGGAAGTACGTGTGTTGGGTATGCTTATCACTTAACCCTCCTACATTTGTTAGAATTGATTGATACCATCACCTATAAGTATTTTTACGGACTTTAGGACCTCATGTAAAGAAGTTTAGAACTTCAATCTTTAGCTAAGTCCTTTTTATAGTATAGGCTTAGATGATAGGACTTGAAGCTTTAAAGATTGAAGATCACCTAAGCAAGGATTCATTTCCCTACGCAGAATGTTCTCTGCGCAGGTCGCCACTGCGCATTGATATCTTTGCGCAGATCTTGACCCTGCTCAATTTTCAAGATATTTCTTCCTAAACTCTCAAGAGATCTCTTTGTGACCAAGCATGGTGCGCATGCTGCTCATGCGCTGAATCCATGCGCGCCGGCAATGCGCATGCCTTTGTGCGCGGACACAACCTTGGTCAAGCTCCTCATCTCCTGATCTCTCATTCTAGAAAGTTTGGAAAACGCTTAGAAGATGCACGCTTATTAAAAAGCTGAGGTGTGCACAAACGACAAAATAAGCACACTCAGCAAAACCATTGATGGAGACATGCTTCAAAGAAATTTCTCAAGAGAAGACAGCTGTCAACCTTCTAGAAGAAGCTTTTGAAACTGGTCTTCATGCTCTACATCTTAGCTGATGAGCAACTCAAACTTTTTGTGTGTAAAAAAAATATGTTTTTTTTAAAAAAAAATCAAACCATATCATGACCTATGTAGTTTTATTTGTCTCGTCGAGACGAACACAACAATATTTTTAATTTTTTTTTTGAGTTATAAATATCAAGATATAGCATTTTTAAGTTATTGGATTTTTTTTTAAGGGATGACACATGGTGCACTGGGAATGGAGGAGGGGCTAGCGGGCGGGTAAAAGGGCCGGGTTCGGCGGGCTGCTCCATGGGCCAAGCCCCTCGCACGGTGGTGCAACCGTTGTATATGAGACTTTGTCTAAAAAAAACTCCAATAACTTAAAATACAATATCTTGTGATTTTGAAGTCGAAAAAAATCTGAAAATACCGTTGCGTTCGTCTCGATGAGACGAATCAAATTAGATAGGTCATGATATGGTTTGAATTTATTTTGTTCGAAAACATATTTTTTAACAAAGAAAAAAACTGCTCTATTTGTTAACCAAAATGTAACACGTTGTTATGAAAAAAGTAACAATTTAGTTTTTAAAAGGTAACAATTTATTGTGAGATGTAACAGCAGATTTTCAGAAAAAAAATTAAATTATTTAACAATTTTTTGTGGTTATAAAAAGTAATAATTGAATAACAAAGTGCATATATGATTGTAATTTGCTATATAGATGAATGTAACAATTTTATAGGTTAAATGTTACATTCAACCTTTTGTAATTGATAAATCATTAAGTGTTTTACCAATAAATATGTTCACATTTTTTTTAAAACTACTATGCTACATTATGGAATAGAAACTGTTACAATTGAGAAAAAAATTACATTCATTAATTATAAAATATAACATTAGTTTTTGTAGTCAATATTGTGTTATCATTAATCTCTTTTTGTCAAATTATTAGTTATATTTATAAATAAAAATTATTACATATATCAAAAAAATGTTTCCCTTATTGAAAGTGTTACATTTGTTGGAAAAAAAAATGACAGGGAAAAAAAGTTTGAGGTCAAAAAAAAAAAAAAAAAAAAAATGGCCGGCTTAGTGGTTGGCAGTTTGGTGGCTTGTGGCTTTGCTCGCTGTGAGTCGTCTCACGCCGTGAGACTGTCTCACAGGAGCAATGCCGGCCCTGAGTCAAGCAAGGTGAGGCGGCCGCCTAGGGCCACGAAAAATTAGCTCAATATTAAGGCCCCAAATTTTTAGTAACATTATATTCAAAGAATGGCAAGTATATTTATCAATTTTTACTATTAAAAACGTTCTTTTTCAAAATGTCTCTTAAATCAGAAAATGTCATCCATATTATTAAGACGGAAGGAGCATTATTTTGTAAGATTTTTTTTGTAGCTTTCATTTCGCGCGTGTCATCAGCATTTCGCGCGTGTCATCAGTATGCAGGGGTGATGCTAATCTTCATTTGTGTTCTATTATCCTTGATTTTGTATTTTCAAGTAGAAAATTTTGGGGAAACTAGTTTCTCCACAAGTGATAAAAAAAATACCTGTTTTTATAGGGTTTAGGGTTGAATGTTTAAGAGTAAAACTAATATTAAAAAGTCGGCTTTTTATAACTTATGGACAAACTAGTTTCCCTCAAAACCTACTGTTTCCAAGTGTTATTGATGTCTCCATACACACGACACTTTTCACCAGTGTTCTAAAAAACGTCCTTCTAGGCCGCCTAGGCGCTAGGCGTTCATGAAACGCCTAGGTCCCGTCTAAGATATTATAGTTATTTCTGAACTCTCGGCCCCGCCTAGATCACGCCTAGGCGCCTAGTGACCGCCTAGCGTTTTTTAGAACCTTGCTTTTCACTAGCCGACCTCAAATTATTCTAGTGACTAACTAAAGTTTCGGGTTAATTGCAATTTGGTTACCTGAGTTTGTTGTCAAGTTCCAATTAGTTACTCAGTTTGTGTTTCGGTCAATTTAGTTATCGAAATTGTCTTTTTATTACAATTGGGTGTAAAATTGGTTAGTTCGTCAAAAACCTAACGTAGATGGATGAAAAATGTAACAAAGTTCTTTCAAAATTGCAATGACCAACCCTAAAGTTTAAATTATTCCATTACACCCCAAACTAACGAATGTTATACACAAAGAAAAGGCTTTAAATAAAGTCAAAAAGGTTCTTTCACAATAAAACCAATAAACCCAATCAACCAAAATCATAAGAGAGCAGACCCAACTCATACAACAACAAAATCAAAAAATCGAAACCTAACCATTCCCTTTATCATGCGATCCAGCACAACCCATGCCGTCAGAACAACACCGACGGCAAACCAAACCCTACTCTTCCGGCGACTGCAATTGGACTGAAATAAATTGTAAGGAGGGGAAGATAATTACTATTTGATGATTGAATTCGACTACCTTTCGTTGGTCGATTTTCTTTAGGTTGTAAATAGAAATTTCAAGCCTGAATCGATCTCCGGTGAATTGACGGTGGTCAGCGTCGGTGGTGGTGGTGGGTTCGGTACATCCACAGTTGATTAGGTAATTGTCGATGGGAGAGAATGAAGTGGCGATGGTCTTTAATGGAAGTTTGGGGGTGATGGATGAAATGAAACTGATAGAGTTATATGAATTTAATTTTTGGGGGGAAGAAAAATAAATTTGGTCGGAAAATATGGAGTTGATTGCCGGAATCTGAGATTTTGAAATTTGGGGAAGAACTAGGGTTTCGGGAATTGTAAGCTTTGTGAGATTTTCGGAGGTTGTGGAGAGAGAGAGAGGGAACGTCTCTTTTGAAGAACAAAGGTAGAAGATCGTCGGTCGCCGGCCGCCGGAGAAGGTGGGCCGCCGGAGAAGGTGCGGCAGCCGGAGAAGGTGCGCAGAGAGAGAGAGAGAACTGTGTGTGTGTGTGTGTGTGTGTTTTTATGAGAGAGAGAATAAGTGTTTAAATGGGGTAAAGTGTGATCAATTAAACTGTAAGGTTGAACATTGCAATTTTGAAAGAACTTTGTTACATTTTTCATCCATTGACGTTAGATTTTTGACGAACTAACCAATTTTACACCCAATTGTAACAAAAAGACAAATTCGATAACTAAATTGACCGAAACACAAACTGGGTAACTAATTGGAACTTGACGACAAACTCAGGTAACCAAATTGCAATTAACCCCTAAAGTTTCCATCAAACTTCAAAACTTGATATAGCATACTGTGGTAATACACATTGCCTCTTCTTCATGTTGAACCATGAACAAAAAAGACCCCCAACTGCAGATAATTATCGAATACGAAATCACTGATGGTGCCAAAGATTTGCTACATCATCAGACGGTGTAGATAATATCTCAGCCTTCATTATAACATAATGGCTCCAATAAATCTAGGTAGCCAATGTTTTAGCACATTATCTATGCCATCTGCTACTGAGACTTTTGTTTATGTACAAGCATTGCAACTTTAAAAACACGAAGAGCTAAGAATCTTAAACTCTCTCGGTCTCAAAATGAACAACCTTTTCCGATTTAAGGGACATTTCTAAAAGTAAAAGTTGACTTTTAATGGTAAAAATTCATAAATCTCCATGTTATCCGCTTTCAAAATGTTAGTTTTGACTTTTATGGTAAAAAATCATTTCTGGACACATTTTGGCACAAAAAGGTTATTCATTTTGTGATGATGTGATGGAGGTAGTAAAAACTAAGATCGCCTGATCTCTTTCGGGTAGATACACAACTCATTATTGGAAAAACACCAATTACAAAACCGGGGCAATGGACAGAAACAAAGCCACAACAAAAATTCAATACATCAAACGTAAAATCTCTCGGATTATAGCTGTTTAAATACCTTCTCAGCAGCAGCTATCGTTTGTTCAATATCGTCAGTTGTATGAGCTAAGCTAGTAAACCCAGCTTCAAATCGAGAAGGTGCGAAGTAAACACCTTCTTCCAGCATTCCTCTGTAAAATCTAGCAAACTTGGCCGTGTCACTCTTCTTAGCGTCATCAAAGTTATAGACATGGCCTTCAGTGAAGAAAAACCCAAACATTCCGCTTATGTAGCCACCGGAAATTGCATGTCCAGCCTCTTTTCCGGCCAACAAAATGCCCTGCATCAATTCACCGGTGATTTCATTCAAGTAATCATAAGTTCCCGGTTCCTTCAATCGCTTAAGTGTGTGTATTCCTGCAGTCATTGCTAGTGGGTTTCCACTAAGGGTACCCGCCTGGTACATTGTCCCCGCCGGAGCCACCATCTCCATTATTTCCCTCCTTCCTCCATACGCACCCACCGGCAGTCCGCCCCCAATAATTTTCCCCAGCGTGGTTAAATCAGGAGTTATATCAAAAAATTCCTGGGCCCCACCATAAGACAATCGGAACCCAGTCATAACTTCATCAAATATAAGAAGAGCATCATTTTCTTTGGTGATTTTGCGTAGGGCATTCAAGAAACGGGGTTTGGGAGTAATGAAGCCGGAATTTCCTACAACTGGCTCGAGTATAACTGCAGCGATTTCTCCTTTGTGTGCTGCAAATAGGCTTTCAACAGTGGCGATGTCATTGTAAGGTGAAGTTAGTGTATCAACGGTAGCTGATTTAGGAACACCGGGGGAATCGGGTAGACCAAGAGTAGCGACCCCACTGCCTGCCTTTACCAGAAACGGATCTGCATGGCCATGGTAACAACCCTCGAATTTAATGATTTTTTGTCTGCCAGTGAAAGCCCGAGCCAGGCGGAGTACACCCATGCAAGCTTCCGTCCCTGAGTTGACAAACCTAACCATTTCTATACTGGGAACAGCTTCGATTACAAGCTTTGCTAATTCGTTCTCTTGAAGACAGGGAGCACCAAAGCTAGTTCCCTTTTTCATTGTTTCAGCCAAGGCTGCGAGCACCTGCAAATGAATCAATTCAGAATCGTAGTGGAGAAAATAATTCATTATCATAATTTAGGGACGAAAACATAGTTTAGGCAAGTTTTCATGTGGGTATATAGTTCCATTTCATTGCTTCTTTATTTTATCTTTTCAGTCGGATAGAGGAAAGAACAGATGCTACCTGACAACCACACTGATCCAAGACTCAAGATGCCAGTCAAAATCATTACATAAGTTGGACAGCTATGTACCGTAGTGATTTTACAAGCATCTTTTGTGGTCTAGTCAGAAAGGTTATTCAAACATCTAAACATTTTACTTGTGACATGCACTCGGCCAAATGAAACGTCTATATCTGAGGCTTGGAAAAAGAAGAAACATTTTATGCAGATATTGCTTAAAATGTAACATGATAGTACATCCAATTACTAGTTCTAAATTTTAATAAGGGAGAGGAGTAGAACCTTATCATCTGCGTGACCGATGATGGCTGGTCCCCATGAACCAACATAGTCGATGTACTTGTTTCCATCTATATCCCACATGTGAGCGCCCTTGACAGAATCAATTATGATTGGTTGCCCACCAACTGATTTGAAAGCACGTACAGGGGAATTCACACCCCCTGGCATCAACTCCTGCCAGCAAAAAAAAACATGAACTAATTTTAAACAAAAGAACCAAGAAGTAACAAAATAATGTATAATTAATATTTACCTTCCATCTACTAACACTAGGAAAAGCCTCGAAACGAATGATAAAATTTTCAACTTCATCAGAACTAAATTCACTCTCAACACATAGGAACAATGAGACACAATATTACTAATGATGACAAGGTGATAATTCCACTACAAGCTAGATCAATGGTTGGACGTGTATGATTACTAAAGACTTTGCTTGCGTGAAAAAATGTAATTGAGGTGCACATAATGCATATATACAAAAATGTCATTGTTCGCTTTATATGATATCCCGTTGTCACTATCTTAAAATCCTATTCCAAAAGTTCCCGACCAGTTCAGATCTACGATCGGTAACTGTGCCCACAACCTAAATTTTGAATCTCTTCATAACAATAAGTTCTTTCAATAAGCACAAGTTACAATTAAGCACATCTATGTATTCAGGTACAAACACAATACCCTGCCTAACCTTCTCTCAGAATCAATTTTGAACAAAATGGGGTCATCCAAGCGATAATCAACTTCTATCAATCTGCAATAAGCACATTTTTCATACAATTTCATGAACACTTATTCTACGCAAGAATGAAAAGCAAATACACCAAAGAAAAAACTCAAATTGAACCATTTAACATGACCACGGTCGATTGCGAAACATAAGCACATGCTCCCTACAACAGATCCATTACTTAACCAATTTAGAAATAAATTAACGACCTAAATCAATTGGTTATCAGCAAATGTGACCAAAATTTACCAATGAAATTGAAATGAACTCGGAATTGGTAAAACGAAGTCAATTCAACTAGATGCTCATCACAAATGCGTATACGATGAAAATGAACTCAAAAGAAAGCAATTGAGAAGGAAAGGAAATTTTGAAGACCTTAGCGACATTAAAAGCTTCTTCGGATTTCTGAAGAGTAAAAATCTTTTTCTTCTCGTCGACGGAGAGGGCCATTTTGATGGAAGAGGCAAAACAACGGGAAGAAGATCGAGGTGACGACGATGATAGATTTGGGATTCCGGTCAACTTCGACGGCAACGACAACCCTATTCCCGCCATTGTTTTTTTTTTTTTACAGCGATTTCTGATTAGGATTTAGGAGTTGTTGAAGATAAGGACCGTCGAGCCGCCTAAGTATCAATACAGGGGGAGTAGATTGCCTGCATCCAAAGCAATATCATATTCGGGCAACTGGCAGCCAAAACACGCCACGTGTATCCAATTAAAAGAGATTTAATGTCAGTAACATAATCTTTGCGAGTTTTTTGCAAAAGTGACATGCGTACTTTGTGTAATATATCAATTTGACTCGCGTACTTTGGAAACATCAAATGTGAGTTGCATACTTACTGTTTTTAAAATTTTAATACCACTTTTTTAACACCCGTTAAAAACATAACGGGACTTCCATAACTTCCGGCAATCTCCATAAATTCCGGCCACCTCCAACAACAAATTGTTTTCAATCTCCATAAACACAAATTCTTGCTCTTTTAATTCATGATAACGAAGAAACCTCGCCTCCATCATCATTTCTCTCTCTTGAAGCTCTTCGACTTTACTCCTTAAGCCCAAAATCTCTTCTCTCCCTGAAATTCCCACTTGGGTATTTTCCAAAATGAAATTCCTATCTCCAGAAATTTCATGGGAATTACTTTTTAAGGCATTCACATAAATATCAGGCGGCGAAGCTTTCAAACACGAACTTTTTTTGGCACTGATTTTCTCGAGAATGAGAGAAGCCAAAGAAAATGCTAGAGGGATTCCCACCGCTAGAAAAACTGGTTTGATGAGTTCCGCCTTCATTCTCGAGCTGATCTCCATAGAAAAAATATCAATTCTAAGGTTTATCCTCAAGATTTGTATTGAAACTGTACCAAATTCCATTCACCAATTTGTATTAGAACTGCATTATAAAGAATAAATGCGGATTCTTTAGCCTTTGTGTTAACTTTAAGCTATCTTTAGAATGGAGAAATAGTTTTCCTATTGCTTTTTGACTACTCCATAGTCAAGAAACCATATAATTTATCTTTTCTCATGGTGTTTTGGCATCTGATTCGTTTATGATGTTTTAGAATTTGATGGGTTTTTTAGATTGGGATACATGAAATCTCTTTAAGATTTCTTGTCAAAATTAAAATCTCTCACTCTTTTATGATATAGGATTTACCGAATGCTACTAGAATTTCAAATTAAATGAATGGGGAGGATTTCCATCATTTCAATTAGTTTCCTATGGGCCATTTAAATTTTTATGTGTTATGAGTGTGTGTGAGATTGCCGGAAAAAATGGAGGTCGCCGGAATTTATGGAGATTGCCGGAAGTTATGGAAGTCCCGTTATGTTTTTAACGGGTGTTAAAAAAGTGGTATCAAAATTTTTAAAACATTAAGTACGCAACCCACATTTGATGTTTCCAAAGTACGCTAGTCAAATTGATATATTGCACAAAGTATGCATGTCACTTTTGCAATAAACTCTAATCTTTGCTCACTTTCAGTTGATAGAAGTCCTTCCATCTTTAAAAATTAAAAAAGTACTCTTCTTCTTCTCTTGCAAAATAAATTTTATAGGTTTTCGAACTTTAGCGGAAAAAAAAAAAAAACTTTGAGCGATAAATTTAAGTTAATTTAATTATTTTAATAAAATTATAAAATTTGTTATTAATATACTAATATAATACTATTATTAATGATTTCTAAACTTTCACTTGACTAATTACATTAACTTAAAATTATATTAACTCAAAATTATTGTTCAAAGTCCATTCGTATTAACGTATAAAAAATGGCGAAATTTATTCCGCGACAAAGATGGTAAAAAAGAAGACCTTCCATCAACTTGCTATAACTTTCAATCGAATTGAATGATGGAAAATTAGAAATGAAAATAAGTTATTAAATTCTTTTGAATTGTTAAATAAAAAAAGATTATAAGGCGGAGTAAGTATACAATAAATTTACTTATTTGATTTAATTTTGACATATACACCCCTTATTTTATAAAATAATCAATCAAGTCTCAATATTTATTTTACTTTAATTATAATTTAAAAAAATGAATTACATTTTAAGCACACGGAATTCAAATGTTAGAAGTCAACAAAAGTTGTTTCTTGAAAAAAAAATAATCCATTTCCTAAAGTGACTTAAATTAAATGATAGTCGATTAAGGTATTTGCCTGAAACCGTTTTCATGCCCAATAATAAATTCAGAAAATTTTGGGGTAAACTAAGTTATAAAAAGTTCTAATTTTATAAGGCTTAAAGTTTAGGGTTTAATGTTTAAAGTTTAGAGTGTAAGGGTGATACTAATATTAAAAAATAGACTTTTTATATCTTACTCAAATAAATTTGCATTATATTGAGACTTGAGAGACTTTTGGTGCAATTTTTAGAATCTAAGTGATTCTACTAACAAATTTTATTTTTGTTACTTTGTCAATAATTAACTCTGTTTACGTACTCTTCCCTAGGGATGTAAGTGGTTCGGTTCAAACCGCGGTTTGAGGCCGAATCAAACCAAACCATACGGTTTGGTTTGGTTTTCAAGCAACAATGATTCGGTTCAGTCTCAAATATTTGCAAACCACATGGTTCGGTTTGGTTTGTGGTTTGACATTCCCAGACCAAACCAAACCACGGTTTGAGACCGCGAGACCGAACCACCAAGCCGAACCGCCAGACCAAACCACATTACATAAACTAATCCTAACCCCAGTTTCACATCTTATGTAATATTTTTTTATATTTATTAAAATTTATTATTAGATAATTACATAGACTAGTCCTAACTCCTATTTAGTATTTTATTTAATATTAATTTCATCGTTTGTTATCTTCATTGCGATTTGCGATACATATATTACCAATTTCTCTCCACGATTTATATTATAAAGTGTTTTTTCTTTGGGCCATTCTCTTCGTCCAGTCTCTCTCTTCATCCGACTTTCCTCTTCAAGATCCACATCTTTCGCACTTCCTCCGTGATCACGGAAAATTAAACAAATGTAATAATGAGTTGTGGTTTGAATCGTGGTTTGAACCGTAGTCTAAACTATGGTTTGAACCGCGGTTTGAATCACGTAATTAAACCGCGGTTTGAACTAAACCGAACCAAACCATAGCGGTTTGGTTTGGAATTTTCACAAACCGATGACTAGTGGTTCGGTCCGTAAATGCCCCCAAACCGAACCATTTACACCCCTACTCTTCCCACGCCACGCCAACCTACTTTGTCTTACTCCTGTTATACGGTAATTAAAACTGGAAATTTCTGAAGCACTTTCTTAACGGAAGGACTTATTGGTTATTTGTCTTGTACTGTACATTTTTAATTAGCCCTTGCTCTTCAAATAAAGTATTCCAAAGTCCAATTTCGGCCCAATGAAGTCGAAATTCTCCATCCCAATCCGTTGAATTATTAGGTAATTAAAGCTACGATCATTTTTAATACTACTTATGTGTTTAAATAAGTGTTCAAATTTTATTTCAAGTGACATAACTTTTTGTACAATTTGGTGACAAAATTCATATATAATCTTGTAATCCTCTTTACAAACATTTAGTTTTTACAAGCATAAAGAGACCGGTGAATAAAAATTCGGAAAAAAACATTTAAGGACAAAGTTATAATCGAAATGGACACTCATTTTGGGACATAAATTTCCTGAAAATATGGACACTCATTTAGGGAAAGAGGGAGTACCACATTATCACCAACAGGGATCATATATTTATAAGTTTATTAAAAATTGAATTTGGGCTCCGAATGATGCCTTACTGTTGTACAGTCGACTGCATTTGTCCCGAATCTAATGTTATTTCGATTGCATCTGTCCCGAATCTAATGTTGTGCACGAAATTGCTTAACTACTGTACAGTCGACTGCATCTGTCCCGAATCCAATGGTGTGCACAATTTGCGTTACAAGCTTACCTGATGATGGTACTTGGAAACCTCCTTTCTCCTTCGGTAAGTATGCCACCACCCACCAATAAGGCAACAACTACATAGCTTGTTGCTCATATTCAAAAAGCAAATAGGGACACTGTAAAATAATTATTAGTAGAAGCATGTGCTAAAAATAGGAATTTGTTAATGACTTGCCAATTTTTCCAACACGAGAAGGCGTTGAATTTTCATTACAAGTGGCTGCTTCTGTTCATCAATTTGTACACATTATTATCATTGTTTCTGAAGAGTATGAAAATACTCTATTATATTTTAATTTTTGTGATTCTGATTTTAGCGAATATCTTTGTGAATATTTTAGTTATTAGTGTATATATTTTATTTATAAGGGGAAATGACAATTTAGGGTCCAATGTTTGGGGGGGGTGTGCCAATAGGGGTCTGATGTATCAATTTTGTCAATTTCGGGTCCAAAGTTGCAAAAGTTGTGCAGGTTAGGGTTTTTTAACGATTTTGTTAACGGAATCCAGTTAAGTCACAAGTGTTTTGACATGAACTTAACTGGAGTTTGTTTTTATTATTTTCATGAGCATATTGTCATTTCAGATGTAGAAAATTAATTAAAAAAAATTAAACATTAAATTTTACTTTCTTATATTAAATTAACTAATAATTAAGACGTCATTTACCGAAAATATTTTTTCAAGAAATACAATAAAAATATTTTTTTTCATTAGAACCACTATAAAATAAAAAAGTATAATTTTTAAAAATGAAAAAGTGTAAAAAAACTATATTCCAAAAAAAAAAACTACTTTATTTTTTTAGAAAGAAGAAAGTGGGGATTTGGACAATTCTTTTTTTTTTTCTGTGGTGATTGTTAGTATTGCTTCATTATTAATATTAGTATTCCAATTATTATTTTATTTATAAAATTATTTTTTATTTTTATTATTAATTTTCCTTGTTTATAACTTCATTATTTACGGTTTAAAAAAAAACCACTTTAATTTTTTATTTGCTTATTATTTTATTTATTATTATTTTTGAATTAATTAAAATTATTCGAAAATTTAATAATAAAAGTGAAAGAAAATTTAGGGTCCATTGTATAAGGGGTATGTGAAATGACAGCCCAGGCGAACATCCAAAACTAACTTCAGTTAAGTTTTTCTGTTACTTAACTGAATTTTCTTTGCAACTTAGTCCAAAAAATCTTAATTGACTAACGTTGTTAACTTTGGACCCTAAATTGACAAAATTGATACATCAGACCCCTATTGGCACACCCCCTCAAACTTTGGACCCTAAATTGTCATTTCCCCTATTTATAATTACTTATATATTTAGGATTTATTTCACTAACATATTGATGCTTATCTTTGGAAAGTTGTTATGTATTTTAGGAGTGTATTTAGGTGGACTCTCAAAAGGAAATATTGATTGGCCGATTTGAAGATCTCGGTTGATTAGAAGCGGCCAAGTGAAACTATATATCACATCTTCATTCTTCATTGCAATACACGAATTCACAGAATATTTTGAGAGAAGACTTTGTGTTCTTGAAGTTCTTGTTCATCAAAAATTCAAGTGTTTTTGGTGTTTGGTTTATTCTAGGAGTCTAGAATAGTTTGATCTTTTCGTCATTTTTGTTTCTTTCATTATCTTGTATTCTGCCAGACCTTTTATTAATGAAAGTTTTCCAGCAAGTAATTTCTTGCTGAAGTGTTTAATCTCTGTTTTATTTAATTCCGCTGCGTTTTCTGGGTTTTTTCATTCACTGCGTTCTTCGGCAGTTGACAAGACAACTGTCTTGACACTTGTGAGCACAGTTGTACTCACACTTGGTTGGTTCCCAGAACAGTCTTAGCCGCATAATTTCTTTTAGTTTCAATATTCATTAAATAGTCCAATTGATTAGTCTAAATCATTTATAAATTCTTTTGAAGCCTTGTTTTTTTAGCATAAATCATTAACAAGTTAATCCACCTTATACTCCCTTCATCTCAAAATGATAATCCTAATTTCTTTCCCCCCCCCCCCCAAAATATTAGTCTTATTTTCAAAATAAAAACTTCAAAATTACTAAATTTCTAAAATATATAATATAATATTAAAATATTTAAAATATCAAACAAATAGAGTATTAAAATGCAAAATAAAACCATTAATGCATACATGCAGTCCATGATGCCAAAATCTTGCGTAAAACGCGTTTTACATAAGTCACAGGAAAAACATGTTTCGGTGGCATTTTTGAAAATATGTGGAACTTCTTTAAAAAAACGCGCGGTGACATTTTTGTAAATAATCGGAACTTCTCAAACGGTTCTGGATATCAATATAAAGCATTCTGGATATGATTTTCAAGCACATAAACCTTCTGGATATCAAGATCAAGAGGTCCTGGATATAAATAACAAGGTCTTCTGGATATAATTTAACAAGCATTGCTTGTGAAAAAAAAAACTTTTTTAAAGCTGAAAATAACCTTTGAGACTGATAGCCAAAACCTTTGAGATTGACAGCCAGTTTTCTGAAACGAAATTTGAAGAGCGGTTGATGTGTTAATAGGTAGCCAGAAACAATGTTTAAGATGACTAGTTGCTGTGTTACGAAAGTCCAAATAGTGTGTTGAGGAGCGTCAAATGATTAGAAAAAACACAATTTTCTAACTCATTAGAAAAAACGCGTTTTACACGAGATTAACCCGTTCATGATTGGTCTATGCCCCAATGGCAAACTCACAAATGCACTTGGACTCTGCACCACTTCTCAATTGAATATCTATTGTTGTGCCTACATTATACAAATAAATACAGTACTCCGAAACCATACATTTCAATCTCTAATTCAATAGAGATGTCTTGAATTTGTATTTTTATTAGTTTGACCAATTAATGTATAGATGAATATTGTTGAAAATCGATGTTTTAAATTTCTGATTAGGATATTTAAACGTATTTCATTGTTTGAAATTAGGGTATTAAATCTTTGTTTGAAAGTGAATATTATTTGTGAGTAGAGTATTTTCACTAAAAGAACTTGGATTTATACGATTTTTCGAACGTGTGCCCACTTCTTAAATACGAAAATCAATACATTTATATGCTTTCATAAACATGTAAGTTTATATATATATAATATTTCAAATAAATGAGTTAAAAGGAAGTTTAATTAATGCTCTCTCTGTCCCAGTTTAAAGTTCTTACTTTCTTTTTTGGTATATCTCAGTTTAAAGTTCTTAGTTGATTTATTTCTTAAACGGCAAATGATGAATAGTGTTTTGGACATTCTTGTCCTCATAAAGTTCATATATTACAAAAAACACATCAATTACCCTTCTACTTTTCACCCACTTGCATTATGAATGGACAATTATATCCTCCACCTACTACTATTCTTGACTCAAGTTTATCTTGATTCCTTAATAAGCGTGTAAAATCAAACTAAGAATCTTAAAGCGAAAGGAGTACATTAATTGTTTTATTTAAGAGCTTAACATGTGCATTTAGAGACGTCGAAACACCCTTCTAAATGTTTTAGTTGGTATTATAGATTAACAATCAAAAAAAAAAAAAAAAAAAAAATTCCTCATCTATACATCAACATCATACGGAGTATTCAAATTGATAATGCGTTGACCAAACACATGCGAAGTATCTATGTGGGTATGGTATGTGCCATTTGGCTATATAAAATTTCAATTTGGCTTCTTCTATAAAGGCAGTACTATACCCAGTTAATAACAACCCACTCCCAAACTTGTCATCTTCTCTCATTCACTATCTAGCTAGGTTCCAACCTTTTCTTGTCCTTCTTCAACATAAAGAGGTTCAAAACCCTAAACTTTAACCCTAATTTCAATGAATCCTTCCATTTTCAACACCGAAAAGAAGAATTTTCTCGTCAAAGCATGGGAAAAATACCAATACCATCCCGGACCGGGAAAAAAAGACAAACCCTCTTTCACAAAAAGCAAATCATACCACTCCGGGGGATCAATAATCTCGAAGCGCAAAATCCAACGTCAAGAAATTGCTCCAATGGGTTGTTTTTACGTTTACGTGGGACCCAAAAAACAAAGGTTTGCAATCAAAGCAAAGTACGCGAATCACCCTTTGTTCATCATGTTGCTTGAAGATGCTGAATTGGAATATGGGCATAATAGCAATGGCCCTATTTTGTTGCCATGCGAGGTTGACTTGTTTTATAAAGTGGTGGCGGAGATGGAGGAAGGTAATGTGACGTACCAAAATGGGTGTGGGTTGGGTTATGGTTCGTGTAGTCCGTTTAACCCGACCCGGAGGTTGGGTAGTAGTGATATGGGTAAGGGTTATGGTTCGTATGGGTTCCTCACCCCGTCCAGGCTGCTTCGGATAAATTAATTCTGATTAGGACTCTATTTTTTCTTTGACGATGTTCAAGGCGAGGAGAGGGATCGAACACTACGAGGACTCTATTAACAATTCAATTAATTTGTGGTGTGTTGTGGCTCTTGAAACGAAGTAGCTTAATACTCCTGCTTGTATTACATTCAGCGTGTATGTACATCTTAACATCTATTAGTATCTGTCTATTGTTGTATTTTTCTTTGTATATGGAGATTAATCTTGGGAGAAGAATTGTATAAAAAGATAGTACTTCTTTTCCTCTAGACCTAAATGTAAGTCTACTTTTAATGTTTTTAAGAAGTTTTTGTTTCAAAACAAATGTTTTTTTTTAGGAAAAAAAAAAAGAACGCTGTCTTTAAATGTTATTTATCAATTTCTTTTTCCACTAGCCTCTTTCTACTTGCAAAATTAAATGATTGGAAAAAAAATTACAAAAATATATATAAATATTTGTCACTAAATGTCGGAAGGAGCACTCCCTCATATTTGAATTTTAAGGGTCAAATTTGATTATATTTAAACAAAACACAGAGAAAATTCTCATAAACTTTAAAAATTACTCAATCGTTTGTTTCATCATAAGAGCCATAGGTCTATCAACTTGATGGAAGCAAAGCAAACCAAACCAAGTATTTACAAAATTTAAGGGCAAATTGCACTTTTGTACCATTAAATTTGTATGCAATTGCAATGTGGTACACAATGTACTGAGGCTCTGTTTGTTTCGCGTAAAACAATTTCCGGAAAATGATTTCCCGTAAAATGTTTTCCGGAAAATGAAAATGTTTTCCGAAAAATGACATAAACATGTTTTTGGTTGTTTGGTAAATCTAAGGAAAATGTTTTCCGGAAAATATTTTCATATGAAAATAATAATAATTTAATATGAGGAAAATAATTATTATGAGAAAATTTTTGAATGTGGGTGGGGATTATGGGTTGGGGTGGGATGGGTGGTTGTGGGGAGTGCTGGTGGGAAGGGGGTGGGTGGGGGAGGTGGGGGTGAGGGAGGTGTTCAAAAATAATTTTAATATGAGTAAAAAAGTTTTTTTTTTTTTTTTTTTTTTTGGGGGGGGGGGGGGGTTGGGTGGGGTGGGGGTAGGTGGTGGCGTAGTGGGGTGGGGTAAGGGTGGGGTAGTGGGGAGCGGGGAGGGGAGAGGTGTTCAAGAATAATTTAATATGATTGAAAAAAAGTTTTTTTTTTTTTTTGGTGGGTGGGTGGGTTGGGTAGGGTGGTGGGTGGGTGGGGGTAAAAGAGGGCGGGGGAAATGGGTGTTGAAAGATAATTTTAATAAGAGTGAAAAAAGTTTTTTTTTTTTTTTTTTGAGGGGGGGGTGGGTGGGTGGGTGAGGGTGGGGGTAGGTGGTGTGGTGGTGAGGTAGTGGGGGTAGGGAGCGCGAGAAAATAATTTTAATTTGAGTGAAAAAAATTGGGGGTAGGTGGGGGGTGGGGTAGTGGGGGCGGTAAGGGTGGGGTAGTGGGGAGCGGGGGATGTGTTCAAAAATAATTTTAATATGAGTGGAAAAAAAAAGTTTTTTTTTTTTTTGGGGGGGGGGGGGGTGGGGTGGGGTGTGAGGTAAAGGGGCCGAAGACAATGGGTGTTGAAAGATAATTTTAATATGAGTGAATTTTTTTATTTCTTTTTTTTTTTTTGGGTGGGTAGGTGAGGGGTGGGGCGGGGGGGGGGGGGGGGGGGGAACGTAAGGTTGGAGGGTGGGGATGGGGTTGGAGTGGGTAGGGTGGGGTTGTATGGGGGAGTTGAGTGTATGAGTGAGGGAGTTAACATTTTTCGTAAAATGACTTACGGAGGAGAAATCCGTAAGTTGTTTTACGGAAAACCTTGCTTATTTCCATTGACCGTAAAAGATTTTACATTGACTTTTTTTCCCTTTTGGTTACCAAACACCGGAAAACAAGTAAAACATTTTCCGTAAAACATTTTACGGTGAAACAAACGGAGCCTAAAAATTGCAGTTTGAACTTTTTCAATTCACAATTAGTTGTATCTAGTTCAAATTGGACGGGCGTTAATAAACATTAACAATACTGACGGAAAAGATAACGAAGAGAAGTAATGAGTGCCGATTCGTGAAAGAAAAAAGAGGAAGAAAAGGGTAATGTCGAGTGACAATACAAATTTCACCGGAATTAAGGGGGAGAATCATTCATAGATGTTTCGGATCTAAGGAGAGAGATGATTAACGAAATGACAGGGGTAGGACGGACGTGGGCGACGAAGTTGGTAGAAGGGGGTTAGCATGAAGAGAAAGGGAGGAGGCGTTGAAGAGGAAGGAGAAGAAGTAGGGGGGGGGGGGGGGGGGGGGGGGAAGGGTGAACGAAATGAAAATACTGAGGGCAAACGTGGGAAGAGAAGGAAGGTGGTTTCTTTTTTTCCTTCTTTTTGCTGCAACTTTAAGACGGGAAACAATGGTGCATGTAAAATTAAAGGTACAAAAGTGTAATTCGCCCAAAATTTATTTATCTTTATGAAATCAAAAAGTATTATTGATGCACATTAAAATGTCAATGTTTCTTAGAAAAAATATGAAGATGATAATTAAATAATACTCCCTTCGTCCCAGAGAGTAAGAGCCCTACTTTCTATTTTGGTACGTCCCAGAGTAAGAGTCTCATTTCTAAAATGGCAAAGAATCTTTACTATTCATCTCACACATTATCTCTCATACTTTACTTTATGCTCACAACACCAATCAAATCACTATTCTCTTCCACTCATTCTCTCTCTTACTTTCTTTTACACTCACAACACTTAAATTACTTCCATCATTTCTAAATCTCCGTGCATTTGAGAGGTAGGACTCTTACTCGGGACGGAGGTAGTATCTATTTTGGGCCGAGATAGTATTAATAATATTCTTTACAGAGTATCATTAATAGTTTTTACTATTATTAGTTTTATAAGAAAGAACAAAACTTCAAGTTGTTTTTTTTTTAATCAAAAAAAAAAAAAAAAAAAAAAAATCTGCCTCCTTGCTGAAAGATAGTGATTCTTTGATTCGTGGTCAATTTAATTAGACAACCCGAAATTTGAAGTTTTAATTTTAAATAAAAGTTTAAAAATTATTATCAATTCACGTTTAGTATGCTATCAATAAAAAATTTCGAAATTGTAAATGGATAAGTAGATATTTTCTATTGTTGAATTTAATTAACTAGAGAGTGAAAATGAAAAATGAGAGTGAGAGTAATTTAATTTTATTTTTGAAATTGAGGAAGTACTTTGATAAAGAGAGTACCTGGCAAATGCAACTATACACTCCCGTCATCTCATAACAAAAATAACAAACGTCTTATTTTGTCATTTTAAAGAATGGAGATGTTACTTGAAGTTTATCGGGTCATTCGACCCCTCTTAGTTTTGAAATTATGTCATATTCACCTCCCATTAAATTTTGAAAAATAGCATTATTATCATTTAAATAGTATTTTTCCTTTTCTTTTTCTTTTTCTTTCTTTTTTTTTTTTTGCAATTTTAAACCCCCCCACTGATTTTGAGTGTCCCCTTAGAAAATTTCCTACTACTTCTTTATTTATGGGACCGCTTGTCATACGCATATTAACTTTTCACTTACTATTCTCTACCCACTTTCTCTCTTTTTCATATCACAGCACCTAATTATTGCAAAAGACCGAGTGGTTTGTGGATTTCGAGGACTGGCAAAACGAGGTTCATGTGGTAACCGACAATAACGGTAATGCTATTGGTCGTTTGTTATTAAACCGAAGGAGTATAGTATAGTACTCCTTCTGTCCCAGAAAGTTAGTTTTTTTCGTTGTTATTACAAATTAATTTTGAGCAATAATTTAAGTTATTTTTATTTAAAAATTGGTGTTGATAGTATTTAAGTGATGTATAAATAACACATTGTAAATTTTTATTAAAATAATTTAAAATAGCTTATATTATTGTGTTAAGGGGCCAGGTCAGGTCCTGGGTTCGACTTCTGCGGGAGGTGTGGAGAACCATTTCAGTTGTAAGTTTGTAACCAAGTTTCTAGACTAGGGATTCGGTTGCTTAGGGATTCTATGTAATAGATTAGGGAACTATGTAATAGTCTAGGCATTTGATCAATGATCCGCGCCACTTTTACTGCTCCATTTTCAAATATGATGAAAAGTACTTAGCTTGATGCAACACTTTAACAAATTAATCGACTTTACAATAATTGGTGTTTTAATTGACAATAATTGGTGTTTTAATTGACAAGTTCCCTTATCTACTTGGTTTATTTATCTTTATTTTTATGTTATGGGACGAGAAGTTTGATTGTTTAAATATACAGAGTTGAAGTTTCATGTATTTTATGGAAAATAAAACTGATAAAAAATACTCCCTCTATCCCCGAAATATAGTTTTATTTTGACTTTTGATGGTCAACAAAATTGAACTTTGACCAAACATTGGTGTCAATCTAATCAGCACAATAAAAGTCTAAAATGTGTTATTGATGAATCACTTAATGATTAATCAATTACAACTTTTAGAATTTCACTGGAATGATTAGATTGACACTAGTGTTTGGTCAAAGTTCATTTTTATTGATTATAAAAAGTCAAAATGAGAATACTCCCTCCGTCCCAAAATGATCTTCCTATTTGTCATTTTTCATTGTCCCAAAAAGTTCTTCACATTTCTACAATTTAGGCTCAAAAGTACACAAATAAAACATGACTAGTGAAGCAAGTGTTCATGTCCTTAAAAAGTTTGAATAGTCAAATGTGAAGATCATTTTGGGACGGGAGTATCTTTCTGAGACAGAAGGAGTATAAATTGAATAACCTCAGCTGGCTAGCTAATGGACATATAGTTTAGGTGTTAACTGTTTAGGGCGTTGTTACTGAATGCTGAGATAGATTCAGTCGGTTGTTAAAGACTAGAAAGTCAACTAGTAATTTGTTTTTTTCTTGACCACCTTTGCCGACAACTGAGTGGATAAGTAGTAGTTGTTGTTAATTTCATTTGTAGCTGACATCAAATTGGTATCCAAACAAAAATGTGACACATATATTACTCCTTCCTCCTAAATTATTGACTAATCTTTACAGTAAGAGATTTTTATTTATTTTTCACATAGTAAACACTAACTTTTTAAAATGAAAATTTAAAAATTACTGAATTTTTATAATTACTCCATCCGTCTCAAAATAGATGTCGTTTTGGGAGTTAAATTTTGTCTCAAAATACTTGTCGTTTCACTATTTTCAATGTTTTTTTATTGCTCTATACCAATTATACCCTTAATAATGAGAGCGAAGTATCTCTTACCTAACCATTTAATTACCTAGGTAGTTGAATTACTTTAGGGGTATTTGAGACCTCTTCACATGCATTAATGACATTTCTTAATATGTATGAAACACTCCAAAACGACATCTATTTTGAGACGGAGGGAGTATAATGTAACTTTAAAATGTTTGAAAAGTCAAACAAAACTACATTTTTAATAAATGATGTTTTTTTTTTTTTTTTTTTTTTTTTTTTTTTTTACGATCTCCACGCCATAAGAAGACAAGGAGATGGATCGAACCCTAGCGCTCACCGAGGATGAGCCTTGACTTTATAATTAGGTCACTCCTTTGGGGACATAAATGATGTGTTAAGTTGTCTTACACTATTGGTCATTCTGTTTCAAAAAGTATAAAAATATAAGGCAAGATTGAAGATACAGTGATTATTTTCACATTAAGAAAGAAACATAAGCAAATATTATGGATTCATTAGAACCGTCTTTTTTTTTTTTTTTTTTTTTGAAGGAAAAAGATGACATTAATCAAGCACAAATATTCAGTGAGATGGCTTTCCACAAATGAAAGAAGCTCATCCCAAATAGTAGGGTTGTAATAGTTCCTAGCAACCCTAGAGATACAATCGGCTGCAATATTAGCAGCTCTCTTAACTAAGATCAAAGAGTTATCATAATTACGAAATTTCTATAATTTATAATATAATTTTAAACTATTTAAAAGTCAAATTAAAAAAATATAAATTTGAGACGGGAAGAGCAAGGTAAATTTCCATCTAACGTAAGCAATGAAACCACTATAAGAAACTCGATTATTTTTTAGTCTTCCCAAAAATGGGGTTAAGATAATACATTTAATTTACAGCTACCCATATTTTAATTATGCGTTGACAAATGAACTAATTAACTAAGGGCAGCTAGCATAAAAAGGAATAAGGATTCAATTATAATAACACATCGATCAGTTTCGCCTATCCCATGCAAAAATTGTCCAGTTAACAACTCCCTTGCCTTCCAAACTCTTACACTCTCTCTTCTTCAACTACTCCCTCCGCCCCACACTAAATTTCTTACTCCTTCCGTTTTGGACTAAGGTTCTTAGTTTGACTTTACACGGAGATTAAAAAAAAAGTAAATGTTGTGAGTATGAAAAAGTAAAGTAGAAGAGAGAAAGTATGAGAGATAAAGTGGGTATGGAGTTTTTGTTGTGAGAATGACAAGTGGGTCCCATTGTCCATTTTAGGTAATAAAGCAACTAAGAACCTTAGTCTGGGACAAACCAAAAAGGAAAGTAAGAACCTTAGTCTGAGACGGAGGGAATACTTTTCTTTTTAGTTTGTCTCACACTAAAGTTCTTAGTTGCTTTGTTATTATATAAAATGGACAATGGGATCTGGGGCGGACCCACATTGGTACGAGTGGGTGCGACGGCACCCACTCGATTTTTTTATTTTTATTTTTTTTGAATCTTTACATATACATTGATTAGATATCTAACTGTGCAAACTCATTGCAAATGGCCCTCGTAGAGCAAATGGTAGTTTGTTAAAAATTCCAAAAGACAAAGGATCAAACCCTTCTAGCTACATTCTTCTTTTTAAGAATTTTTAACTTTGATCATCACTTTGTTTTTTCAAACTTTGATCAGCAATTGAATTATCATTAAGATCTAGTTCTAGATTTTTTATTTGTCATTAAACTGTTTGCCTCTATTATATTAAAGGGCTTTAGAAAAATATATATCACATTTGAATTCTTTTGACCATCACACTTTAACTAACATATAATTTTCAAGAAATGAATTACTCTATTAAGAATAATTCACAAAATGCTATTTAAAACAATGTCATCATTAAAAGATCAATAATGTAAATATTAGTTCTATTTTTTATTTTTTTATGATTTACTAATTTCAAGAAAACTATTACAATAAGATAAAAACACGAGTTAAAAATTAGCAGGTGATTAAACAAAACTTATGTTTTAAAAATGTTCTTCATTTTTGTGTTGGATTGGTGAATTATTAATTAAAATTTGTGATTTTTTTTTTTGGCACCCACTGAATATAATTCCTGGGTCCGCCACTGAATGGGATCCACTTGTAATTCTCACAACAAAAACTTTCTACCCATTTTCTTTCTCCTACTTTACTTTTCATGCTCGCAACATTTACTTTTTCTTAATTTTCGTCTAAATTCAATCTAAAAACCTTAGTCCGAGAGGGAGGGAATACGTTATATCCTCAATTTTCATTTTTCTTAATGCCTTGTACTTTTCATACAAGCAATACAAAACAGGCCAATCGACTAAACGGCCCGCCTAGCCCAGCCGGCTTGAATGTTGAATGTCTGTTATGTTGTCTAGCCCAATACAGTACTGGCCCGAAAGGTCTTGTTTTATTTTCTGAAAGTGAAAAGGGTGTATAAACAAAAAATAATGTATAGAATTGCACAAAATATGCATTTAAAATATTGTTCTATGCAAATATTCATATGTAATTACTTAGCATTACTATATTTGGAATATAATCTTTACTATATGCACAAATTTTTTGCATGATAATACAGAAAACACTTGGTAAAAGATCTTAAAGAATTTAGTGATGATACACTAACAAACAATATACTCCCTCCGTCCCCTACTTATCGCTACTTATTTTCATTTTGAGCGTCACATACTTATTGCTACTTACCCAAAATGGTCACTGCGTTCTAAAATAACTTGCACTGGTTTTTCTTTTGGGTGTCTCATTGGTAGGTCTCACTTTCCTAAAATGTCCAACTTTTATTCTTTCTTTATGCATCACTCCCAAACACTTTCCCTGTTAGAATTGGACTTGGACCACCTACTACGCAGCTGCATTTCGTTTATTACGCACAAATAAGATTAACGGTCTCGTTTGCTTTTTATCTTCTCTCTTATTTAAAACTTAATAGGTGGGTACATTTGAAATAAAACAATTCAATCTGCTTGCCTTTTATTTTTCTTTCAAATCTGAATGGCTCTTATAATTTCTCTTGATTTTCAGATAATTTTTCAGATGTAAGAATATCATTTATATGCCTTTTAAATGATATTTTTTTCATATATATCTCTTCCATAACCACGTAATTTTAAAAGGAGCCCGTCACCTGTACAACGCAGGCCCGTCTCAATAATTATAGGGCCCTGTGCTAAATACGAAAGTTGGGGCCCTTAGTAATGAAAAAAATACACAATAAAATAATTACAATAATGTTGACGTAATAAGAAAATAATTCATTAAAATTAAAATATGTTACTAAAAGAAAATCAAACTTTCTAATTAAGTTTTGGGGGAAAAAAATGAATGAAAACCTAAATTAGAAAAGAAGGGGAGAGTGGTCCAACAATGAAAATGAATGAAAAGCCCAAATAAGAGAAAAGAAGCCCAAGATTAGAAATGGGAGAAAAGTCCAAAAAGGTCAACAAAAAAAAAAAAAAAAAAAAAAAAAAAAAAAAAAAAACAGTGCAGCTGCTTGGATTCAAACATGGACACCCCAAGACACATCATAAACTCCTTACCAACATGCCACATTAGCCTGTTTGTTCTCACTCGGTATCGGACATATATATACTAAACATTCAAAATTTGGGGCCCCCAAATTTTTTGGGCCCTGTGCAATTGGGCTGGTTGCACAAGCCCAAAACTGGGCTTGGTACAACGGGTGTACGGCGTGCGACGGCGCCGAGCCGAACCGAGTCGAGCCGGATTATTTTTTTTTATTGCAACCCCAACTTTTTTTCCTCCAACATACGTAACACTTATTATAACGAAATGTAACATTTTTTTAATTCAAATGTAACACTTTAAAAAAAAAAAATGTACCACAATTTTGCTGCAATAGATAAAGATAACATAAAGATTGGCAACTAAACTAATGTAACACATTTTATAAAGGGATGTAACTGTTGTGGATTAGACCCTCCAACACCCAACACCCAAGCAAATCGCAAGAAAACCCGGCACCACAAACAAGCACAAGAAATTAGAAACCAAAGCAAAAGAACAAAACCGAACACAAGAAATTGTTAACCCAGTTCGTCAATATGTTTGACTACGTCTGGGGGCACTACCAAGCCAGGATCTTGCACTATAATATGTAAATTTGGAGTTACAATGAGTATGGGGGCGGAACATTGTTTATATAGCAAACCAAGAATAAGACCTAAACCTAAACATAAGAGAAATCCTGAAAATCTGCACTTTCTCGGCATTCCAAGCGCCCGCTTGTAGGGGACCAGGCGCCCGCTTACTTGCCAATTCCATGAACCAGAATTTCTGTCCAAACCAGGCGCCCGCCTGGTCAATACCAGGCGCCCGCCTGGAATCCTGCTCCAGATTTTCTTCTCTTTGTTTCTTTGAGGAATCTCTACTCCAACAATCTCCCACCTAGAGATCAACCGCATATACAAACCCCGTATCTGTCTTCAACTCATCCTTGGTGTCTTCCTAGTGCTCACCTCGATCATGGTAGTGCCTTCTCGCTCTCCTATTCTCCAAGCCCCGTTGAAGCTATCGGCAGCTTCCACTTTTCCCTGCTTGAGAACCTAGAGCCTTGTCCTCTGATCTACACTTTCCGTTAGATCCACGCAGCGGTTTATCCGGTCCTAGAGTATGTGGTTCATCTTCAGTGACCCTTGACCTTGGCCATCATGAACCGTCTCGCTCCCACCCGAGTTTGGAATATCCATGCAAATCACATTCGCATCCCAGTATTCCTCATACTCCTTGAGCTCATACTCCCCACCATTGTCCGACATCAAGCTTTTAACCTTGAGTCCCTTCCGATTCTTCACCAAGGCCTTCCGCTTCTTATACATCCTGAAAGATTCATCTTTGTCTTCTAAGAAGTAATCCAGAACCTTCCTTGTCGAATCATCAATGAAGGTCATGTAATTTGACACACCAACCCGAGAAGTTACCGGAGCCGATCCACACAAATCCGTGTGATCCCCCTTCTCACTCATGTGACCCAATCGACAGTGCCACAATTCCGTATCACCCTTGGCCGTCGCCACCGCGATACTACCCTTGGTGTTTCCCGCCAAATACAGTCTTCCTTCCCTATTACCCCGAGCGACCTCACGATCCTCCTTGGCAATAACCCAGTTCCTGCAGCTAAAAGTTACCGTGTAACCTTCTTCACCCAGCTGCCCAACTGATATCAGGTTCTTTTTCAAACCTGGAATGTGACTGACCCCGTGTAAATGTAGGACCTTCCCGTCCGATGCTCCTATTCTGACATCCCCCTTCCCCTTGATTTCCAAAGGCTCGCCATCCACCAGATAGACCTTTCTGAAATCACCGGAAGTGTAATTTTCCATCGCTCCTCCATGCCCGCATGAGTGGAATGATGCCCCCGAATCCAGCACCCATGATTCTAGCGCACTACTAACACTCAGAATCAGTACATCGTCACCTTCGATTATCACATTCGCCGATTTATCCCCTCGCATGGGACAATCCCTCTTGTAGTGTCCTAACACCTTACAATGATAGCACTCTACCGATCCTCTGGCAACCCTTGGTCTTTCTTTGTTCTCCACAGACTGATCCCCACCCCCGATTACACTTTCCCTTGACCATGTTCTCCCTTTATTGCTAGAACCCGGTCTTCCCCTACTAGTTGTAGCCAAGACCGATTCCGAAGTAGACGGTGTCCCCAACTTCTTTATGCGATTTTCCTCGCCCAAGAGGAAGTCCTTGACATCATCATACTTTAATTTGTTCTTACCCGCTGAAGCATTTAACGCTGTCACCGTTCCGCTCCAACTTCTTGGTAAAGACGCTAGCAATAAACACGCATGAACCTCGTCACCGAAAGTAATCTCCAACGCAGTCAATGAGTCTATAATATCCATAAACTCATCGATGTGTTTAGCTATGGGTCCTCCCTCTTGCATCTTGAGACTACCCATCTTGTGTATCAAATCAACCTTATTTGCAGCAGATGGAGTTTCAAATCTCTCAGTAAGATAATCCAATAGCTCCTTGGTGGTTTTCGCCTTCCTGGTAGTCTTCGCGATCCACTTCGACAAAGTAGATCGAACCACCCCTAAGGCTTTTCGATCCATGAGATCCCAGTCTTCCTGTTTTTCGCTTTCCGGCTTGACTCCTGTTAGAGGCTTATAGAGATCCTTATTATACAAGACATCCTCTATTTGCATCCTCCAATACCCATAGTCAGACCCATCGAATTTCTCCACCGCTTGTTTATCCTTGCCCATTCTTGATTGCTTGATAAACCCCTTTGATCGTCCAACCAGGCTCTGATACCAGTTGTTGTGGATTAGACCCTCCAACACCCAACACCCAAGCAAATCGCAAGAAAACCCGGCACCACAAACAAGCACAAGAAATAAGAAACCAAAGCAAAAGAACAAAACCGAACACAAGAAATTGTTAACCTAGTTCGTCAATATGTTTGACTACGTCTGGGGGCACTACCAAGCCAGGATCTTGCACTATAATATGTAAATTTGGAGTTACAATGAGTATGGGGGCGGAACATTGTTTATATAGCAAACCAAGAATAAGACCTAAACCTAAACATAAGAGAAATCCTGAAAATCTGCACTTTCTCGGCATTCCAAGCGCCCGCTTGTAGGGGACCAGGCGCCCGCTTACTTGCCAATTCCATGAACCAGAATTTCTGTCCAAACCGGGCGCCCGCCTGGTCAATACCAGGCGCCCGCCTGGAATCCTGCTCCAAATTTTCTTCTCTTTGTTTCTTTGAGGGATCTCTACTCCAACAGTAACACTCATTTTTTCAAATGTAACACTTTTTTTCTCCGAAAATTAACATAGGATTGACAACTAAACTAATGTTACATTTTATAAAAAATGAATGTAACATTTTTTTCTCAATTGTAACAGTTTATATTCTTAAATGTAACATTATATATGAAATGTAACAATTTTTTATTGAGAAAGTAACAATTGAAATGCAAATCCAATTTTTTTTTTGTAAAACTCATGTTACATTTTACTGTAAAAGTGTTACTTTTTCAATATGAAACTGTTACTTTTATTAGAACAGAGTGTTACATCTCAGCTGACAAAGCAACTCAAACTTTTTGTGTGTAAAAAAATATTTTTTAAAAAAAAATCAAACCATATCATGACCTATGTAGATTTTTTCGTCTCGTCGAGACGAACACAACGGTATTTTTTAAAAAAAATTCTGAGTTATAAATCTCAAGATATAGCATTTTAAAGTTAATGGGTTTTTTTTTTTTTAAAGTGACACGTGGCAGCGCGCGGCTGGGTGAACCAGCGAGTGGCTCACAGCGCGCCACGTGTCGTAATGGGACTGAAGGATATGTGGGTCGGTCGGGTCACTGGGCCGGGTCGGTCGGGGTTGGCCCGCCGCATGGAGCGGCCCTTACCGCAAATAAGAATTTGTCTTTTAAAAATTCCCAACTCACACACTAGATCAACAACCATTCATCCCATCTCTCTACTCCATTCAATATCGTAATCTTAATTTCAAATGTTAATTCAGATGAAGAATCAAACAACTTGAGTAATTTATAAATCAATTTTCAAACGCTGCCTCCTATTGATTCGTCAATTTCATACGTGAAATCAGATTTCAGGACTTAACATTTAATAAAACCAAACGCCACCGTCATAAATTCATCTAAAAAATAATTAAATTATTATTAATATTGATATTACCTCCATCTCACAAAGAGATATTTCCACTTGTTAATGGTAAATTTGATTGAACTCTGATCTAAATTTGACATTGAATTAATTAATCAAGTGAAAATTGTTATTGAGATTATATGTAATGGTGTATGAAAGAGTATGAAATACTCTTATATTTTATTTTGTATCTTTGTGATTCTGATTTATTTATTGTGTATATTTAGAGTTTATTTAATTTAGGAATTATGTGTATATTTAGTTTAATTCAATTATAGTTTAAATAATTGTTTATATTAGGAGTAGTTTATTTTAGGATATTGATTTTGATTTATTTTACTAACATACTAATGTTTATCTTTGGAAAGTTGTTATGTATTTTAGGAGTGTATTTTAGGTGGACTCTCACAAGGAATGAATGATTGGCTAATTGAAGATCACGTGTGATTGAAATTGCGGCCAAGAGATCCTATAAATACCATCGCCATACTCCATTGTTGTACACGAATTTACAGAATATTTTAAGAGAGTTCATTTGATCTTGAAGTTCTAAACCTTTTAGAACTACAAGTGTTTTGGTGTTTAGTCTATTTAAGATAGAATAGGTTTTAATCTTTTATTTGTTCTTTTTTCTTTCATAATCTTGTATTCTGCAAGATATTTATTAATGAAAGTTTTCCAGCAAGTAATTCTTGCTGAAGTGTTTAAATTCTGAGTTTTATTTCCGCTGCGTTTTTCTGTGTTTCTGAGTTTCTGTCCGTCGCCAGTTGACAGGACTACTGTCTTGACACTTGTGAGCACAACTGAACTGTTAAGTGATTGTTTTCCAGAACAGTCCTAGACGCCTATTTCTTATAATTGGCACCAGAGCCTGATCTCGATACACTGAGATCGATCCTGATATGGCCAGTATGGACTGTACTCATACTCGTAATAATCCGCCTGCACTAGATGGTTCAAACTATACCATTTGGAAGGCAAAGATGATCATGTATATCAAAAACATTGATCATCGTGCTTGGGTCAGTATTCTAGTGGGATACACATCCCCTACCATGGAATTAAATGATCCAAAAGCAAAAGCTTATGTTTCTGATGAAGAAAAGAAAGAAAAGATTTTTGTTCCAAAACCCGAGCAGGATTGGAATACGGAAGAAATTGCTCTTGCAAACTTCAACGCAAAAGCAATGGCTGCCATATCTGATCATGTTGATCACAATCTGTATCGGTTATTCTCCAACCATACAGTTGTCAAAACTGCTTGGGATATTTTACAACTTCATTGTGAAGGGTCCGATAGTGTTAAACAAACTAAATTAAGAAGATTGATGATAGAGTTTGAGAATTTAAGAATGGGAGAGGATAAAACCATTCAAAACTATTCTGATAAATTAATGGATATTTCAAATTAATCTTTTGCATTAGGAGAATCCATCTTCAATGCAAGGTTGGTTAGTAAACTTTTAAGAACTCTCCCAGAAAAAATTAACATCAAAGTCTCTGTCATTGAAGAAACTTGTGATACTCGGACTGTGAGTCTTGAAAAGGTTCTAAGTATTCTTACTACGTTTGAATTGAATCTTGAAGTGCAAAAAACTAGCAAAGCAAATTCAATTGCTCTTGCTAGTGCTCTAACTGTGTCCAAAGATCTTGTGGAATTATCTAAAGATATGGATGAATCAACCTTGGAGGATGATGAGTATGCCTTAATAACTCAAAAATTTAAAAACGTTTTGAATAGAAAACAACAACAAAGATTTCTCAATAAAGGCTTCACTCCATCCACCAAGGATGAACCATTCAAGAAAGAAACAAGTGTGAAAAGACCGTTTTCTGAGAGCAAGAAACCGATTGAGTTGGTTCAGTGTAGGGCGTGTCAAGGATACGGCCACTATGCAAATGAGTGTGCAAACACACTCAAAATGAGAGGGATGAGCTTATCTTCTACATTAAGCGATTCAGATGATGATGATGAGACGGCAAATCTGTCATGTTTTCGATCATCACAATCATCCCTTTCTGACAGTGAAACTGATAGTAAGGTTGTCCCGTCAAATGACAGATCAACTGGCTATGAACAAAAAAGGTTTTTGGTGTTAACAATTGTTTTTGAAAACCTGAAAATGAAGGAGAGTGAATCCATTAATTATTTTTCTAATAAGCTGATAAACATTGTGAATGAGTTTCATGTGTTGGGAGAATCATCTCCTGATACTAGACTTGTGAACAAACTGATGAGATCCCTTCCAAGACAATTCAATGTGATAGTTTCTGGGTTAAAAGAATTCTATGATATTGAGACTATAAGCTTTATGAAACTTAGAGGGATCTTAACTGTTTATGAAGAATCCTTTTCAAAATCACCATCTCCTTAAACTGGAAATCTTGAAAAAAAAAAGCTGTAATGTGACTCTGAGTGACAGTGAAGATGAACAGTCAACTGTCAGCACAATTGTCCGCTCAGATGGTACTAATGTGTATACTTGCTTGAATTCTACGTGTGCAGGTGAAACTGAAGAGTCAAAACCAGATGAATAAGATTGTCTCACGTATGAAGAATTACATGAGAACTATGTTGAGTTATTCGCAGACTGGTCCAAACGAATGGAACAACTCAAAGAGTTTAAGAAGGTACTGAAAAACTCACCACCAAAAACTTATCTCTTAAATCTGAAAATGAGAGGTTGGTGAGGGAAAATGATTTTCAAAAGGACTCCACTGGCAAGTTAGAAGTCATGCTCACTAAAAAGGAAATAGAGTGTGAGAAGTACAAAAGTAACCTTGAAAAGGAAACTGATACTTTAAAAAGGCTTAATAATGGAAAGGCTAAGTTAGAAGAAGTTTTACAAATGGGAAATCCATGAAGATCAGGATTAGGCCATGGAGATCCATTTTTTGTCAAAGAAGGAGAGAACATTTCGAAAAAACAATGATAGTTCTGGTGCTAAGCACATGTCTTCTCACAAAAATAAAAAAAAATAGAAAGAGAAGATTTGTGTGTCATCATTGCTTTGCTCCTGGACACATTCATCCATTCTGTTATAAATTGAAACAGGAACTCGGTGTGGACAAGAACAGTGGCCACTTGAGCAGACAACTGAGGGCACAGTCTCCCAGTCAACTGCCCAGACAGCAGCAGCCGGCAAAGGCCGTGTGGGTAAGAAAAGAAACCCTAAATTGCAAGGTAGTTCTTACCTCATTCAAGAGCAGTATGGAAGGTGGGTGGTACTTTGACAGTGGCTTCTCCCGCTATATGACTGGGCCAATCGAGCATCTCAAGGACTATGAAGCCTTCAATGGTGGGAAAGTCAACTTTGGTGGAGGTGAGAAAGGTAAGGTAATTGGCAAAGGTATGTTAAATGTTGATGGTCTGCCCAACTTGCACAATGTCTTGCTTGTTGATGGGCTTAAGTCAAACCTGATTAGCATAAGTCAGTTGTGTGATGATGACTTGTTTGTTAAATTTGACAAGTCCAAGTGTGAAGTTTTTGATAACAAAAATGTGTGTGTTCTTTCTGGTATTCGATCCTCTGATAATTGTTACAAAATTGGCAGTGTTGAGTCTTGTCTCACTGCTAAAATGGATGAGTCTGAAATCTGGCACCAAAAGCTTGGTCATGCCAGTGAAAGAAAAATCAGTGAGTTAATAAAAATTTGGGGCAGCAAAGGGTTTGCCCAACTTGGATTTGAAAAAGCTAAGTGTGTGTGGACCATGTCAAAAAGGAAAACAAACAAAGTCCAGTCATAAAAAGGTTCAGAATTTTTGGACAAGTAGATGTCTTGAATTGATTCATACTGACCTTATGGGTCCCATGAAAGTGGAAAGTATGTCTCGAAAGAAATACTGTTTTGTGTGTGTTGATGATTTCTCCCGTTATACTTGGGTCATATTTTTGAGAGAAAAATCAAACACCATTGAAGAGTTTAAAATTTGGTACAAAAGGGTCAAAAATCTTTATGGTTTAAAAGCTGTGAGGGTTAGATCATACCATGGTACTGAATTTGAAAACTCTATTTTTTCATCATTTTGCGATTCAAAGGGGATTACTCATGAGTACTCAGCCCCCAAAACTCCTCAACAAAATGGAGTAGCGGAAAGGAAAAATCGCACATTACAAGAAATGGCTAGAGCTATGTTGAGTGCTAAAAATCTGTCTAAAAAGTTTTGGGCAGAAGCAGTTAACACTGCTTGTCATATAGGGAATCGTGTCTTTCTAAGAATTGGAAGTACCATGACACCCTACGAGATTTTACTTGGAAAGAAACCCACGGTCAAATACTTTCATGTCTTTGGATGTATTTGTTACATTCTCAATGATCGTGAGTATCTTTCTAAATTTGATTCAAAAAGTGACAAGGCCATTTTCATTGGTTACTCCCAGAATAGTAAAGCCTATAGAGTCTATAATTTGAAAACCAGAACAACTATGGAGTCTATTAATATTATCTTTGATGATGCTACTGATCTTAATGTTAAAAGAGCTGAGGATGATCTTTCAGGTTGCACTTGGGAGGATGAAAAGATTAATGATGAATCTGAACCAAAGTCCACAAACGAATCTGCAGATACACCAACTGTGAGGACTGCTGATAGTCCACGTGAACAGTCAACTGCCACAACAGATGGTCATACAGCAGCTGGTTCTAGTTCAGATTCTGAAATCTTGGAAGATCAGGAAATCCGAGGTAATGATGCGGCTGCAAGAATTCAGGGAGCCCATCCAACTTCCCAGGTAATTGGGGGAGTGGATGAAGGAATGAAAACAAGAGGAAAATTAATCAATTACCGGGAATTGGCCGGTTTGGTGTGCATGCAATCCGCATACCATCAGGTAAGATCTTGTTGTTTTGTGGCTAATTTTGAGCCCAAGAACGTGTCAGAAACCTTAAAAGTTAATAATTTGATCAATATCATGCAAGAGGAAGTGGTAAAATTTGAAAGGAAAGATGTTAGGTTCTTGGTTCGTAGGCCATCTAATACTGAATATATGGGAGTTGTTACTTGTTGTACTCAATTGTTGAGGATGAACCAAATAATCAAGGATTGTGGTCTTAAAAATGAAACCTTGACTATATTTTGTGATAGCTTAAGTCCCCAGAATATTGCCAAGAATCCAGTACAATATTTCCTAACAAAGCACATAGATATTATGCACCATTGATATCTCGTTGATCAAAAAATCATCACTCTAGAACATGTAAGCACAACGGATCAAATTGCTGATATCTTTACCAAGGCTTTGGATTTCGAGAGATTTTCTTCACTTAAGAAGTCTCTCGGACTGTGTTATACCAGTTGACTGCACAAGTGTGCAGACAACTGGCTGCATAGCTATATAATTGTATATTACAGTTCACACTAATTTAAAAAAAAAAAAAAAAAAAAAAAGTTGTAGATTGCATTCATCCTTGCACGATTGTCTCTTGAGATCACTTGGTTAACTAAGCTCCTTGACTCCGAGTTTTGACCCTTGAATGTGAGATCCTTCTTAACTTGATAATAAAAATTATCTAGTTAATTCATTCGTGTTGTTCATCATGGAGTGGGCACTTAATCTAAGGTTACGGGGAAAACAAGCTGCCTCCAGTCTTTGAAGTTACTACTCATTTAAGCAAATTGCTGACGTGTATCCATACATAACTTCAGAATCAGGGTAACACTGTATTGAGAGAGTGAAAAGCTCCTCCCTGTAACTGATTCATAAGTCATAAGCCTTCAATGGGAGTGTTCTAGAGGCTGCATGATTGAAGGAAATTCTCATTGACTTCATATGAGTTGAAACCGAGTCATGGATTGAGTTGATCATACTATGTCACACCAAAATTGAGACAATCTTCACTTGTGTGTTTAGGCATAATTTTTCTAAGTTTTTTTCTCCCTTGGTATTAACATCAGCAAATTGAATTGTTGTTCTTATGTGTTAACGATTGAGGCTTTTCATGTGATTAACGATAATCTAATGGCGTGATATTCAAGTTTCATTGTGCAGTTGGTAGAAATTATGGTACATTGTGGATAAATGAATTCAGTTGAATTTGGCAAGTTTTAATTCTGAGACGGATAATTTATCACAAAACATGGAAAAAGTTTGAATTTTAAAATCAAGATCCTTGTTTGTTTTGGAATTCAAATGGGTACTTCAAAATCACTCGGTTCTCTCTACTCCTTGGCCTACCCAAGTTCTTAGGAAGAATTACTGTCCTCCCTTGATATTTCCTCCATGTCAAATCTGGTTGTGAATTATGGTTTAGTTCATCTTCTTCCTCATGTTTTCTAGCTCCATTTCTCTCATCTCATCTTGTTCCTATTCTGCAAATGCACTCTCTGTATCATTTTTGCAGATATATTCGAGAATTCAGGAGAAACTCTGAGTGATTGTGACTCAAAATGATTGTTTGCCGCAGCTCTGATCAAGCTCAGGCATTTTTGTTGTTAAGCATCCAGCTGGTGCTAAGCAACTTGTTCGTGCAACTGTGCGAACAACTGGTCACTCAACTGGACAGTCAACTGGTAAGTCTGCTACTGTTTTAAGGGGTAAGTACATCTTCTGCAGAACTCTCTGGTTTATAAAGGTATTTTTTTTTTTTTTTGGAGATTCAAATTTACGGGGAGTGGAAGATATTCGAAATTTTTTCTTTCTTTGAGTTTGATGGTTCTTCTCAAAAAGGGGAAGAAAGATGTGGTCTTCATATTCAGGGGGAGAAAGATGTGTTCTAAAGATGTATTTAGGAGGAATAGAATCCAATGTACAAATTCAGAGGGAGAGATTATTGTTTTGGATGTTTTGATCAGAACCACAAATATAGGGGGAGATTGAAAGAGTATGAAATACTCTTATATTTTATTTTGTATCTTTGTGATTCTGATTTATTTATTGTGTATATTTAGAGTTTATTTAATTTAGGAATTATGTGTATATTTAGAAGGAATAGAATCCAATGTACAAATTCAGGGGGAGAGATTATTGTTTTGGATGTTTTGATCAGAACCACAAATATAGGGGGAGATTTAAAGAGTATGAAATACTCTTATATTTTATTTTGTATCTTTGTGATTCTGATTTAGTTATTGTGTATATTAAGAGTTTATTTAATTTAGGAATTATGTGTATATTTAGTTTAATTCAATTATAGTTTAAATAATTGTTTATATTAGAAGTAGTTTATTTTAGGATATTGATTTTGATTTATTTCACTAACATACTAATGTTTATCTTTGGAAAGTTGTTATGTATTTTAGGAGTGTATTTTAGGTGGACTCTCACAAGGAAGAAATGATTGGCTAATTGAAGATCACGTGTGATTGAGATTGTGGCCAAGAGATCCTATAAATACCATCGCCATACTCCATTGCTGTACACGAATTTACAGAATATTTTAAGAGAGTTCATTTGTTCTTGAAGTTCTAAACCTTTTAGATCTACAAGTGTTTTGGTGTTTAGTCTATTTAAGATAGAATAGATTTTAATCTTTTAATTGTTTTTGTTTCTTTCATAATCTTGTATTCTGCAAGATCTTTATTAATGAAAGTTTTCCAGCAATTAATTCTTGCTGAATTGTTTAAATTCTGAGTTTTATTTCCGCTGCGTTTTCTGTGTTTCTGAGTTTCTGTCCGTCGCCAGTTGATAGGACAACTGTCTTGACACTTGTGAGCACAACTGCACTGTCAAGTGGTTGTTTTCCAGAACGGTCCTAGCCGCCTATTTCTTACGGTGTATCACTAATAAGTTTTGGAATTTTATTGGACCGTGATTTTGTTTCAAAAATTTATTCAGATTCACCTATAAAAAAGTGGTACAGAATACTTTTTCTAAAACGGAGCGGGTATCATATCCCCCACTAACCTAACCAAAGTAGGGGATGACCAACGCTGGTTCCGGTTCACTATTTATGTGAACCTTAACCGGCTCTTGGTTACACCGGTTTCGGTTCCGGTCATCACAATCCGGTTCTGGTACGGTTTCGGTCCGGTTCCACACTACATTTTTTATTTTTTTTATCATACAATAATGAATAAACAGGTTAAAATTTATTGAAAAAACAAGGGATTTTTTTTATTTATCATACAATAATGAATAAACATGTTAAAATTTATTGAAAAACAAGAGATTTTTATTTTTTTTTTAATGGAAATGCCGGTCCGATTCCTTATTTTAATGTGATGGGTCCTTTTTTAAATGTGACCACTTGACGCATTTGGGTGTTAGTTTGTATTCATAAGGAGTGGACCATAATGCTGCAGGAAATATAACTAAAACTAAAAGTAGTTGGCAAGCTGAAAATATGAACCCTCTAGTAATTTGTAGGTTTGATCTAGTAATTATAATGAAATCGATTGACGAGAGTTTCAGAGTCAAAGATTTATTTACCTCCAAATGGTGATGATTGATCAATATTTATAATGGACTAGGAATGAATCAGTTACGGGCGGGTGAATAAGAAAATTCCTGGTTTATGAATGATTGGCTTCTGAAATTATAGTTTGTCGTAGTAATCAATCTATTGATACCTACCACGTAGGTTGGCTTATGGCAAGTCGCGGTCGTGTTGACTTAATAAGCTCCTCGTTAATGTTGGGCCTATTGAACGTACAACAGCCTTACTGCATGAGATGTTACCATCTAAAAAAGATTTAAAAAAAAAAAAAATGAGAGTAAATTAATCTCAATAAATGATGAAGATGTAGGTAGCTAGACACGGTGTCAGTCTTATCCCAAAGGGTACTGGCACTGGCGAGAGCAGATTTTCTGTACCCATCCGGTGTTACTTCATGTGCCCAAAGTGATCCAATGGCTCACAGTTTTTAAAATTAACATTTTATTAATATTATTCAAACATATTAACAGCCGGATCACTTTGGGTACATGGATGACACATCGGATGGGTACAGGAGATCTGGTCTCGGCACTGGCTAGCTTGGTAGTTGGCCGCCATTACTCAATTTTGATCATTTCAGAATAACTATCAAATTTAATTTTTTATTTTTTTTATTCAATTAGCAATTTATAGTTATACTCTTGATTCCTGATTTTTGTGGTTCAACGACACTAAAAATTAAAATAACAATTAATCATGGTGTAGTTTTAACAACGGAAAAATAAATAAAACTTGATACTCCCTCCGTCCCAGCAAAAGGTTCTTACTTTCTTTTTTAAGTACGTCCCAGCACAAGGTTTTTAGTTGCTTTATTACATAAAATGGACCATGGGACCCACTTGTCATTCTCACAACAAAAACTCCCTACCCACTTTATCTCTCCTACTTTCTCTTACTTACTTTTTCATACACACAACATTTATTTTTTCTTAATCTCTGCGTAAAGTCAAACTCAGAACCTTGTGCTGGGACGGAGGGAGTAATAAAATACTTTGACTAGTAAAATGGGACAGTTTCTTTCGAACGAGTTAATAACGATCACACCTACCAAAAGAAGATGCGTATCACTCCTATCATCCTATGGTGTACCTTGAATCCATACCCTAAAAAATAAGACAAAAACTTGTGTGAGAACACTTCAACCTGTCTCATGGGTGAGACGGGTCATTTTTTGACCCATTACCCGACCCACAACCTTGCTCCAGGACCCATGGGGGACCCTGCCACGTGGCAGCCCCTCATTGGCCCCCAAAAAAAAATTATTATTATTATTATTTTTTTTGCTTTTTTTTAAATTTTTATATTTTTATTTTTGGTTTTTTTTTCGGTTTGTGAAAAGTAATAGTTACCATCTCTTAAAGTAATAGTGTTATTCCTATGTTTTCTTCGTTTGCCAAAAGTAATACTTATTATAACTAAAATGTAACAAACGTGTTATTTAAATGTAATAGTATTTGTACATAATTGTAATACATATGTATAGATATCTATATGTTTTCAAACAATAAGTTACAATGGGGTCAAATTTATTATGATACATGTAAAAGTATTACATTATCTATAGAAATCTGTTACAATTTCGTCAATCAAAGTGTTACATTTACTTGTATAAATTTACTATTACATTCATATACATAAGTTATTAATTTTCAAATGGGTAAAAACGAGCTTTTGTTTTTTTAAAACAAGTATTACGTTTACTTATGAACAATGTTACTTTAAGAGATGGTAACTATTATTTTTTACTAAACCACTGAAAAGCCGGAAAAAAAATATAAAAACTCAAAAAAAACCAAAAAAAAAAAATAATAATAAAAAAATCGGCCAATGGTGGGTTGCCACGTGGCGGGTTCGGCCCATGGGTCATGGGGCGACCCGTCTCATGCATGAGACGGATCCCTTGTTCTAATGGGAGACCCCTTCAAAAAATAAATGCTACTTATTTCACTTTTGAAAACAAAGAATATTACCTAAGACCTTTTTGCCCTAATAGTGTGTAGATGGCCCAGAACACGTCATTCAATTTATAGTTTCACTTTTTGAACGTGTAAGACCTTTGGCCTTTTATCATTTAAGAATGACTGTAATTACTGTCTTTCTTAAATTAAATGTATAATACGTGCAACTTGAGAGACCAATTTCTCCTACCCTCTTTGTCCTCTATCCCTCTGCATTTACTCTTCCCCTGAGTCTGAAACAAATCAGGATTTACACATCTCTCTCTGTCTTACAAAATTTTCTTTACCATCTTTCAGAATGAAAATAAAAAAAAAAAAAACAAAGAAACTAATTGTACTTAATAAATTGGAATTTCTTAACATAATCTTAAATTTAATACAAATTCACAGTCTTCGTTTGGAATCAACAGTATACATATATATAAACTTCAAATAAAAGTTTGAATTCGAAATAACCGACATAATAAATCGCCAAGTAAAATAAAATCCACGCGATAAACGGAAATTACTTAAATGTCCACGAGTTCTTGAAATGTCTTCATAGCAGAAGCAGGCAATCCCAGAAGCACATTAATACTTTTCCTTCCTTTCCCATGAGACAGAAACAAGATCACTTCTTTCTCAGGCAATGCCACTGGCCCTGATAAAAATGGCTCCCCCCACCCGAAATCAGCCGTGTGAAACGACAGTTTTGACCATGTCGTGATCAACAGCGTCGCAGCCAATGAAGGCCTTGCCCTTGTCACTTCAAAATAGTCTATAGCCGATCGCATATAACCGTCAGTAACTAACTTAACCGCCTCATGAACAAGCTTAACAGAATAAGACAAAGGGTTCTCCACTTGATCACCAGCCTTACAGATTGAGTTAGTCAACACAATTCCGTTCCCACAATACCCTTCTGGGAGCGGCGGATTGAATCTGGACCGTCCGTCTACGGCAAAAAGAAGCTTAGTTTCTTGATCAGGCTTCATTTTCAAAGCCTTGGTCCTGGCTCTCCAGACAAAGGCTGAGAGGGCTTCAAAAGTTGTGCAACTAGGTAAAACCCCATCTTCCATGGCCTTCATTTTGAGGTTGTCGAGATCTTCGGGAGTGAAACAGAACGATCGGTACAACATGTCCTCGTTGTAGAGATCGAGGGTGTTTGAAACATCCTCGATTTCCGCAAACTCGTGGTGGGGAAAGTCAATGCTTGGTGGCACCCTCGGGTTGAGTATGGTCCTGTCTAGGTGAGGTGGAACTGATAGAGGAAGGCCTCTTGCAGTTTCACTCCAAGAGTTGACAAATTGCATAGCAGCAATTCCATCAAACATACAATGGTTGACGCACAGTCCTAGCACAAACCCTCCACACTTGAATTTTGTTACCTGAAATTAGCAAGTAAAATAGTCTTTTTCAGAAAGTAATTTTGTTTTACCAACAAAAAAAAAAAAAAAAAAACCTTGACATGTATTTTTATGAATGTACTGGTATAAACGTATTTTTATCCCATTACCATAAATACATGCCATTGATATCGGTTGTGGGAGCTAGGAGCCATGTGAGTGTGCCAGATGGCGTTATGATTATCTTATCATTGTGTCGAAAATTTTAAAAATTATAAAGACTAGGGCAAACCTAACTCTTCCAAAATTTATGTTATGGCCTCAAGATAATATCGCAAACCTATAAGATCTTCAATCTTATCAAGTACTACCTCCATCCCTGAAATATAGTCGTGTTTGATCTTTTTTATGGTCAACACAACTAAACTATGACCAAACATTAATCTCAATCTAATTATCACAATGAAATGTAAAGATAGATCATTATTATTGATAAATCATCTAACGATTCATCACTAACAATTTTTAGAATTTCAGTATGATATTCAAATTGACATTAATATTTGATCAAAGTTCATTTGTGTTGACCGTCAAAAGTCAAGTGGGACTATTTTTTTTTTTCTTTTTGGCATGGAGGGAGTATTCGTTTCCTAAGCAATAACGATCATTTCATTTCTCTGTCATTATTATAGTACAAATTTCATCTCATCTTGATCCATACAGCGTAGAAAAAATCAAAATCACTTGAACCAAACGGCTACCAAATTGTAATGGAACATAAAATAAAAGATGAACATATGTATATATATGTATATGTATAAAGGTAATTAGAGAAGAGATAATTTTGAGGAAAGAACTAACCTGAGCAACAAGAGGAGGGATTTCAAGAATGTTTTTAGCACCAGGAGTATCATAAACCAACTTTCCAAGAGTAACAGGATCAGGCTTTGTATTATCACCAATATCATCAATATTACAATTAGCCTCAGCTTCAACAAACACAGCCCCTTCACTAGTACAATCCACAATGAGCTTCCCCTCTGAACTGATAGTCAACCTTCCTGCAGCAGGGTAATAATGAACAAGAACTTTAGCCAAAGCATCCTTAATAACTTCCACCGCCTTTTCGTTTCCAATCTCCTCTTTTTCAGTAGCCTTGTAGCAGTAAATCGTCCGAACTATGACCGCAATGTTCTGGTCAAGATTCGAGAGATGATATAAACCCTTGTTAGTTTCCTCAGCGGGACGGACTAGAGTTGGTGGACCTTGCTTTACGATGAGCTCAACCATGTTTTTCGCCATTATAACAAAACAGAAACTTGTCCCAACTAACCAAAACCTGTGTTAGAAACAAAATGGAAATGGTGTGAGTTTAGTTTGTTTGTTTGCATGCAAAAAATAGTTGTACTACTTTGTACAAGTCACATGAGAGGTCTTACCTTGAAGAAATGCAGTGTGGAATTGATGGTTGGCCTAGTAAGGGAAAGATTAAGGGCCAAAAATAGTATATTCACTTGGAAAAAAGGTGGAGGGGTTATATAGAAGAAATGGGGGGAAAGATAAAAATGACAATTATTTAGATTTGGTTAACAAAACATAACAAAGATTAATGAAAATGATGTGTAGAGAAGATAATTTAATTGATTATATTATGTGAGGGTTAATGTAATTGGAGAGATGGAAGTGTGAGAAGGATGAGTCTTTTGTTGTTGTTGGAAAGTTTAGTGTTATTTTTTGATAAGGAGAGGGTGGGTAGGCTACTGGCCATTGAATCAAATATATATTCAAAGACAAGAAAAGAGCAGAAGGGAGTGGGTCAGGTTGGTAGGGTTGGCATCCAAATTTTGGTAATTTATCTACCCATCACTCTGTTTAGAAATATAGATTTAAATGTTACCCATTTTCCTACTCAATGCAAGATTTATTTTTATATCTTTATTATTATTACTCCCTCCGTCCAGAGTATATGTTCACATTTCCTTTTTAATCCGTCTCAGAGTATATGTTCAATTCCAAAAATGGCAAAAAAAAAAAAAAAAAAAAACTTTACTATTCATTCCACTCATTCTTTCTCCTACTTTGTTTTTATACTCACAACACCAATCAACTTACTATTGCATCCCACTCATTATCTCTCCTACTTTATTTTTATACTCACGACACTTACGTCACCTCCACCATTTCTTAATCTACATGCAAATGAGAGGGTGGACATATACTTTGGGACGGAGGGATTATTTATTTTTATGGATTTCGAAAACTAGATCGAGATTATCGATTATAGTCAGCTTTCGGTGGGGTACTCAAAGAACAGAGCTTTCACCTTTCTTTTTCAGAATAACCCATTAGCATTCAATTTTCAATAGACATCTTCACAAGTGGGAATATGATGTAGAGAAGCGGAAGCATAAAAGAAATAAATAAAGATAAACATTATAGATCCGTTGATTGTTCTCAACAATGGCGGAAGAATAGCCTTCAATAACCCATTGATTCGAAGAATACTAGGAAATTGGCATCAAAAGGGAAGAAATCCACTTTCGGGAATAAAGAACAACGTTCAATACTCAAATTTTATTAATCAACAACTAATTTTCGGAATTAACATTAACCCTATTTTTATAAGACTCCTACGACTTGGAAAACAAGTCAAACACTCCTAAAAATAACCCTAACATATATAGTAACCTATTACAACTCAAAAACATCAAAATATATCATAAATCTACTTCTAAACATGATATTATCTCCTATCTAAATATAAATCCGAAAATAACAATAAAAATAACAATAATAATTAAAATAAAGCCTTAAATATCTTCTTATATTAATCTCCATCATTCTCCTCGGCTTCGAAAAATTCGTCCTCGAATTTGGAACGGTTTTTAATTGAATTTGTAGCAGCGGAAAAAGAACATGTAACATGAGTATCCTTCCATTGAGTCTTAACATTAGAATCTGAAAACCTTCAAATAGTTGACGAACTTTGAACTTGCCAACTTGAGTGATTATATCCATCCAATCAGCTCAATACAACATGATAAATTGCTGGAGCAATAAATCTTTTATATAACTTGAAAATTTTGTCTTCGATTGAGAAATATCAAATGGATCGTTAAACTGATGAGTATCAGTTTCTTCATCATAGATCAACAGAAAGGAATAAACTAGAGGTTGTGGAGTGGTTGTGTTGACTACGGGCAAAATATTGTCAGATTGACAAATTTTGCAAGAACACTTATCATAAATTGGAGGTTTCGACCAATCGATGAAAAAATCAATAGTCTTAGATTCGATGAAATGCCATGAAAGAGGAGACATTTTTTTTCAGTTTTTTTTATATTTTTATTATTATTACTCCCTCCGTCCAGAGTGTATGTTCACATTTCCTTTCTAGTCCGTCCCAGAGTATATGTCCAATTCCTAAAATGGCAAAAAAAAAAAATTACTATTCATTCCACTCATTCTTTCTCCTACTTTGTTTTTATACTCACAACACCAATCAACTTACTATTGCATCTCACTCATTATCTCTCCTACTTTATTTTTATACTCACGACACTTACGTCACCTCCACCATTTCTTAATCTCCATGCAAATGGGAGGGTGGACATATACTTTGGGTCGGAGGGATTATTATTTTTTATGGATTTCAAAAACTAGATCGAGATTATCGATTATAGTCAGCTTTCGGTGGGGTACTCAAAGAACAGAGCTTTCACCTTTCTTTTTCAGAATAACCCATTAGCATTCAATTTTCAATAGACATCTTCACAAGTGGGAATAGACTCATTTCAGACTATTAAATAAAACAATTACTAGTTTCTTCAAAAGTTATAAAAAGTAATATTAGTATTACCCTTAAACCTTGAACTTTAAACCAAGACTTTTTATAACTTATGAAGGAACTAGTTTGAGTTTCCCTCAAAATTTTCTGAATAAATAGTTAAACCAGAAACTCCACAAACCCAGACATGTTCTCTTCGTAGCTATAAACTTCAGGACGACGACTTTTTTAGTTCATCTAAAAATAAATGTTACATTTCGAAATCCACATCTGTGGTAACTCATAAATATCTCAACTACAAAATTACAATAAAATTACTGTCAAAAAATAAAACATGATCTATGAAGACAAATGAAGAGAGGCGGTCATAAATAATTTAGGAAATAATCCCTACGGAAACTAAAGTCTATGGTACAAACAGAAGAAACAAACCCCAGTTTAGGGCCATCGAGTAGAGAGGTCATGAAATGTGATGGCAGCTGTTGCATCTCCTGCAAAGAAGCTGCTGGTTGAAATCCGCCTGTCACAATGACTGGATTACCCCTCATGCATAAAAATGTCTGCAAGGGATTTCCGTAAATCTAAAGGATCTAAGAGTCATTATTCATCATCTTCATCTTCCTTCCCATCTTCAGCCTCAGCGTCATTCTCTGACCCCTCTTTCTCATCTTCATCTTTCTCGCTTTCCTCATCAGACATGTTGTTAATAACATCTGTAATTATAGCCTTCACCTCTGCCTTTCTGTGCATTAGATCCGCACCAAAGTGGGTACCTAGATCAAGTTTATAATCATGTCGAAAATGTTAGAGTCTGGACAACAAAATGAAAGAAAAGAGTAACAAATGTATTTAAAGAAGTGATGCCTACCTAGCTGCCTGAGGATGTCGGATAAAGTAGCCTGCACCATAAGTGCAACAAATTTCAGTAAAATAAAGACTTAACTCTTTCCGTCCCAAAAATGAATGTTGAAAAAGAATTCAAATTTTCACTTGACTGACTGAAAGCGATTTTGATATGTTTTTGGACATTCATTTTGGCACGGAGGAAGTAATACAAAAAAACAGGCAGGGTAGAAAAGGCACCACTTACAGTATTGAAATCTACTTCCTTCAAAATAGATGTGACTACTGCATGCATCTCTTCATTAGTGGGTTCTGCCTTTGCCTTCTTATTACTTTTCCCTTTGCCTGTTCCCACAAAAATAAAAACAGCTGTTACCAAGTTTGAATGAGTAACTAAAATTTAAAATCACATAATAGCATGCAGCAAATATTACCCTAAGAACGTTGTAAATAAACTTGACAGGATAATGAAAGAAAAGGCCAAAAATAACCAAACATGAAATATGATTCTAAGAAGGAAGCCAAATAAATACTGAGTCATGATATGCAAAACTTTTTTTAAAACATAAAAAGAATAGTTTGCACCTCTATCCTTTTCGGAGACTTTTTCAGAAGACTTGCTTGACTGTTTCTTGGCTGGGCTTTTGTCCTTGGCAGAGGATTCTTGGTCCTTTTTGCTTTCCTTTTCATTCTTGCCTTTCTTTGTTGGCTCTTTAGACTTAGAAGTTGAACCAGAAGCACCAGCATCACCAGTTCCTTTCTTAGAAGCTGAACTCTTCTTAGTAGATTTTGCAGACTTAGAGGGGGTATCTTTTTTTACGGATTTTGGTTTATCCCCACTTTTGCCTCCAGATTCTTTCTTAGGACTCTTTTGGGAGGATTTTTTTGAACTAGGCAACTTCTTTTTGGGTTCCTCTTCCTCTTCTTCCTTTTCCTCTTCTTCCTCTTCCTCCTTTTCCTCCTTTTCCTCCTCTTCCTCCTCTTCCTCTTCCTCTTCCTCTACTGGTTCCTCGTTGTCTGACTTGACATCTTCCTGATCACTGTCTCCTTTTGTATCGATGTCATCATTATCAGGATCATCTTCATTTTCTGACACTTCTACATCCTCTTCCATTTTATCATCCTCTATCTTGGAGGAAGCCTTGGGCTTCTTTGTACCAGATTGGGATTTCTTTTGTTTCTAGATTCAAAAATCAAGAGTAAGATGAAAAATGTAGAACAATAAAACTCATGTGCAGTCACTAGTAGAGAATGTTGTAATATTCAAAAATCAGGAGCAAGATGAAACTCGTAATAATCAAAGCCATGGTCCACAAATACACATCTATGTCATATCAGTACGAAAAATCAGCGGAAAATGAAACCCTTATATCAGTTATCCACCAGTTCAAGAAATTTTCAAAAGAGACAGCTCTATTTTCATGTCTTGTTATAGCAAACAAGTTCACTAAAGTTACTGACAAAGTCACTCATGAGAAAACCCTTGCCATGTCTCATAAACATGCCACTTTGAGTAGAATGGCATAGATGATTTGGTTGGTCACCGGAGGGGAACATGCAAAGTCATCAAGGCACCTTCTCTCGCATTACTTCACAACCAGAAAAAAATTCAACTACAGTATAAACCATTTATGGTGGTACCTCTTTAAACATCCAGCTAAATTCTTGTTAACTTAAGTAAGAACAGTTGAGAAGAAGAGGATTCATATAGAATTTCAGTTGGTGGCACCTAATTATATATTCAGTTACATCCTTAATAAGTAAGAAGGGTTACACATGTTCAAACAACTCAGCAAGATTAGATATAACAGCAAGGACACAAACCTTGGGTGGGGATCCTGTTGCTACCTCTGCGGAACTAGTGCTTTTTCTTGCTCTGGCCTTTGCCTTTCGCTTTTTGCCTTTCTGGATTTATGACAACAGCAAACTTTTCAGATACTGATTGCTAACTTGAATACATTACGATATAATATGTTAAAAGAAACAGTACTCAATCTAAAAATAAATAGACTTGATATATTTAAGACTTGGCAGAAACTGATTTCAAAAGCCAAAGTTTCAGGGAGAGGAGAGTTGTGAGGAGAGAGAGAGAGAGAGAGAGAGAGAGACCTTTGCTTTATCAGCAAGTAGGGTTTCGGTTGTTGCATGGGGATTTTCTAAAAATTCCAAAAGCTTTGCCAATAGATCATCCTGAAATCATAACATTGATCAACACACTGCTAAGAAGATCATAAATTTAGTGTGTGACTTGAGTTGGATGATCCTTTCAATAAACTTGCCTTCTTAAGATTTGTTCTGGTAGCTGGAATATTCAGAATGTCGCAAAAATCCAACAACTTCTCTTTAGTACACTTGTCAAACCTTTCCTTCACTTTTGCCCTCTGCTTTTCCTGCTGAAAGAACACAACATCCCAGCATTATCATTCCTCCTTGATTTACAAATAAGGAACTGATTCTATCTTCAACATTTGGGTTGTTGATATTTAGGCATCACCATTTTGTCATCTTAGCTCATGATGGAATAACAATACCACGAACTAGCCAGTTAACAAAACTAAAAGAAAATTCACCTATTACTCAAAAATGTGTTAAAATTTACCTCATTTTCAACCCAGACATAGCCAGAAAACAGGCCTATGTTCTTCTTCAAACTGTGGGCCTGCGAAAGTAAATACTGAACTCAATAACTGGAAGATGCCCATTACATATTATAAGTTTCACCATGATCTATTGAAGGAATCAAACACAACATAGATAAACAAAGATGCAACTATCAAATAAAACCACAAGAGTGAACCCATTAGACAGTGAAAAAATACAAAAGAAAGAACGGGAGTCACCTTTGCCTTCTTCCCATAAAGAAGGTTGTGAAGTATCTGCAGGTTTCCATCAGGTTTTCTCTTGGACAACATATAAGCCACTGAAACGAATTCACTCATCAGACTTGAACTAGTGGCAAAAATCAGCTGATATGAATGAGCCGAGTTTAAAAATTAAGGGTTTTTACTGATGCTTTACATGGAAGACAATCATGAGTGAAAAGTTTGACTACAGAATGGAATTTAGCTCCCAAGCAGCAAAGTCACTGGAAAGTGGAAACAATAGGTACAGGCAGTCACCATGGCCCAAGGAAGTTGGTGTGAGATAATGTTAAGGAAATAATTGACCCTATGTTCATTTGTTACTCAGGGATGCATCCAATGACCCGTGTCGGGACAAAGTTAAGAAGCAGAAGGCAGACGCAAATTGGGCCAGACAAAGGAATAAACCTGCGATAACTATAAAAAATGAAGGAGAAGAACCACTTATAATCAACTTCATCTGTCAGGTCCGAATGTAATGACCATTACAACATGTAAAACGGGATCATTACGTGCACATGTTACTCATGTCCGCAGACCCATGTAGGGACTAAGTTAAGAAGCAGGAGATAGACTCGAATTGAACCAGCAAAAATGATCACAACAGTAACTAACCAATAATACTAAAATTCAGCTGTCGGCTAGATTCTATTGTAATAACCATTCCAGCCATGTAAATTTCTTCTGTTTATGAGACATAATTTACCCAATGTTAATTATATCTACAGATCATGGTTACAAAAGCAACCCTAGATTAAAACAAAACAAACTATTGATCAACCTTTGTCTTTTATCTCAGTGGTTACTATGTGAATCTTTTTTTTACTCTCAGCCTCAAGCTGGGTTTTGGGGTGGGGTGTGGGGGGTTGGGGGTTGAGACAACTGTTGCTACAAGATCCTGATGAGATGTATTGTTCTAAACCACCATAGACAAGGAACTACTCCCTCCGGCCACAAATATAAGCAACACTATGGGGTTTTTTTTGGCCACAAATATAAGCAATTCTATGGGATTTCAAGATCATTTAATAATTTTGTTCCAAAAATACCCTTAATAATTGGTTCACTTTTCAAGACAAATTCTACTCCATAATTATAACTTGTTAAGGGCTATTTAGTCATTTTTGCTTTTCTTTTTTGTAAAATCAAGATGAATTAACTACTTTAATTATTTTCTTAATCTGTGTGAAACCCCATAGTGTTGCTTATATTTGTGGCCGGAGGGAGTACCATTTCAAATAACCCTCAACCTCCCAACATTAATGCTTTTGAAAGCTTAGTATTTGAAAAAAGAAAAGTCTCTCACAAGCATACCAACAAGACATGTTGCAACGCAACATAACTATCCTTTCACATATTGACACGCATTTATCATATTAAATAATAATTTCATGTAAATTAGAAAAGAATGTCCAATGTCAGCACATAAACACAATTCATAGCAATGACCTCTCTCAAATGGAACAACCCAATGGATAAAACACCACCACCACATGAGTAAGGGAAATCTACCGTATGCAGCATAAACACATCCATTGCATCAAAATCTCAAGACTTAGATCATCATTCAGATAACAGATAAACATTAAACATCAAGCTTGATAGCATATAATTCTAAAGTAGGAGAAGGAACACATTCAAAAATCAGTTGTATGTAATGCAGGAGCCGCATGTAAGTATAACCTCCTCCCCCCCCCCTCCCCCGACTTTTAAAAATGTCAATTTTCTCCCTTAATTTAGAAAATATGATATTTTGCTATTAAAGTCGTGAACTTTTCAATTTAGCCCAAACAAAAAATCACTACATAACATTGTTGCCCCCATTTGTGACAATTTTATAATCCACCATGTAATTTATACATCCATTAATCTAAGAACCTAGCCCCGCCAATGGTTGGATGCAATACTATACGGTGATAATGTTTCTTTCCTGAAATGTCTACAGCAATACCTTCATAATCGAGCAAAAATAAACATGGGTAGAATGTATTGGCCCATTACAACAACCAAAAACTCTAGTTGAACCACGTTTGTAAGATGGTAGTCATCTTCCACCATCACAAGAATTATAAAATGCTAGGTACAGTTTGCAAGAATAGCAGATCAAGGACCAATTCGAAGTGGGTGCACGAAAAGAAAAACACTAGTAGGATTCAAACCTGGGTCATTCTCTTGAACGGATGAAAAACTAACCAGTACACTACAACAGATTATTGTTAATGGATGAACTAGCACCCACTTCATATAGTATGGGTCTGCCAATGGTACTAACCAAGTAACAAACTGTCCATCAATATCAAAACATAGTAATAATAAACCCTAGCCCCAAATATATTCCGAATAATTCATGCAGTAACAACCAACATCAACTATGATCTACACAGATCTACGAAAGGTGTATTGAAAACAATTCAAACGTACCATTTGGAATATCTTTGAGCTGTGTGCCACTACCCTGCATTCCAAATATCACAGATAACAATTAGTAACAAAAATGGGGGGAAAAAACCATGAAGAAAAAAAATACGGCTGAAGAAAAAATTACCTACCTTCTCAATTGACAGTGGTTTGCTTGCAGAAAGTCTCCCAGCTGATTCAGTATACCGTTCAACTGTCTTTCTCTCTCTACTGGGTCTTTCAATCGGCGTTACCGGCTCTTTGGAGGAAGATCTACTCTTTCTAGACTTGGGAGTATCAGCTGTTGACTTTTTCAAACTTCCATTTCGTCCTCTCTTACCTTTATTACTGCCCTCTGCTACTTCTTTTTCTTTTTCTTCTTCTTCATCTTCCTTATCTTCGTCTCCTCTTTCCTCCTCCTCCGGCTCATCATCTTCTTCTTTCTCTTCAGCCTCAACCTTTTCATCTTTACCTTCTTCCTCTACCTGGTCATTTCCCTCTCCGGATTCCGCTTCCACCTTCGCTTCCGCCTCCACCTCCGCTTCCGCCGCGTCGTTTTTGTCTTTCTCTACTTTCGAGTACTCTGTCACTTCAGTTTTCTCAGCTACATCTTCATGTTTGTCTCCATCTAGGGTTTCGTTTTCGGTGGCCATTGAAAAATACAAATCAAGAACAAACAGAACAAGACTTTGAGTTCAGATTCAAGTACCAACCTTAACGAAAAACAAAACCGCAAAATTAACAACTTTAGGGCTTGGAAGCCCTAGAAACCGGTGTGAGAGATCGGAGTGTTGGCCTAATTTGGGAGGGAAAAGTTTGTTAGGGGTACGGGTGACAAAAAAAAGGGGGTTTTCTGTATTTTAACGGGAAATAGGGGTTATGGGAGGGGTGGGCGCGGGGAATTTAGGACGAAATCGAAATCCAAAATTTGGGGAAATTCTGAGGAAAGAACGCGGGCGGATTTGGTGGGGTTTGAATATTTTTGTGCCAAAATTATTAGCGGGGGTTTATGTCAATCTTCCCGGGTATCCAAAAAGATAAATTTTTGGGGGAAACTTCTCCGTTCTCCGTAAGTTATAAAAAATCTTATTTTTATAGGGGTTAAAGTTTAGGGTTTAGGGTTTAAAGTTTAAGGTTTAGGCCTTGTAGAATTTAAAAATGATTAAAAACAAGACTTTTTATAACTTATGAAGGAACTAGTTTCCCCCCAAACCAACTCATCCAAAAACAACTTTTGGAACTTTTTTTTCATTTAATTTTCATTTCCCTTTTCCCTTTATTTTCATTCTGTTTTTCATGTTTTTCTTTTCTTTTTACAGCACGAAACTCAATTGCATTAATAATAAAAACAGAGACGGCACTCCACATAAATCGGAGGCTCACCCCAAATATACATTGAAGATCCTTTTCTTAACCTAGAACAAGGAAAATTTCGAGCAAAATGTTGAGACGTTCGTATTCTACTCCAAGTAATACTTGGACACTGATTCCATTCAACATTTAAAAATAAAAATCCCCCTGTCGAATAATATATGACTTTGAGAACATAAAATGTTTTAAAATATTCACAACTATGATAAACAATGTTACACACAAATTAAGTTATCACAAACTGATGATGAATAATTATGGATTGCAGGAATTTATTTAATTATCACATAACAAATTACTAAACAGGATTTTTTTTAAATATATTCAATATTTTTAAAATTTATTTTCTTGTTTTCCTTTGTACATCAAATGCTATACGACACGGGAAAAACGATTGGCTTAGATGATGTTATTTGTCGAAATAAATCTTTTTTGGACCACACTAAATATAAATCTTGGATACGCCACTGGTCATACTTGTATTATTTGTATGAAATTATACTTAAATTGCTTCGACTTTTGGTTGACAATAATAGGAAATGTGACTTTTTTTGGATGAAGTTATTTATTTAAAATCAATTAATTTATAAATGAGATTCAGTGTTTGACTTTGTAAAAATTGTAAGAAAATAGTCGGATTTTTAACTTGTAGCTGAGAGTTTTAAAATCACTATTTACAACATTTTCTTAACTCATAGGTAGTAGGAGTGAGAGTTTTAAATCATAAATTTACAATGTCCACTTAGAGCATCTACAACAATGCCATTTCTTTATGGCATAAGCTTATGTGGCAAACATGCCAACCACAATCATCCCAAAAAAAAAACATGGCATGGATGACAAGAAGAAAAAGTGGGTTGAGAAACGTCATTACGGTAAGAGAGCGAAAGAGTTGTATAAGAGAGGAGAACAAATGAGTGAGACACGTGGCTTTATGGTTGTTGAACAGTAGAGGAGAACAAGTTCTAGTTGATGTACCAAATTGGGATTCCGGTGGTGATTTATGGTTGTTGTTGGAGGACGTGTTCATGATGAAGTCATTGACCAACGAGATGTACCTAAAGCAAAAGCACGCTCCGAATGGTTGAAGGTTCGCCTATTATGGATTGCCTATATATGTTTACTTTTATATAATATGATTTGCATAATATAGATGCTAATATCGAGGATGAGGATGATGCATTGATGCTTCTGGTATCTTTACCTCTGTCATATGAACATGATGTCGATTCGTGCGTAAATGGTAATGGTACACCCTCTATAGATGAAGTGAAGACCTCGCTCAAGGCTAGAGAATTGCACTGAAAGGCAAGTAGAAATAGTATGAACAGTCAGCGAGCACGGTTAGTTGCACAAAGCAACAAGGGCTCTAAAGAAGAAGAATTATAAAAAATATTCTAGCAAGAGAGGTCTAAACCCTGAGGATGTTTGTAATTTCTGCAGGAAGAAAGGGCAGTGGAAGAATGAATGTCCTAGGAGGAAGCGAGGTGAGTCTCTTACTCGATCTAAGGCAAAGGTTGCTATAGCAGATAATGATATGATGATTGTTATGCCCTAGTAACGACATAGGACTCATTGTGCAAGGATGAGTGGCATTTGGACTCAGGGATACAAAAGAGTGGGATGGTTGAGAAACAGGTGGAACATGTTACTACTGGTGGGAGTAGATGGACATATGATCCACTGTTGGAAGATTAACATCCACAGTCTGAGTTTGTGGTGTGAAGATGAGTGGCTTCTAGACTCAGGGATACAACAGAGTGGGGTGATTGGGAAAAAGGTATAGCATATTACTATTGGTGGGAGTAGATGGGCAGATGATTCACTGTTGGAAGATCAACGTCCACAGTTTGAGTTTGTGTAATCCATCTCAGTTAGCGAGGTTTAATGTCGTTTGGACTTGCCAAGCGAGAAAAACAGCTGATTATCTAGGTGGATCAGGTGCTCTAAATAGGCGGTCTAAAAGCACATCTGAGTGCTTGGTGTAGTACACGTCCGGATAGCTTGAGAGAGCAAGGTTATTCATGGTTGATGGTTGATGGTCTAGAAGGCTTTCTGAGACATCAATGCAGAGATTCCATCCCCTCTGACATATTTAAGTTTAGGATTATCCCGATTATCGATGAAGCTCTTCAATGTAGAGGGGTAGAGGGGTCGAGAATCAAGAACTTAGATTTTCGGGTTTCTAAGGTTCTAGAGAATCTTGTCTGTTTTGTGTTTCCTGTTTCACAAGAAGATTGGTCTGATGAGACGTGCAACAAACGTGTTGTATACGTGTGCAGTCCAGGTGCAGTCGTTGTAGAACATTCGTATAAGAAGTGGTTTTGTGGAAAACTCCAAGTGGTATTCCGATATAATTCCAGTCGTCGTGGAACATTCGTACAGGAAGTGGTTTTGTGGAAAAAAATCCAAGTGGTATTCCGATATAATTCCAGTCGTCGTGGAACATTTGTACAGGAAGTGGTTTTATGGAAAACTCCCAAGTGGTATTCCAATATAATGCCAAGGAATGAGATACAATTCTAAAGAGAGAAGATATTAGCTCAAGTCGTTCAAGGGTGCATGATCAGTGTTCGTTGGTTATCCAAAAATAGTTCGAAGTGCATTGAATTTTGAGACAAGTTGGTGAACCACGTAAATTCTTGTGTTCTTGCGTTTGAGATTATTTCCTGTTTCCGCCATCGTTCTTATTTTTGCTCTAACAATTGTTTTTTTAGTTATCCAAGTTCCTACTTGCATTCATAATTTTTTCATGGGATGGGATAGCATTTCCTTTTTTGATCTATCTCTATAAGAAGTATCTCAGGCCCGTCTCAATAATAACAGAGGCCCTGAGCTAAACATGAAAGTGTGGCCTTTACTGTTCATAAAATTTTCAGAAATGATGCAATAATGTTGAAGTAATAAATAAATAATTCATTAAAATTAAAATATATTATCAAAAGAAATTAAACTTTTTAGTTAAGGTTTGAAAAAATAGATTAACCTCCTAAACACAAAAAAGTGGGAAGAAAGCTAAAAAACACATAATATAAGAAAAGCCCTAATAAAAGAAAATAAGTCCAAGAACGAAAATGTGAGATAGGAGAGAAATTAAAAAAGTGGGAGGAAAGCCCAAAAAACATAATTCTATAAGAAAAGCCCAAATAAAAGAAAAGAAATCCAAAAATGAAAAGAGAAAGGAGAGGCCAAGTAGGAAGAATTGAAAATTAAAAATGTGCTATATGTAGGCAAGGGGATTCAAACTCGGGCTTGTTGGAAGGATGATCAAGCAAGTTAACCGCCTGGACAGTCACATTACTCAGTTTTATTTGGTCTTCAATATATATATAAACATAAAAATGAAAAATTGGGGCCCCCAAATTTATTGGGCCCTATGCTATTGGGCTGCTTGCACTTGCCCAAAACCGGGCCTGAAGTATCTATGCAGTATGCACCGATGGCAACATGACACATATAGTGTGCATTTCATCTCCATTTGAGTAAAACTATGATGCAGGAAGAAAATATGATTATATCAAATATCATAATTATATTGATATTTTATTATTATTTAGAGTTTAATTAGTATTTTTATTAATATTTTCGTCATTAATTTTAGTAGGTTAATTTGAGAGGATTCTAGGATAGATTTTGAGTCAATTTACTAGTTTTTAAGTCCTATTAGGTTACTATATAGGTTAGGAGTAATTCTAGAAGGGTTTAGATTGTTTTTCAAGTTTTATGGGCACTATAAAATAGGCCTAAAGTTGTAATCCGAAGATTAGACTTTTATTCAATGAGTTTTTTCTTATTCTCTGGTGGATTCCAAGTTTTATCTTTTCTAGGGTTTATTGCTGGTAAACTCTTGTGTTTAGCGCTTGCTATTCACGAATATCGCTCTCGTTCTGCGTCAAACTGCGAAACAAAAAGCAGAACTAGAACAAAGGAGTTTGCAGCTGTTATGGAATTTTAAGTACGTTGGTTGGTTTAGTTCTAGTTTATTGCTATTATCAACTCAATGCATTTTTATTACGTTTGTACACGATGTCTATATATGATGCTATTTTAGGGAAACAACATGAATATGCTACCTCACTCCAGCAATTCGGAAATTAAACATTTGCACTCCCTCTATCCTGAAAAGAGTGAACTTGAAATAAATATGAAAATTTGAAGCTTAGATTTAGAAACACTGTTGGGGAAATAGGGTTTGTTGATAATCTTGGATAATGATTGAATTGTGTATATTCACTTTCCGAACAAAGTATTTCGACCCTTTATGCCTAGGTTACACGAAATCTTTGTATGGGATAAGACAATCAACCAATCTGATTCTAGGCAAAGAGATCAGATCAAAACTTGGAGAATTTGTGTGTGTTTTCTATGTTGTTTGAGTCCAAATAATCTGTTTATAAACAGATTTTCGTCTGGAGCAGAAGAGAGACAATGGTTACATTCACAACAGTCATGACTGTCAACAGAAAAGGCACCTTTTCACTGATTCAGTGTCTGCTCGGCCGTGTCAAGGAATTGTGCTCGGCCGAGCAGGCCTTTTTTCGAGGCTTCTGTTTACTGTAAAAAATCATGCTCGGGCGAGTTAAGGAAGTGCTCGGCCGAGCACCTCCTGTTTGGCCTGTCTCTTAATTTCCGGGTTTTGGTGGGAAACTGGCGGGAGATTATTTGGAACACCAAATATACTGTCTAGGTTTCGGGGCGCTGCCCCGAGCCCCGCGAGGGGCGGCTCCCCCTTGACCCCCGCCCGCTCTGTTGGGAGCGGGACCCCAACAAGGGGCGCTGCCCCTTGACCCCGCAAGGGGGCGCAGCCCCCTTGACCCCTGCTTCTTTATCGTGGTCGAAAACCCCGCTCTGTTGGGAGCGGGACCCTAACAAGGGGCGCTGCCCCTTGACCCCGCAAGGGGGCGCAGCCCCCTTGACCCCTGCTTCTTTATCGTGGTCGAAAACATATTAACTCAAACGAGTGTGTACTCCACACTTTCCCTTACTCGTATCCGAGCCGAATATGAAATCGCATTGGTCTCTAGTAAATCACAATTACATAAAATCGTTGATGACACTAAAATCACCAACAAACACGACTTTTTTTGGTGGGATGAATCAAAATGGAAGAACGAATCTTTCTTAGGGACGGAGGGAGTAATTGATGGCAAATTTTTACTTTTGCTAGGTCTGCTATATATCATCTCTGTCGTCCCTGGAGCTTATTGGTCTTTGTCACGAACTATAAATACGACAGTTTGCCATGAAACTAACATCCTTTCTTCTACCAGAACTGCTCACGTTGATGACTCAGAGATGGATGGAAGACCCAGTCATTCAGGTGATTGTCATTTGCATCACTCTCCGTTCTTTCAAATTGATGGCTTAGAAGATTGCTCCATTAGTATTGTACTCCCTATGTCCCTAAATGAATCCATTTTCAAGAAATTTTCGTCCTAATAAAATGAATGTCTTTTTCAGAAAAGCTTTCTCCCCTCTGCCTAAATGTTTTTTTTTACCAATTTTTTTCATTAATCTCTTTATACTTGCAAAACTAAATGTTTGGAAAGAAGATCACAAGAATATAAATGGATTTTTGCCACTAAATTGTATAAAAAGTAGAAATTTTCAGATGTCCCTTGATTTGAAATTTGGACATTCATCTAGGGACGGAGGGAGTAATTAATAAGGTTTTATGCAATTTCAGTTTTCTAATAGACCCTGCCAAACTTCATTATGTAACAGAGACTTGGGAGAAAAGTTCCGAGAAAAGAACTCTGCCTATAGCTTTACGAGTGAGAGCTGCAACTGCAACAGCTGTTGGAGCTGCTGCTGCTCGTGACAAGTTATGGGCTGTTCAGGAAGACAGAGAAGTCGAACATCTAGTGGCAACAATTATTGACACTCAGGTGAGCTACAAATTCTGGCCCCTTACCTGATTTACGGCTTGCGAGTAAAAAGTGGGAAATGGTTAACGCGTCACCCGACACAGCCTATACAGTAGTCCTTTTCAATATTTTTTCGTATAGGAGTATATATTTTCTAATTATTGATTGCCTGCTACAGGAGAACAACACAGACAATTAAAGATATGCTTTTATACTTTATGAATGTAAAATGATACTCTCTCCGTCCCAGAGTATATGTCCACCTTTCTCTCTTAATCCATCCTAGAGTATATTGTTATGGATATAGAAAGGTTTTCTTGAAAAATGCGGAAATAGGGACGGAAGTCCACAATTTCCGCAAGAAGATTTTGCCCCGCTACGGTGCTTACGGTTGCTAGCAATCTTCTTTAAGATAAAACGACTTTTTGATTTCTGATAGAAGCACTTCAAATCAGAAAACCTACGAACTTAGGGTGTTTAGAACTTCTGAACTTAGAAAGGAGGGAGAGAATGCTACAATATGCTCTTTAAACAGATTATAGAAAGCTAGAATGCTTGGTGTGAAATGAATGGCACACAAAGGGGCTTTATATAGATTTCGAAGAGTTCTGGTGTCCTTTCTGGGAATAGGTACAATTCTGATCGGGTGAATCTGGGCCGTCCGATCGCACCTGATGGAGGGAAGAGATTCAGCGAACCGCCCTATCCCTATGCGAACGGGTGCTCCGAACCGATCCAACGAGCACGTCCAGATACCTGAGAAAGTAAATACATCTTCTTAATCTACTCACATAGTAGAATACAATTTTGTAACTTGTTTCATTTTCTAATAAATGACATCTATTTGAAAATTGGGTCAAAGTTAGGTCAAACCTAATTTTGCAAACCCATTTCCAACAGTTCCCCACATGAATGACAATTAATGCATGTATGCAGATCGTTCAGAAGTTTCGGCGAACCATTACTACATCAGGATCGGTAGCTTGTGGCTTTGAACCTCCCTTAGTAAAATACTATCGGATATACTAGCCCTTTAGTAGCGCGATGCTTTGAACTAATGACTGTATAATGTATACCAAGACAATAGTACTTACACAATAACAGCTCTAACACTCTTTGTTCTCACCTTTTTGTCCATTTTGACCCTGGACCGTATCTTATTCATAAGTGTTCTTTTAGAAGCGGCCTTATTACTTCTCACTTATATAGGTGATTCTCCTATAAAGAGTATCCTGCTGTACTCCACCATTTAGGTATAGGAATCATTAAAAGTTTTCTCAACTTAACCCACCACTGTTGCAGGTACTTACACTTGGACGTTCTAGGAATGAGTATGAAACAGGTTCCAAGTGTTTCAACTAAACATCATAACTTGGTTGTCTCATTGAACCAGGGTTTTGGGATCTCCAATTCTCAAGGATGAGTGTCCGCTATGAGTTCTTTTGTTGTGGATTTTAAACCCATTCCTCTTAACAATTTTATCAGTAGATCTCTGTTTATTCCTTTTGTAAAAGGATCTGCTAAGTTATCTTTTGACTTCACATAGTCAACTGCAATAACACCGTTTGAGATCAACTGTCTAATGGTATTATGTCTTCGACAAATGTGTCTCGACTTACCATTATACATGCTGCTTTGTGCCCTTCCAATTACTGATTGACTGTCACAATGAATGGGGACAGCTGGCACAAGTTTACTCCAACAAGGAATATCTTCCAAGAAACTCTTTAGCCACTCAGCTTCCTCTCCAGCTTTGTCTAGGGCTATAAACTCAGACTCCATTGTTGATCGAGCTATACATGTTTGTTTGGAAGATTTCCATGACACTGCTCCTCCACCTATTGTGAAAACATATCCACTTGTGGATTTGGAGTCCTTAGTGTCAGATATCCAATTTGCATCACAGTATCCATCTAGTACTGCTAGATATCTATTATAAAGTATACCATAATTTAATGAATACTTTAAATATCTCAATACCCTTGTCAGGGCTTTCCAGTGATCCTTACTGGGATTACTTGTGAACCTACTTAGTTTGCTCACTGAATATGCTATGTTTGGACGAGTACAATTCGTCAAGTACATCAGACTACCAATTATTCTTGCATATTCCAGTTGAGAAACTGGTTCCCCTTTATTCTTGACTAAGTGTAGACTTAAGTCTACCGGTACCTTAGCTGGAGGGTCATCAAATGCATTGAATTTTCGAAGCACATTTTCTAGATAATGGGATTGTGACAAGACTATTCCATTTGATGTTTTAGAGATCTTTATTCCTAAGATCACATCATCTAGTCCCATATATTTCATATCAAAATGCTTCTTTAGCATGCTTTTAGTATTCATGATCAATTCATGAGTACTACCCATTATTAACATGTCATCTACATACAGACAGACTGTCACAAATGATTTCGATGTCCCTTTAATGTAGACACACTTGTCACATTCATTGATTTTGAAACCGTTTGATATCATTATTCGGTCAAGCTTCTCATGCCATTGCTTAGGTGCTTGTTTTAGTCCATACAGAGACTTTACAAGTTTACACACCTTTTTCTCTTGACCAGGAACAACAAACCCTTCTGGTTGTTCCATGTAGATTTCTTCATCTAGCTCTTCTTTTAAGAAAGCTGTTTTCACATCCATTTGATGCATCTCAAGGTTATGCACAGCAGCGATAGCGATGAGAACACGAATGGATGTGATCCTTGTCATCGGAGAATATGTATCAAAGAAATCATATCCCTCCTTTTGTCTAAACCCTTTGGCTACCAACCGGGCCTTGAACTTATCAATGGATCCATCAGCCTTATACTTCCTCTTAAGGATCCATTTGCAACCCAACGGTTTGCATCCTGGTGGAAGATCAACCAACTCCCAAGTATTATTATGCATGATGGACTTTATCTCACTGTTAATTGCTTCTTTCCAGAACGGAGCATCCGGACTGGTTAAAGCCTCTTTAACAGTTGCGGGTTCGTTTTCTAACATAAATGATAGAAAATCAGGACCAAAAGACTTTTCCACTATTGCCCTTTTACTACGTCTAGGTCCTTTTTCTACTTCCTCTTCTTGAGATGGACCGTTTGTAGTTTCATAAGTCCTCTTACTTGAACTTGTCTCTTTCCGTTCCTTAGAAGGAAATATATTTTCAAAGAATACAGCATTCCTTGATTCTATTGTCATTCCTTCATTCATATCTGGAATTTTTGACTTGTTCCCAATAAACCGATATGCACTACTATTACTTGCATATCCAATGAAGATGCAGTCAATAGTTTTAGGTCCGATTTTGACCTGTTTTGGTTTAGGTACTTCAACTTTAGCCAAACATCCCCACACTTTGAGGTATTTATAAGACGGCTTATGTTTATGGAATAATTCATAAGGAGTCTCATCTTTACCTTTTTGAGGTATTTTATTCAGAATATAGTTTGCTGATAGTATAGCTTCTCCCCACAAATTTTGTGGTACACCAGAGCTTATAATCATTGCGTTCACCATCTCTTTAAGAGTACGATTCTTGCGTTCAGCAACCCCGTTAGACTGAGGTGTATAAGAAGCTGTTGTTTGATGAATAATGCCAGCTTCCCAGCATATATCTTCAAACGGAGCAACATATTCACCTCCTATATCACTTCGAATCTTCTTAATTTTTACATTAAGTTGATTCTCAACTTCATTTTTATAAGTTTGGAAAGCCTCTAAGGCTTCATCCTTACTTCTCAATAGATATACATAACAATATCTTGTGCAATCATCTATAAATGTAATGAAGTACTTTTTCCCACCTCGAGTTTGCACAAATTTTAGATCACAAATATCTGTGTGAACTAATTCAAGAGGTGTTGTGTTTCTTGTGACTGAATGAAATGGTGCTTTAGCCATTTTTGCTTCAACGCAAATTTCACACTTGTAAGTTGAATCTGATTTAGATATAGATATTGATTCTTGATTCACTAACTTCTTAATTGTCTTGAAATTTACGTGTCCTAATCTATCATGCCATTAGTTAGGACTATCCAACAAGTAAACATAATAAACAATACTTTTATTCTTCGCATCTGGGCGGTAAACATTCATTACATTCATTTTGAAAAGGCCTTTGTCAAGGTAACCCTTTCCAATAAATAGACCATTTTTTGTCAATACAAATTTATTGGACTCAAACACTAGTCTAAATCCAACCTTACTTAACAGAGAGCCGGAAACCAAATTCTTGCGGATGTCCGGGACATACAGCACATCCACCAGAGTCACTTCTTTGCCTGATATCATCTTCAGTACAACTTTTCCAAGTCCCGCGACCTCAGAAGTAGAGGAGTTTCCCATATATAGCTTCCTACCATTGATGGGGGTGTAGGATGAAAAACTGTCCTTGTCAGCACAGATGTGGGGAGTAGCTCCAGTACCTATCCACCACTCCCTTGGGTTGTCATCCAACTTTTCTATGTTGGCTTCGAACACCACAGCAGCTAAATTAAGGTCCATGTCATCAACCACGTTCGCTTGATTCTTCTTTTCCCTTTTAGGGAACCGGCAATCCTTTGCTAAATGACCGGGCTTACCACAGTTGTAGCAGTCCCCTTTGAACTTTTTGGCCGGTTTCTTACTAGCATTCCCAGAGTGCTTCCGCTTGTTGCTAGTACTGGATTCAGCAAGGTGGACCTTTGCTTCCATCTTGCCTTTGTTAGCCTTGGCTTCAGCCTTGGCTTCATCATTTCTGTTCTTCTCTTCTATTTGAAGACGAATAACTAGGTCTTCTAGAGTCATCTCCTTGCGCTTATGCTTGAGATAATTCTTGAAGTCCTTCCAGGCTGGTGGCAATTTTTCGATGATTGATGCCACCTGAAATGGTTCATTAATAACCATTCCTTCAGCAGTTAATCCGTGAAGAATTAACTGAAATTCATCAACTTGGGTGGACACTGATTTGCAGTCGACCATCTTGAAATCAAGGTACTTACCGACTACAAATTTCTTTGAACCGGCGTCCTCAATTTTGTACTTTCGCTCCAAAGAATTCCACAATTCTTTGGCCGCCTCCATGAGATTGTACACACCATAGAGGCTATCATCAAGCCCATTTAAAACGTAATTTCTACATAAGAAATTACCATGATCCCATGCCTCTTTGGCTACCCGCCTTTGCGGGTCTGGATCATCAACCGGGATTGCGGGGGGGGGGGGGGGTCCTCTTTCAAAAACTTGTGCAAGCTTAGGGTGGTCAAATAGAATAGCATCTTTTGCTGCCATCTTTTAAAATTCACCCCGATGAATTTGGCGGGTTTCTCACCATGAGCCGGGTGAGTCGGAGCAGGAGGGGTGTAACAACTTGATTCGCTACATCAGCGGTACCACAAGTTTTGGAGGCATTAGAATCTTTTGTCATCTTCAAGAAAACAGAAAAATCTTCTTGCGATTGCTATGGATATAGAAAGGTTTTCTTGAAAAATGCAGAAATAGGGACGGAAGTCGAGTCTTGTGATGGCACAATTTCTGCAAGAAGATTTTGCCCCGCTACTGTGCTTACGGTTTCTAGCAATCTTCTTTAAGATAAAACGACTTTTTGATTTCTGATAGAAGCACTTCAAATCAGAAAACCTACGAACTTAGGGTGTTTAGAACTTCTGAACTTAGAAAGGAGGGAGAGAATGCTACAATATGCTCTTTAAACAGATTATAGAAAGCTAGAATGCTTGGTGTGAAATGAATGGCACACAGAGGGGCTTTATATAGATTTCGAAGAGTTCTGGTGTCCTTTCTGGGAATAGGTACAATTCTGATCGGGTGAATCTGGGTCGTCCGATCGCACCTGATGGAGGGAAGAGATTCAGCGAACCGCCTCATCCCTATGCGAACGGGTGCTCCGAACCGATCCAACGAGCACGTCCAGATACACTGAACCCATACGCCCCAGATTCCGACCCGCGGTCTGACCGCTCCAACCATGAACCAAACCGACTCCACCCGAACCGGCCGGTCCGACCCATGGGCTGAACCAACCACCTGGTTGAGCTGGTCAAAAATTTAAGGCTCCCAGCGACCGATGCGTACGTGCAAAGTGCGCCCTAAACCGCCCATTCCGCCCTTCGCGGGTTATGGGTCAATTTTGAGCTAGCCCAAAATTGTCCCATGTATCCACTAGCTAGCATGGTTGGCCCAATGGACCACTTAGACTTGGAAGCCCAAGTTCACACTTGATTGGTACCTCCTTAGATGAGCTATAATAAATACACTTATCTTTTTCATTTTCCAACCAATGTGGGATACATGACTTTCCATATTCATAACTCTTCAAATCTCATTACTAAGTTAATACTTTAAGCATTAATTTCTCATTCACCCGAAAATGGTTTTGAGAAAGTAAATACATCTTCTTAATCTACTCATATAGTAGAATACAATTTTGTAACTTGGTTCATTTTCTAATAAATGACATCTATTTGAAAATTGGGTCAAAGTTAGGTCAAATCTAATTTTGCAAACCCATTTCCAACATATATCACTTCCAAAAATGGCTAATAATTTTTACTATCCCTCCCACTCATTCTCTCTCCTACTTTACTTTTTACTCATAACACCAATCAACTTACTATTCCCTACCCCACCTTCTCTCTCCTACCTCACTTTTCATACTCACAACACTTACATCACTTCCACCATTTTCTTAACCTCCGTGCAAATGCGAGGTGGACATATACTCTACGACGGAGGAAGTATAGACTTTGCCTACTGTAATCGGGAAAAGTCTTGGTCCCTTCCCCTCCCAGGTCCGACTGATTTCTGACAAGAAGATCCTTACCTGTGAATTTGGGCAGATTTTTCAAGTGAGTTCCCTTCAGAGTCTGTTTACGCTACATCCTATGCATCATTGTCTCAATAAGTTTTGATTCACCTTTAACCATGCGTCTTGGATGCCCTTGCTCCTGTCTAGCCCTAAGGTTGTGGTTTGTTATGACGATCAACATGAAATTTTGTAGCTAGAAAAGGCTTGATGATCAGGAGCTGGAGAAAAAACCCAAGTGAAAATCCCCAAAATGAGGGAAATGCTTTCTGATAGTCCCAGGGGAGGGAACAAATGATGTCTTCTAAAATACTACTCCATAAGAAAAGAGGATCCTGGATGTAGAAAATATGCCATTACCGTTAAATAACTTGTACAGTTTAAGAATTTGGAATGTAAAATGAAGCGACAAAGAATTTCAATGATAGGAGTATTGCTTAGTGATAAATAAGCAAGTAAAAAAATAAATTAAAATAAAATAAAATTGAAAGACTAACCTACCCTGACAGTCAATTGCTTTTACGACGTAGCTTGAATTTCCAAAGATTCTGTCCCATATCATTTAAATCCTTTTCAACACCCTCAATTTCAATCTCACTCAAGTAGTGTCGCCAACACTTGACTTGATCAGACATGCAACAATCCAGATGATTTCCTTTGTACTCACCGAGAATCCCCGATAGGAAAATTTCACAGTCGGAGTCATCCTTTTAACAATACAAGGTGAAATATTTTGGTTGAAACTGTAAGAGACAATTATCCCACATCTTCTAAAGAGAGAAACATGGACCAGTATATAGACTTTAAGAGTTACTCCCCTTATCACCAATTGGTTTCAAGGTGGAACCTCCAACATAGTCCATTGCCGGCCCAGTCTAGTCAACGCTCTCACTTGGGCCTCTCGCTTCTTCTTACCCCATCTATAATTCTAAGATGGTATTAGAGCCACCGATCTATGGTGGCCTAACTTCCGTTGTTTCTACACGTGAATGGGCGTGTAAGAGACAACTATCCCACATCTTCTAAAGAGAGAAACATGGACCAATATATAGACTTGAAGAGTTACTCCCCTTATCACCAATTGGTTTCAAGGTGGAACCTCCAACATAGTCTATTGCCGGCCCAGTATAGCCCACGATCTCATTTGGGCCTCTCGCTTCTTCTTACCCCATCTCTAATTCTAAGAGAAACATCCACAACAGTCCCTCCATAAAAACACGATATCTTGACACCAACAAACGTAAAGAAAGTTGTACTTCCTCAACTTCATGTCGTGATGCCCCTGCCCCTCCACTTAGCTCCTCAAGATCAATGTGGCTATTATGTTCAGAATGTAGACACACTGCAACTGTAGTCAACTTTTGTTTCAATGCAAAATCTCTCAAGTCAAGCAAAAATGAATTGTCGAAACCATACGGATACAACCTATATAACAAAAGAAACGTATAGATGGAGCATCAATCTTGGCCTCAACTCCACCCGCAAGTAAAACAAGCACTAGTTCCTTGAGTGAACGGCTTGAGATGTTGATTGTTTCCAACTCTTGGAAAGATTTTATGACTAAAACCTCTAGACTAGGAAAATTGGAGAAAAGGTTGCTCAAATCCTTATCGGTCATAATTGACCCCTCAGGTTCAAGTATTTTAAGGTTCGAGTTGGTTTGATGTGGACAACACTTGGCTTGGACAACACGCCTTTGTAACTAAATGATATGAGATTCGGGGTTTCAATCTCAACCATCACATCCGGCTCCTTAAATTCTACTTCGATATTTTCTAAACGAAGAAGATCATTCCCCATGCGAAGTTTCTTGAATCCGATACAATGTTTGAGCTTTAGAATCTTGATCCGAGGGCATTGGGATAATACATACTCCATTTGAGACTCTTGTAATACTACATTGCAAAGTTTTAGAATCTGCAGAGAATGGCAATTTATGGTAATCACATCAGACAGAAGACTAGGCTGATCCATGAAGAACTCGGCCCCAGTAATGCATAACATAGATAAACATCGGGCGGTAAATAACAGTTGTAGAATTGTTTGTGATGTAGGGAGCGAGAAATCAATGATCTCGAAAATAAGGTCTGTGGAAGTGTTCATATCAATGACTGATCGAGTCCAATCTTCAACTTGAGATGCGAATTCGGGGTCGATCATCTTCACATTAAGGTATAGATATTGAACATCAATTTGTTGCTGTTTATATCTGGTTAATGTCCTGTTAACGTAGGATTTGAATTGGCGTGTTTCTTCTTCATTAGGATGATAATTACTGCCGCAAATGGTATTATTTGGGATTAGGGTTTTGTGTTATGAATTAGGGTTCTTATTTTGAAATTGGGGGTGACCGTTGGAACTCAATTCTATTTTTATCGGAGTAGAACCCAGCGACGTCGTTTTGAGGGGAATTGACTTAATTAGTTAATAGTAGCTACGCTGTCGTTTTGAGTTAGTATCTCATGACACCGTTTTAATAACCGGACGCTATCCACGTGATAGTTGATGGCATTTCTGTTATTTCCTTATTAAGTTAGTTAGCCATGGTTGTTATATTCACATGGTTTTGCTTGGGAAAGGAATAAGAATTATTTGGCTAATTTGTCAATCTCTCTCTCTCTCTCATCTTCATCCCCCTATCTGAATTGCTATTCTCGTTCTTAAACCCTAATTTCTCCGTTTCTCCCCAACTTTAATAATTCTTTTAATTTTAATTTGAGGCTACTGAACCAATTCATAACAAATTGGTATCAGAGCTTTCTCGATCGAGGAAGATTCTGTTGCTAATCATGGTGGAAACTCGATTTGAAGTGCTGGAGAACAGTTTCAAATCCTGTGATAAGCGAATCAAGGATTTGGTTACTGGGCACAATAGGCTGGAAAATACTATCGCAGTTAACAAGCAGAAGCTGAAGAATGATATAGATGGTGTGCGAGAAATAGTAGATGAAATTAGGAGCATGGTGACTCAGACACGCAGGGAGTATACTGGGAAAGGAAAGGTTGGAGAAGAAGGTGGATCTACTCACAAGAGGCAGGAGGAGGAGTCCATTCTGAGAGCTGGACCTGGTAGAAGGACAGATCCAAAGATGCCAAATAAGAGGAACCCAGATCCCCTTTACGAAGACTTGGATTATGAATCTGAAGAAGAGTAGCTGGACCAAAACAAAGGAGATGGGACAGGAAGGGCTAGTAACACCATGGGCAAGGGTGTAACTGATAATTACAAGAAGCACTTGAAGCTGGAGTTTCCAAAATTCAATGGAACTGATTATAGGGGTTGGAATAGAAAGTGTGTGAAATTCTTCAAGTATATATCAGTACCAGAGGAGGATAAGGTCGAACTAGCTACCATGCATTTGGAGGGTGCAGCTGAGTATTGGTTTCAAAACTATATGGATGAGTTAGAAGGGTTGACTTGGAAGAAGTTTATTCAAAAGGTGTCAATGAGGTTTGGACCACAGGAACATGAGAATATCGAAGGGGAATTTTCAAAGCTGCAGCAGGAAGGCACAATAACTGAATATGTGGAGAAATTTGAGGAACTTATGTCTATCATGAAAGTTGAGCACCCTGAATTAAAGGAAAGATACTATGTCAATGTTTTTCTTAAAGGGCTTAAGGAAGATATTAGGTATAGGGTGCATGTGCAATTCCCAAATTCATTACCTCAAGCGATTAATGTAGCTAGGTTGGAGGAGAATCACTATGACCATAATCTTAGGAAGAATAAACAACAAGCCTATAAAGTCAAGCCCTATTCTAGCGACAATAGTAGTTACAAAACTCCAGCCCTGTCTTCACCTTCAAACACCAAACCCCCAAACTCACCCAAACCTGCCACCAGTAGCACTGCCTCAGTTAATCAGAACACCAAATCCAAATTTTCCATTAAACAGCTATCTCAAGCTGAGATGCAGGCTAGGAGGGATAAGAGATTATGTTACAATTGTGATGAGCCTTACAAGTTTGGTCATAGGTGCAAGGCTAGGCAAATTTTTATGCTTAACTTGAATGAAGAAGGGGATGAGGAGTGGCATGACACTACAGAAGGTGATGGGGAAGAGGTTAAGGACACATAGACCCAAGATATTGAGATGAACATCTCATTTCATGCCTTAACAGGGAGCTCAAACCCTCAAACTATGAAATTAAAAGGCTGGGTTGGAAAGAAAAAAATTCACATACTAATAGACAGTGGGAGTACCCATGATTTCTTGGATGTTCAAGCTGCAAAAAGGCTTGGGTGTGTGGTGGAAGCTGGCCCTGATGTATCAGTTGCAGTAGTAGATGGAAGAAAGATCACATGCTAAGGTAGCTGCAAAGGATTCACTTGGAAAATGAAGGGAAAACAATTCCAAAGTGATATGAAAATCCTGAGCTTAGGAGGGTGTGATGCTGTTCTAGGTATACAATGGCTCAAAACTGTGAGCCCTGTTACCTTTGATTTGAAAAATATGTCTCTCAGTTTTAAATGGGAGGGAGAGGAGGTGTGCTTACAAGGAGTAGAAGACACCAGTGCTATTAAAATGTGGTCCATGAGTGCTTTTGAGAAGGAACTGCAAAGCTACCCTTGTGGGGTTATTCTACAGCTTTGTTCCATGGCTGCGATCCAAGAAAAAGAGGAATTAAATCCTGAAATGAGGGCCTTAGTGGAAGAATATGATCAAGTGTTTGCTGAACCAACTGAGCTACCACCCTTAAGATTCTATGATCATGGCATTCCACTAAAGGAGGGGAGTTTGCCAGTAAATAAGAGACCCTACAGATGCCCCCATTTCCAGAAGACAGAAATTGAGAAGTTAGTGGCAGAGATGTTGAGAAGTGGTATCATTCAGCAAAGTTTCAGTCCTTTTACCTCCCCATGTGTTGTTAATCAAGAAGAAGGATGGAAGTTGGAGAATGTGCATAGATTACAGGGAGTTGAATGGAATGACTATCAAAGATAAGTTTCCTATCCCAGTGATTGATGAGTTATTGGATAAATTACATGGGTAAAAGTTTTTCACTAAATTGGATCTAAGGTCTGGGTATCATCAGATAAGGGTTAAGGGAAAGGATATCCCAAAAAATGCCTTCAAGACCCATCATGGCCATTATGAGTTTAAGGTTATGCCCTTTGGGTTAACTAATGCACCTGCAACCTTCCAAGCTTTAATGAATCATGTGTTTGAAGAATTTATGAGGAAATTCTTCTTAGTATTCTTTGATGACATACTTATATATAGTCCTAATTGGGAAGATCATTTGGGGCATGTGAGGAAGGTGCTGGAGAAACTCAAAGAGCATGAGCTATTTGTTAAGAGAAGCAAGTGTTCTTTTGGGACTGCACAAGTGGAGTATTTGGGGCATATCGTTAATGGAGAAGGAGTAGCCACAGATCCTAGCAAGATAGAAAGTATGGTTAAGTGGCATGTCCCTAAATCTGTGAAAAGCTTAAGGGGTTTCCTTGGGTTAATTGGTTACTACATGAAATTCATAAGGCACTATGGCCTTATAAGTAAGCCCCTCACTAATTTTCTAAAAAAGGGAGGTTTCAGTTGGGATGAGGCTGCTGATAAAACCTTTGTTAGGCTTAAGGAAGCCGTGGGTACTACCCCTGTGCTTGCCATGCCAGATTTCACAAAGGAGTTTGTAGTGGAGACAGATGCTTGTTACAATGGGATTGGAGCTGTGCTAATGCAAGGTGGGAGACCCATAGCTTTCCTCAGCAAAGCCTTAAGCACTAAACATCTTAGGCTATCCACATATGAAAAGGAATTCTTGGCAATCATATATGCTGGATAAAAGTGGAGGCAATACCTTTGTGGACACTAATTTCATATCAAGACAGACCATGAAAGCTTGAAACACTTGATGGAACAAAGGATCAATGGGGGGTTACAACAAAAATGGGTGTCCAAGCTTCTGGGTTTTGATTATAGCTATAAGAAAGGGGTGGAAAATAGAGTGGCTGATGCTCTATCCAAACAGTTTGAAGGAGATAAGGAAATACAGTGTGAGGCCCTGGACTATTGTACAACCAGAGTGGGTGAAACAGGTGTTAGAAAGCATGGAGGGAGATCCTGACATTCAGAAAACAATGGAAGGGATAATCATAACACCTGATGACTACAAGGAGTACACCTATGATAAAGGCCTACTCAGGAAGGAGGGAAAGATTTTTGTGGGCAGGAACACTGATCTAAGACATAAGATTGTTTCAGAGCTTCATCACACACCCCTTGGGGGACATTCAGGTATTCAAGGAACCTTTAAGAGGGTATCTCAATATTTTTTTTTTGCCTACATTGAGAGCTGATGTTAAGCTTTGGATCACTCCTTGTGATGTTTGCCAGCAATTCAAAAATGAGAATGTCTTAAGCCCTGGCCTTTTGCAACCATTACCTATCCCCAACTTACCCTGGACTGATATATCTTTAGATTTTGTGGAAGGGCTCCCCAGTTCTGGTCAATGGGATACTATCCTAGTGGTGGTGGATAGATTGACTAAATATGGCCATTTCATCACCCTTAAGCACCCCTTCACAGCTTACCAGGTAGCTAAGATTTTTTTTCGATAATATTTATAAGCTGCATGGCCTACCAGTGACCATAACATCTGATAGGGACAAGATATTCACTAGCCAATTTTGGCAAGAGTTGTTTAAATTGATGGGAACCACTATATAGTTCAGTACAGCCTACCACCCACAAACAAATGGGAAAACAGAGAGGCTAAATAGATGCATGGAGCAGTATTTAAGAATGGCTTGTAATGGGAATCTTAAAACTTGGGCAACATGGCTGCCATTGGCAGAATGGTGGTATAACAGTAATTTTCACACAACCATTAACCCGTCCTCTTTTGAGGCTCTCTATGGGTACCATCCCCCTCAGTCTCTGTTCCAACATGAGCAATATTCCAAGGTTGATGCAGTCAATGAGTTCGTGAAGGATAGGGATCAACAACTTAGGCTGCTAAGGGAATCTCTAGTAGAGGCACGGAACAGGATAAAGGTGTATGCAGATAAGAACAAATTAGAGAGAGAATTTATTGAAGGAGATTGGGTTTACCTCAAGTTACAACCTTATAGGCAGTCATCGTTGGCCTTAAGAAAGAATATGAAGCTATCACCTAAGTTCTATGGTCCCTACAAGATTCAATGCATGGTGGGAAAGGTAGCTTATAAGCTGGAGTTACCTGAGTTAGCAAAGCTCCATCCAGTTTTTCACGTGTCTCTCCTCAAGAAACGTAAAGGAGAGGCCCCCATCGCAGTAGTTCCCCTCCAGCCATGGATGATACAGGAAATTTTGTGGTCGAACCCTTAGCAATTCTGGAGCAAAAGTTGATTAAAAAGAATGGTAGGCCTGCTGCTCATGTGCTGGTGCAGTGGACTAATTCTCTTCCAGAAGACGCGACTTGGGAGGATTGGCCAGTATTGGCGGCTAAGTTCCCTAAATTTAATCCTTGAGACAAGGATTATTTGAAGGAAATGGGATTGTTATGAATTAGGGTTCTTATTTTGAAATTGGGGGTGACCGTTGGAACTCAATTCTATTTTTATCAGAGTAGAACCCAGCGACGTCGTTTTGAGGGGAATTGACTTAATTAGTTAATAGTAGCTACGCTGTCGTTTTGAGTTAGTATCTCATGATACCGTTTTAATAACCGGACTCTATCCACGTGATAATTGATGGCATTTCTGTTATTTCCTTATTAAGTTAGTTAGCCATGGTTGTTATATTCACATGGTTTTGCTTGGGAAAGGAATAAGAATTATTTGGCTAATTTGTCAATCTCTCTCCTCTGAATTATCTCTCTCTCTCATCTTCATCCCCCTATCTGAATTGCTATTCTCGTTCTTAAACCCTAATTTCTCCGTTTCTCCCCAACTTTAATAATTCTTTTAATTTTAATTTGAGGCTACTGAACCAATTCATAACATTTTGTAAAAGAGGGAATGATCGAGAACAAGATTAGGCATTGTCGACCATGAATGAAGCCATGTTCTTGACAAAACTGAAGTTCGTACGGATGCTGGAGTAGGGAGGAGGGATAGAATGTCGTGTTGGAGGACTCGAGGTAATGCTGATATCCTATCTTCTTCTTCTTCTAGGTTTTCCGATTTTTGAATTCTCCATGGCTCTGTTTCCAATCTAAGAGAAGCTTCAATTATTAGGGTTAATTTACAATTTTTATAGCTTCAATTTGGTATCTTTCTTAAATAAATAGTTCAATTTTCGTTCTTTTCATATGTTTCCTCGTCGGAATAGGCAGTTTGGGATTGATTTCCTCTCCTACCGGGAAATTGAAATTCCTCTAAATATTCGCAATGGACTGGAATTCCTTGAAGAAACAAACCCTAATCGGAACTAATTTGTGCATTTTCTTTTAAAAAATTATAAAAATAAAATAAACTACTATCTTTTTGTTTTATTTTATAAATAAATTGCTTGTTTATTGAAAGTAATGGGAAGTAGAAGCAGCATTCACCAAATTCATTTTCATCCAACTCTCTTCGGTAGCCTCTGTCCTTCATTCCATTTCTGAACATCAAAGACATTAACTTTACTCCTGCAAATCTGCCATAAGTTTGGTAATTTGGAACTGTTTCTTCAGAATCATGCCCATATGATTGTCTCCGACATTGAATTGGGTGGGTTTTTTTTTAGTTGAATTGTAACATGGTCGGCGCGCTTAAGCTGTTCGACAGAATGCCTATGATAAATGTTTTCTGTTGGACTTTAATAACTGATTTGCGAGTTTGAGGAGACAACCAAGTTCTTCAATCTCATGTGATGGATGAAGGCTCGTTTTTCTCTGCACCTCTCTTTCTCTTTTTCTATGTACATTTTATGTTTTCTTGTGTTTATGTAAGTGATTTCTTATGATAATTCTATGTGTTGCTATGTTTATGAATCCGGTGTAATCTTTTTTGAAACATGCTACTCATATTAGTGATTATGTTTTAACAATTTTTTGTGAAAGAAGTATTAAGGAATATTATATATTCCTAGCATATATTGTAAATATCAAGTTACCAAACATAAAGATTGTATCTTCTAGATTATTCTAGAACATTAGTCTCCTTTTTGTATTAACTTTCCTAATTAGATTAGGACTCTAGAATTGCTTGGAGAACAAGTTCTATTACTTGGAGAGCAAGTTCTATTACTTGGAGAGCAACTTCTATTGCTTGTAGAGCAAGTTATTCTTGTATAAATAACCTACTCATATGATCAATAATACTTGAGTCTCTCATATCAATTATTTCTCTCCATGTATGATTAGCTCCGACTATCTCTTTCTCTAATCCTTAACATGGTATCAGAGCTATGATCCATTATAGGACTTCTCCACCACAAAGCTTCCGCCAACCACCATACAAAACCACCACGGCAAAACTTTCCCCAACCATTGCCACCATATCACCACCACCAAAACCCACGTCAACCCTCTTTACCAAGGTTGTAGCTTTAACTTTTTTTTTTCTTTCTTACGGTTCCCTCTTCCCACCGCCCATACCCAAACCTTTTCCCTAGAACCCCAATTGTTTTGTCTTTCTTTTTGCTTCCAACAAAACACAAGAAACAGCCCCTCCATTTTTTTTTCATTTTTTTTTGTTAACCTTTTCCCCATTACCCCAATTAAACCCAACCTATACTCTATTCAGATCGGCCGAACCACACCCCTACACCCGGCTGACCGTAACCCCTAACTCGTGAAATCCCCCTAAGCCCGTCTCGCGACGTAAAAGCCTCACCCCGTCTCGCGACGTAAAAGCCTTACCCCCGCCTCGCGACGTAAAAGCCTCACCCCCGTCTCGCGACGTAAAAGCCTCACCCAGTCTCGCGACGTAAAAGCCTCACCCCCGGTCTCACGACGTAAAAGCCTTACCCCATCTCGCGACGTAAAAGCCTCTCCCCGTCTCGCGACGTAAAAGCCTCACCCCGTCTCGCGACGTAAAAGCCTCACCCCCGTCTCGCGACGTAAAAGCCTCACCCCGTCTCGCGATGTAAAAGCTTCACCCCCCGTCTCGCGACGTAAAAGCCTCTCCCCGTCTCGCGATGTAAAAGCCTCACCCCCGTCTCGCGATGTAAAAGCCTCACCCCCGTCTCGCGACGTAAAAGCCTCACCCCGTCTCGCGACGTAAAAGCCTCACCCCGTCTCGCGACGTAAAAGCCTTACCCCTACTTGTACAAAGGTAAATATCATGGCAACTTCATCCACAACCGGGATCACGTCAACACAACTCGCTTCATCAACCCGGTTCATCTCATTACTTTCAAGATTGGACTCTCCTATCGGTCGTCCATCTTGCAGGGGCATCATATTAAGGAATATTATATATTCCTAGCATATATTGTAAATATCAAGTTACCAAACATAAATATTGTATCTTGTAAATCAAGCTAGATTATTCTAGAACATTAGTCTCCTTTTTGTATTAACTTTCCTAATTAGATTAGGACTCTAGAATTGCTTGGAGAACAAGTTCTATTACTTGGAGAGCAAGTTCTATTGCTTGTAGAGCAAGTTATTCTTGTATAAATACCCTACTCATATGATCAATAATACTTGAGTCTCTCATATCAATTATCTCTCTCCATGTATGATTGGCTCCGACTATCTCTTTTTCTAATCCTTAACAAGAAGAACATATTAGCACTCAGTCTAAGTTGATGGACCCTGTTTTATACAGGTGCAATTTGCATTGTTGCTTCATTGAATGCTAAAGCAGATTCATATGTTCTTCAGACTCAAAATTTGTGACATGGAGTCATTAAATCAGTTTCAAATAATCTTAGCTAATTCTGAGGTAGCCTTTTCAAGATTGTTTGATCAAAAGTTAGAAATGCTTTTAATTCTTCTTAATTGTTACTTTGGGATTTATGGGATTTATTTTTCCAGGGTGTTGTGATTATACAGACGAGTGCAGTAGCCAAGGCTGTTCTGAATGTGATGCCTGGTTGCTTCGTAGGACGCCTCAAGTCTTCTTTATCTACTCAACCATACGTTGCCATACTATACATGGTCGAGTTTCTATCAGATTACTGAGGTATGGAGTATATACATATATGTCTCGTCTGAAGTTACAAAAAAAGATTATTATTATTATTTTATTTTTTTTAAGATACTCATCCCAGATGATTTTGTGATCAAGTTTTTGTTGTTGAAAAATACCTATAGGAGAACATTAAAAAGATGATAAAAAAATGGCTAACGAAATAACCCCTTCTTCAGAAAGTAATTCATTTTAGCGAAAATAATTCCTATATCTAACTATTCTATACAAGAACCAGAAAATAATCGACATTAATGGGGAGTAAAATCAGAAATCCATTTTAAGATACTCATCCCAGATGATTTGATTGCTTAGCAATTATAGTTATCCCTCTTTCACCGCCTTTATTTTCTTTATTCAAGAATTTAGTTGAAATTCTTCTTGGGAATCCTTATTCCTTGCAGAATAATTGGTTTCAATCAATTATTAGTTACTATTCCGCTGTGTCTTTACATCAGAAGAAGAAAACTGAAAGTAGAGTTCTCATTCAACAACTCCTCACAATGTTCAACGAACGGTTCAACCTCTATGTTTATATAGTCTGTGAGCTATCATTGGTATTTCTTAGCCATCAGTTATTAACTACAATTACTAATATAACCTTGCCTCTGATTTAACTTCATAACACAAAGTTCCGTTCTTCCTCTGTTCTGTTCCGTTCTAATTCGGATTAATCTTTCCGGGATTATATCTAGGGATGGCAATTTGACCGAATCCGATCCGTACCGAAGGCGATCCGATCCGAAAAAATAGGGTTTGGTTTGCAATTTTTAAAACCCGAACGGGTTTGGATCGGATTCGGACCATGATGATGATCCGATCCGAACCCGACCCGAACCATAATGACCCGATTCGATTCGACCCGAACCCTTAATAAAAGGTGAATTTTAAATATTTTTAATATTATCTTAAATTTTATTTTTTCTAATTTGTGTTTGTAAGTGAGATTTGGATGATTTTAGACTATTTTCCATACAACATTCAACATTGTGCCTAAAAATATATTTTAATTAATTAATTTTGAGCTAAAAAAAAAATAGACTTTTAATAAGATTCGGGTCGGGTCGGGTCGGCCACGGTTTCTTGAATTTTCAGGTCGGGTCGGGTTCGGATCAATATATTTGAGATTCGGGCCCGGTTATAATCCGATCCAAACCCGACCCGTTGCCATCCCTAGTTATATCAATTCGTCTCTTTGGATTTCATTTAATCTGCGTTTTGTTTTTCTTTTTCAATTTTTGTTTCTTCTTCAACTTTCATTCATTAATTTTGAGAGATCCTAATTTTACTTTTATTAATTGTCAATTGTCAATTAATAAATGTAAAATTAGGAATTTAGTTTTTAGATTTGTTTATTTCTTCAAGTCTGTTTTAATTAGGTTTTTTCTTCAAATAATAAGTTTAAAATTGTATTTATGATTTTCTTTAGGGATTTTTACCAATAAGTCTCTGGGGGAATGTGGTATTTACCAATAAAATTATACCTTAGGGTCCTTAGGTTCAAATCAATTTTACCAATAAATCCCTCATACCTTTTAAATGACAAAAATACCCTCAGCCCAAATTAAATCATCCAACACCTCTAACCTTTGACCATTTTGACTGCCACCTTTACATTTGACCACTGCCCGCCGCCGCTGACCACCACCACCATCCGCCACCGACCGTCGGCCACCACCGCCGGGCGCCACCTCCGTCACCGACCGCTGCCGCCGCCGACCGCCGGCCACCACCACCGCAGCCACAACCATCTGCAGCCCCAAGTATTTAAATAAAAAATATTTGCTTTTGGGAGGGTTTGAACCCAAGACCTCTTGGTCTTAGTTAAGACTCCTAACCACTATGCCAAGCTTCTTACTTACTTCATTAGTAGACTATTATATATTTAACACTACAACCTCACATTTGTTTTTTTTTTTTTTTTGTTAGGAGTATTAATTCTTCACAATTGGACAATTACTCATTTTTAATAAAAAAAAAAATGAGATAAATTTATTTCACAATTGTGTAAAGAGCATTTGACAACACATAATTCTGAAAATGAGTATCCTTTGTAAAAATTGTGCGATGAATTTCTTAGTTGTTACACTCAACTCATGTGTTAACAACTGATAAATAAATTTACCAGTTTTTATATTAAACTCGTGTGTGAATAACTGAGAAATTAATATCTCATTTATTATTATATTAACAACAGAGAAAAAATGATAACTGAGAAATGAATGTACCAGTTCTTATACTCAAATTCATATGTGAATAACTGAGAAATGAATGTCTCATTTATTATATAATTAAACCGATAAATTGAGTCATAATTGGGGAAAATGAGAGGTGATTTTATCAGTTTTTTATTCAATTATGAATAACTGTTAAATGAATGTCTCAGTTATTATATTCAAACTCATGTGTGAACAACTGTGAAATGCATGTCTCAGTTATTATAATAATTTTAAAAAATTGAGAGATGAATTTATCAGTTTTTTACAAGTGAAAAATGCAAAAATGACACAACTGTGAAATCATACAAATGAGAAATCAGTTGAGAAATAATTTTACAAGTGAAAAATAAAAATTTTATTTTCTAAAATTGTGAAATTAACTGAGACATGAAAAATAATTTTCTTAAATTTTTACTAGTGAAAAATGAGATTTTTATTTTTAAAATTTGAATTATGTGTTGAGTGTACTTGTTTGATTCGTTTTGACGGCACGATTAAAACGGTGGTCTCGGATTATTTTTTCGATTTCTAGATTTTAAGATATTATATTTTAAAAGTTTTGGTGGAAAACAAAAAGGAAGAGAGAGAAAGATGAGTCAAGGAAGAGAGGGAGAGAGAGAGAGAGAGAGAGAGAAACGCATTTTTTTTTTTTTTTGGCAAACAGAAAAACGCATGTTTTTTTTTTTTTTTTTTGGCAAACAGAAAAAAACGCATGATGAATGGGCCTACCAGTTGCTGCTGCTGTGCGCGCAGATGATCTTTTAGGGGCAATTTGGTCAAGCGAGTATCCTAGGGACTTTTTGGTGAGTTTTCATAATGTCTGTCCTTATTGGTCGTTTTCATTTGGCTGAGGGACTTATTGGTAAAGCCTCTTTTCTTTATCTCTTCTTATGTAAGAGTTAGTGATTTATCTCCATATGTGAGGGCCTTTGATTTTCCTCCTTATGTGAGAGCCTTTAGTATTTTGTATATTGTCTTTGTTGTTCTTAGGAAATCTTCGTTTGCATATCTCAATCAAATACTCGACAAGGATGCTGAACTGGTTCTCGGTGATGGTCGTTATCTTTTTCAAAGTGCTAATATTGGATTATGGTTGAAATATCCGCCCCACCGTAGTTTCAGGAAATTCTCATTTTTCTGTTTTGTTAAGTCAAAATGCCAATGTTGTGGTAGATGTAATATTTTGGGCAGCTTTTGGGTTTGAAAATGCTAGCCCCACCGTTTGGGTCGAGCTTCCGTCGTTTGGGATAGTCGACTTCTAAACATTTGTTATTATTTATGAAATGATTATGTTTCTTTTAAAAAAAAAAAAGAAAAAAAAAAGAAGCAAACTGTCAACACTTTCTAATAATAACAAGTACTCCCTCCCTAATAAAATAAAATAAAATAAAAATTCTATTTTATGATTTTGGACGTTTCATTAAAAATTCTCACTTAACCAAAAAGGAAAATATTATCTCCTATTTTACCATTTTGAACGTTTCATTGAAAACTCCCATTTACCCAAAAAGGAAAAGATTCTCTCCACTTTTTCTCCCATTCCCACTAACACCATCTACTTTTCTATCATCTTTCCTTATTCCCATTTTTTTAATTTTATGGAAAATTTGTTTTGGAACCGAAGAGAAAGTTGTTAGAACATGGCTTGCAAAACAAGTTATTTGGACCTTCCATTTATAAAATCATGGTTATAATGTTAATATAAAGTGTAGTAAATAATAGTAAATATTGTGTAGAATTTCTGGATGTAATATTACCTATTTTTGATGGGCAAAGTGGTAATTTAACATCACTAAAGGTTGAAAGGGTGTAGTCCCTAAATGAGGTGCCTATTGGTTTCATATATAAAGGGTTCTCCATCAACCCTAAAAATCACTCCATTCATTATTTTTCTCTCCCAAATAATCTTCATATTTCTAGAGACATTAGAGAGAAAAGGTACTCATCATTTAGAAGAACTCCGTCCCCTTAATTCTTTTTTCTTCTTCTTCTTCTTCTTTTTCTCCCTACAACTTCATATGGGTTCAACAGGTAATTGTTCTTAATCGCTTCCGCTTCATCTTTTCCTCAATCTTATTCTGAAAATGAGCGTGGCATTCAGGGGTTATGAAAATTGTTCAAACAATTGGTATCAGAGCCCGCTCATATTTTGGTTTAAGTTTGAGTTCTTTTCGGGAAAGCTTTTATGCTTTATTCGATTCATTTTTCCTGTTGAATCATCAAGTTTTGATGTTGATTAGGGACTCTAATTCATTCATAGAGTACTGATAATAATCATCTGAATTTAAGAAAATGGTTTGAAAAGTTTTGTTGAATGAACACAATGGTTCAAGTGTGACTATCCCTTCATAACATGGTTTTATGTCTAGTGCATACCATGTGGATCTACATACTTGATTCCATTGTTTTAAAGCAAGATTATCCCTAAATAACATGGTTTTATGTTGTAAAGAACATACCATGTGGATCTACTTGTTGTTCATCATTTTTTGGGATAAAATTTGGAAAAGTGCAGCAAAGCATGCATGAAACGGTGGCTTTAGCCCGGTCGGGTCTTATGTTCTGACCGGTCGGGTCTTATGTTCTGCCCGATCGGGTATTATAAGTTGCCCGGTCGCGCATGTACACTATTCACAGGTTTTTGCTTTTTCAAAGATGTTCCACAATTTTGTTCCTCTTTTGAAAGTGTTGGATGTTTAAGTTGATATGTGAATGGCTTGAATTTTCCAAAGAAAATCTTGACATTTGACTAAACTTGGGCATTCATGTGGTAACAAGTAAAATAAACATTGTGTTATTTTCTTAGGTACTTATGTCGGCCCAAAGAAAGATTAAGTATTTATTAAAATATAAGTTCAAATTACTTGTTGCCTAAGGCAATCATTTATGAGTCAACTCGCAATCCAAAAATTAGTTTTGATGTCATGTTGATTGTCTTGTTGATGGATTTCATTGATATAATTAATCATTATTTATTGTGTAGTTTCTTATTTATGTTTTGTATTCATTCTTGTTCTCAAAATTCCAACAAATTTGTTTATTGCTTCATCTGTAATTACTGCTATGAGTACCGTTGCAATGTGGGACTAATTATAAAACTTAGAAAACAAATAATTATAATCTTGGGCTATATAGAACTCGCATTCAGGGATCCGTTTCTCTTCTTATTGCTTGAGTGCTGAGAAGTGACACGCTCTAACCGCGTAAGCCTAATGATCATAAAGAATATTGTCCCGGAGACCTTTTGGACGGTTTCTCCGAGGATATTGATGCTACAAAAATTCCTTGATACACCTGAGGAAACTTGTTTCCATAAGGTATAAAGGGTACCGGGAATTTAAGGGAGTACATTTTAGAAATAGTTCATCTATTAACAAAACGAAAAGGCACTTAAGTTAAGGATATCGGATGATATTCTTGTGCATTTAGTTTTAATCTTTCTTCCTTGGTTTGGTTGCTTTGAAGTGACCTATCAATGTCAAAAGGACAAGTGAAATATTAATGAATTACTTTCACTTATGACACAGGAAGAAGATAAGTTAAGAATAATTTAGAACTAAAGGTACTCATTTAGCATCTACCTTTTCTCATGGAACAAGAGAAGAGGGAAAGAAACTGTGGTTGCAAGTAAAAAGAAGCTTAAGGGGTCATCTCATGATCATAAAGAAAATAAATGTTTCTTTTGCAAGGACCTTACTAACATGAAGTTCGATTATCCTAAGTCTCACGCTTGGCGTGAGAGGTATATCATTTGGTCTTGTTTGTATTGTATTAAGGCTAATTTGGTTTCAGTTCCTACATTTACATGGTGATTGGATTTTGGTGCAACCAATCACATAAGGATGTTCAAGTAGGATTGCCTAAATTATCGAAGACCTAGTAAAGATGAAGAAATTCATCTATATGGAAACTAGGAATCCGGTTAGAGTTATAGGCATAAGGATCATTTAAATTATTGTTAAGTACTAAGTATTATTTGTATTAAATAATATATTTATTATACCATCATTTAAATGGAATTATGATATTTATCACAATATTGGACAAGGAAGGTCACTCTTGTTCATTAATAATAAGTGTGATCTCTATTTTAATTCCAAAGGTTGTTGGCACTAGTACTTTGTCAAGTATTCTTTCTTCACTTGACATTATTCAAACAATAAATGTGTCCCTTAATAATGAAACCAAAACTAGAAAGCAAAAGTTATCAAGTAAATTTTATTTTATTTTTCATTAAGGCATAGACATTTGGGTCATATTTCCAAGAGGAAAATTGATAAGCTTATGTTAAAGAAAATCTTAAACAAACTTGATATTTTGGAAAATACTTTTGCATTAAATGCCTTAAAGGAAATTTACAAACATTAAAAGAATAGTATTCTCGAGAGTATCAAGTGTCTTTAAAACTAATACATATGAACATTGTGGGCCATTCATTATTCCTTCGTGGAAAGGTCAACAATAGTTATTACGTTTATAAATGACTACTCTCAATATGGATGCATTTATTACTTCATGCAAAGACTATTAACGAAATAACCCCTTCTTCAGAAAGTAATTCATTTTAGCGAAAATAATTCCTATATCTAACTATTCTATACAAGAACCAGAAAATAATCGACATTAATGGGGAGTAAAATCAGAAATCCATTTTAAGATACTCATCCCAGATGATTTGATTGCTTAGCAATTATATTTATCCCTCTTTCACCGCCTTTATTTTCTTTATTCAAGAATTTAGTTGAAATTCTTCTTGGGAATCCTTATTCCTTGCAGAATAATTGGTTTCGATCAATTATTAGTTACTATTCCGCTGCGTCTTTACATCAGAAGAAGAAAACTGAAAGTAGAGTTCTCATTCAACAACTCCTCACAATGTTCAACGAACGGTTCAACCTCTATGTTTATATAGTCTGTGAACAACGAAAACTCTAACCAATAATGCTCCCTATGTGACAAGGGTATCATTGGTATTTCTTAGCCATCAGTTATTAACTACAATTACTAATATAACCTTGCCTCTGATTTAACTTCATAACACAAAGTTCCGTTCTTCCTCTGTTCTGTTCCGTTCTAATTCGGATTAATCTTTCCGGGATTATATCTAGGGATGGCAATTTGACCGAATCCGATCCGTACCGAAGGCGATCCGATCCGAAAAAATAGGGTTTGGTTTGCAATTTTTAAAACCCGAGCGGGTTCGGACCGGATTCGGACCATGATGATGATCCGATCCGAACCCGATTCGATCCGACCCGAACCCTTAATAAAAGGTGAATTTTAAATATTTTTAATATTATCTTAAATTTTATTTTTTCTAATTTGTGTTTGTAAGTGAGATTTGGATGATTTTAGACTATTTTCCATACAACATTCAACATTGTGCTTAAAAATATATTTTAATTAATTAATTTTGAGCTTAAAAAAATAGACTTTTAATAAGATTCGGGTCGGATCAGGTCGGTCACGGTTTCTTTAATTTTCAGGTCGGGTCGGGTTCGGATCAATATATTTGAGATTCGGGCCGGTTATAATCCGATCCAAACCCGACCCGTTGCCATCCCTAGTTATATCAATTCGTCTCTTTGGATTTCATTTAATCTGCGTTTTGTTTTTCTTTTTCAATTTTTGTTTCTTCTTCAACTTTCATTCATTAATTTTGAGAGATCCTAATTTTACTTTTATTAATTGTCAATTGTCAATTAATAAATGTAAAATTAGGAATTTAGTTTTTAGATTTGTTTATTTCTTCAAGTCTGTTTTAATTAGGTTTTTTCTTCAAATAATAAGTTTAAAATTGTATTTATGATTTTCTTTAGGGATTTTTACCAATAAGTCTTTGGGGGAATGTGGTATTTACCAATAAAATTATACCTTAGGGTCCTTAGGTTCAAATCAATTTTACCAATAAATCCCTCATACCTTTTAAATGACAAAAATACTCTCAGCCCAAATTAAATCATCCAACACCTCTAACCTTTGACCATTTTGACTGCCACCTTTACATTTGACCACTGCCCGCCGCCGCTGACCACCACCACCATCCGCCACCGACCGTCGGCCACCACCGCCGGGCGCCACCTCCGTCACCGACCGCTGCCGCCGCCGACCGCCGGCCACCACCACCGCAGCCACAACCATCTGCAGCCCCAAGTATTTAAATAAAAAATATTTGCTTTTGGGAGGGTTTGAACCCAAGACCTCTTGGTCTTAGTTAAGACTCCTAACCACTATGCCAAGCTTCTTACTTACTTCATTAGTAGACTATTATATATTTAACACTACAACCTCACATTTGTTTTTTTTTTTTTTTGTTAGGAGTATTAATTCTTCACAATTGGACAATTACTCATTTTTAATAAAAAAAAAAATGAGATAAATTTATTTCACAATTGTGTAAAGAGCATTTGACAACACATAATTCTGAAAATGAGTATCCTTTGTAAAAATTGTGCGATGAATTTCTTAGTTGTTACACTCAACTCATGTGTTAACAACTGATAAATAAATTTACCAGTTTTTATATTAAACTCGTGTGTGAATAACTGAGAAATTAATATCTCATTTATTATTATATTAACAACAGAGAAAAAATGATAACTGAGAAATGAATGTACCAGTTCTTATACTCAAATTCATATGTGAATAACTGAGAAATGAATGTCTCATTTATTATATAATTAAACCGATAAATTGAGTCATAATTGGGGAAAATGAGAGGTGATTTTATCAGTTTTTTATTCAATTATGAATAACTGTTAAATGAATGTCTCAGTTATTATATTCAAACTCATGTGTGAACAACTGTGAAATGCATGTCTCAGTTATTATAATAATTTTAAAAAATTGAGAGATGAATTTATCAGTTTTTTACAAGTGAAAAATGCAAAAATGACACAACTGTGAAATCATACAAATGAGAAATCAGTTGAGAAATAATTTTACAAGTGAAAAATAAAAATTTTATTTTCTAAAATTGTGAAATTAACTGAGACATGAAAAATATTTTTCTTAAATTTTTACTAGTGAAAAATGAGATTTTTATTTTTAAAATTTGAATTATGTGTTGAGTGTACTTGTTTGATTCGTTTTGACGGCACGATTAAAACGGTGGTCTCGGATTATTTTTTCGATTTCTAGATTTTAAGATATTATATTTTAAAAGTTTTGGTGGAAAACAAAAAGGAAGAGAGAGAAAGATGAGTCAAGGAAGAGAGGGAGAGAGAGAGAGAGAAACGCATTTTTTTTTTTTTTTTGGCAAACAGAAAAACGCATGTTTTTTTTTTTTTTTTTTTGGCAAACAGAAAAAAACGCATGATGAATGGGCCTACCAGTTGCTGCTGCTGTGCGCGCAGATGATCTTTTAGGGGCAATTTGGTCAAGCGAATATTCTAGGGACTTTTTGGTGAGTTTTCATAATGTCTGTCCTTATTGGTCGTTTTCATTTGGCTAAGGGACTTATTGGTAAAGCCTCTTTTCTTTATCTCTTCTTATGTAAGAGTTAGTGATTTCTCTCCATATGTGAGGGCCTTTGATTTTCCTCCTTATGTGAGGGCCTTTAGTATTTTGTATATTGTCTTTGTTGTTCTTAGGAAATCTTCGTTTGCATATCTCAATCAAATACTCGACAAGGATGCTGAACTGGTTCTCGGTGATGGTCGTTATCTTTTTCAAAGTGCTAATATTGGATTATGGTTGAAATATCCGCCCCGCCGTAGTTTGTTAGCAGGAAATTCTCATTTTTCTGTTAATTTGTTAAGTCGAAATGCCAATGTTGTGGTAGATGTAATATTTTGGGCAGCTTTTGGGTTTGAAAATGCTAGCCCCACCGTTTGGGTCGAGCTTCCGTCGTTTGGGATAGTCGACTTCTAAACATTTGTTATTATTTATGAAATGATTATGTTTCTTTTTTTTTTAAAAAAAAAAAGCAAACTGTCAAGTCTTTCTAATAATAACAAGTACTCCCTCCCTAATAAAATAAAATAAAATAAAAATTCTATTTTATGATTTTGGACGTTTCATTAAAAATTCTCACTTAACCAAAAAGGAAAAAATTATCTCCTATTTTACCATTTTGAACGTTTCATTGAAAACTCCCACTTACCCAAAAAGGAAAAGATTCTCTCCACTTTTTCTCCCATTCCCACTAACACCATCTACTTTTCTATCATCTTTCCTTATTCCCATTTTTTTAATTTTATGGAAAATTTGTTTTGGAACCGAAGAGAAAGTATCCTTTACTTGTTTATCCATTAGTTGCATCATAATTAGATAGCACCTACACCATTTTCTTATTTAAAAATAAGGCACTTACTTTGACCGAAATTGAAAAACAATGACAGACAGAATATCCACTTGCATATTCATCGACAAATCACACCAGGGCCGTTCCTAGCATATTTTAGGCCAGGGGCGAAACTAAATAAAGGGGCCCTAATGTGTCGATTTTTTCGGAATCACATATACAAACTAATACTTTTAATTTGTTCATCAAAATATAAATAATAATAAGGCAAATGACCATAGTATCAATAAAACTAAAGGAACAGAAACACATGTATTCTTGAATCGTGATATACTGATGATAGACCTGTCCGATAACAAAGAGAACCCAAACTTAATTTGTATTGCTGACATCAAAAGGGGGAAAAAGCAAATTCACTAATTCAATACAAGAAAAATAACAAATGTGAGAAAGTACTCCAGAATTAAATCAAAGAATATGGCAAAAGCATTACCTCAAGAAATTGGTGATTGAGCAGGAGCGATTAGTGAGGACAGATCAAAGTGAGAATATGAGATACTTTGTGCACATGGGAAATAATTAAGTTATAAAAGATGGTTACAAAATGTGGTCTACAAAATGAGGTGTCATAGTTGTGTTGGTGTTTTTAATTGGAGTGTGGCGAGACGAAATCCTCTGTACCACCCTTTGTGTACCATAGATGATCCAATGGTTATAAGTTATTAAGACTTAAATAATTATAATATTAATAGTGATTCATAGCCGTTAGATCACTTGTGGTACACAGGTGGTACACAAAGTGTGGTACAGAGGATTTCATCTCGAGTGTGGCGGGTCCCCTATCGATGTAGCCAATAAAATATCGCCACCACATCTTGTATCCTTCATTTTGTAAACTTCTTTTGTAAGCCTAGCATTGCCATTGTGCATAGAGCAAGAGAAAGAGAGGTAGTAGTTTTTTTGTTCTTTTTGGAATAAAGAGATGTACTTGTTTCTATAAACTAAATCAACGAAGAAAACTGTTGATTTCCCAATATATTTTAGCATTAAGTGATTTTATAATTACAATTACCATAATTAAAAGATAACTCCTTTTTCTCAGTAGGAATCAAAGTTTATGGGCCTAGTTTGCTCAAAATATGCCTTATTGCCATACACGCTGATGAGAAAACGGAATGGGCCTCGATTGACCGGATAGAATTTCCACTACTCTTACTCGCATTTTCATCGACAAATCATACTTACAAATATTATAAATCCGCCTTCGATACATAAATTTGTTAAAGAAACTGTAGCCGCGTGAATCTCTCATAGGGCTACAGTCTGTTTTCAGCTCGAGGGACTGAACTGGTTTGATTCCGTTTGTAATAGAATCACTCTATGACGAAGGCTTTGGTCGCTTTGGTCCAATAGCCAATATTGAGCTGGTAAACGCAATTACCTCCGGAAAAAATAACTTCCACAAAAAGATGATGTTCATCCAATTGGGCTCTGTCAAGTACTTATCGCCACAAATAGTACTGTTCACAATTGCCTTGGCACACCCTTCTGTTGATTGCTTTGGAACAAACTTTACATTAGCCTGACCAGAAAGACGCTTTCATAATTAATGAGCCAACTGATGTATGAATATGAATGAATTATAACATTCTAAGTACGCAAAAAATCTGTACAAACAGGCTTTTATCATGACGAAGTAGAAATTTTGTTGCTGCATGTGAGCTACATGACTTCAGTTGAGCAAATGGCAAGAACTCCAGTTGCGTGTAATTTTGGATGAAAGAGAGAGAAAGAGAGAACTCGAGTCTAGGCGTGACTTTGTGTGTGAGAGGGTAAGCTACATGAGTTGCATACATCAAAGGCAAGAATCTTTCTCTCTTATGGCCGAGGCTCAAAGTAGTATCTCTGGGCTCTTTTGACTAGCTATTTTTCATAGACTAGGTAGTATCATGCTCTGTAATAGACTCCATAATGGTTTGTGCTAGTTATGGAAATAGATCTAATAGCCTCATCAGGAGTTTGTAATACGATGGCAATTTCCTTCAGGAGTTTGTAATACGATAGCAATTTCCTTAAATGATAACAACCTTCCAAAAGAAAAAAAAAGGTAGAGAGAGAGAGAGTCTTACCTTGGATACAAATTCTGCAACTGTTATTTCAGATTCAACCATCCCTGGATTTACAATCGTTATCTCAATATCTGAACCAAGCTCCGTCCTCAGTGTCTCATAGAAGCTGATCAGTGCTGCTTTGCTCGCCTAAAACCGTTTTTAACAAGAAAACAAAGAGATTGAGTCAAAAGGTTAGGGGCTTTCGTTTGAGCTTGAAGACATTGCAAGTCAAAAGATTCTCTTACGTTGTAAATGCTTAGTGTTGGCAAACAAAACCATGCGCCAGTTGAAGCAATCGCAACTATTTTCCCTCTGTTCTTCCTCAAGTGTGGAATTGCAAATTGTGTGCTATAAACAGAGCCCCAAAAGTTTGTGTTCTGAAAAAAATGAAAGGATTATTTTACTACAGTTACTACTTACTAGCATTTCATTTACAGGTAGTATTTTCCAGGTCTGCAGGCTGAAGGGTAATTACCATTACTGAAGCATGGTCAGTTACACACTTGTACTCTTCAAAAAAACGGAGCGAAACTATCCCCGCATTGTTCACCAGGTGATCCACTGTTATTTGGAGATCAATGTGGAGTAGATTTTAAAGGTTTAATTGGTTATCAGAAATAATAGCTATTGCGTAATTAACCATTAATGATGATAGTACTAAAACCATACCCAATGTTGCTTTACTATAGCTAGGATTTTTTCTGATTAATCGGGTCTATCTAAAAAGAATGCAAAATGAAAATTACGGAACAAAAATACCAAAAGATGGAAAGAGCAACTCACATCTACCGAAGTGGTCAATTGTTTCATCAATAAACCGCCTGCAATCCTCAAGCTTTGAGACATCAGCAGGGATGACGAGCACATCAGGGGACCCAAGCTCCCTTAATTTTCTGGCAATAGAATCAAGACGATCCTTTCTCCTAGCTATCAACACTAAACAAGCTCCTCTTCTTGCATACTCATATGCAACATGCTTCAAATATGATGTATAAAGTTTAGCATGAATTTCAGAGATTCTCGTAAATCCGTATTTAGGAACTAAAAATTTCAAGAAATTACCTCACCAATGCCAGATGATGCTCCTGTGATAAGTACAACTTTTCCAGCGACGTTTTCCTTAAATATTAGCTTCAGGCACCACTTTAAGAACTTGAACCACAAAAATGGCAGCAAGAAGAGGGGTGCTAGGATGAGTGACAAAATAGGAACTGCAACATTCAAAAACTTGTGAATCAGATCCATTTTTCTTTCTGCTTAAGCCCGAGAGAGCTGCATCTATAAAGGGTCAAGATCCGGTGTTAGTGGTCAACAAACAACCTGCAAATGAGTCATTTTCTTATCTTACCTAATACAAAAATAAAATAAAATAATCAGGACCGGCCGGATTATAAAATACATTACATCACTAACTCCAGATTCCTGGCAAATGAAGGGGAGCATTCATGCTTTTTACAGTACTTGCAAATACATTACTTTATTCTTCGAGCATTACAAGGTTGTATGATTCGAAAGGTACAGCCACTTATATTGACCACAATTACTAAATAAACTGATATTCACTAGGAAAAGAACTCTGATCCAGGCCGGCGCAGCCAAGGACCTTGCCTCGAGCACACCTTATTATGGTTGGGAGGGACAAAAAATTGGAAGTGTGACAAATGGAATATCCACTGCTACACCCGCTCGCATATTCACCCAAAAATCACAATTACAAAAATTCTAAATCCGCCTCTGATACAGAAATTTGTTAAAGCTATTGTAGCCAAAGCATTGCATAAATGTTCTGAAATATTCAATCAGTCTGTTTTCGGCTCGAGGGACTGAGCTGGTTTGATCCCGTTTGTAATTGAATCACTTTGTGAGGAAGGCTTTGGTCGCTTTGGTCCAATCACCAATATTGAGCTGGTAAACGTTATTACCTCTGGAAAAAATAACTTCCACAAAAAGATGATGTTCATCCAACTGGGCTCTGTCAAGTACTTGTCACCACAAATGGTGCTGTTCACGATTGCCTTGGCACACCCTTCTGTTGATTGCTTCGGAACAAACTTCACATTTGTCTGACCAGAAAACCACATTCAGAATTAATGATCCAACTGATAAATGAATGAATGATGACATAAGTGCGCCACAAATCTGCCCAAACAGGCTTTTATCATGATGACAAGATGAAACTTTGTTGCTGCATGTGAGCTACATGACTGACTTGAGTAGATCAATGGGCAAGAACTCCAGTTGCGTGTAATTATGCATGAGAGATAGAGATAGAGATAGAGGGGGAGAGAGTCTAGGCATGATGTGAGAGGGTAAGCTACATGAGTTGCAAAGATCAAAGGGCAAGAACTCTAGTTGCGTGCAATTATGCGTGAGAGAGAGAGAGAGGGAGAAAATTTAACAGAATACCATCCTCACCTTCAATACATATTCTGCATCTGTTTATTTAAAACTCAAGAGGGAAGCTACGTGAGTTGGATAGATCAAAGGGTAAGAACTCCAGTGGCGTGTAATTATGCACGAGGGAGAGAGAGAGAGAGATTAACAGAAGACCATCCTTACCTTGGATACAAATTCTGCATCTGTTATTTCAGACTCAACCATTCCCGGATTTACAATCGTTATCCCAATATCTGAACCAAGCTCCGTCCTCAGTGTCTCATAGAAGCTAATCAGGGCTGCTTTGCTCGCCTAAAACCATTTTTAACAAGAAAACAAAGAGATAGAGTCAAAGGTTAGGGGCTTCTACTTAAGGTTGAAGACATTGCAAGTCAAAGGATTGTCTTACATTGTAAATACTTAGTGTTGGCAAACAAAACCATGCGCCAGTTGAAGCAATCACAACTATCTTGCCATTGTTCTTCCTCAAGTGTGGAATCGCAAATTGTGTGCTATAAACAGAGCCCCAGAAGTTTGTGTTCTGAAAAATACAGCAATGGGTTAATTTAGCACGGTTACGTTGAATTTCTTTTTGCATGTGTCATTGAACTGCCATTTCAGGTCTGCAGGCTAAAAGGGTAAGTACCATTACTGAAGCATGGTCAGCTACGCACTCGTACTGTTTGAAAAAGCGGTGTGAAATTATCCCCGCATTGTTCACCAGGTGATTTACTGTTATTGGAGGTGAATGTAGAGGTGATTTTGAAGGTTTAGTTGGCTATTAAAATAAGATAATTAAGGAACACAAATTCGGAATGATGGAAAGTGCAATAAAATGAAAGAAAAAGGTGTGAAACTTACATCTACCAAAGTGGTCAATGGTTTCATCAATAAATCGCCTGCAATCCTCAAGCTTTGAAACATCAGCACGGATCACGAGTACATCGGGGGACCCAAGCTCCCTTAATTTTCTGGCGATAGAATCAAGACGATCCTTTCTTCTAGCTACCAACACTAAACAAGCTCCTTTTCTTGCATACTCATACGCAACATGCTTCAAATTCAGAGTAAAGCGTAAAGTTTAGCCTGAATTTCAAAGATTCTTGTAAATCTGTATTTAGGAACTAAAAATTTCAAGAAATTACCTCACCAATTCCGGATGAGGCTCCGGTGATAAGTACCACCTTTCCGGCGACTTTTTCCTTCAATACTGGTCTCAGGCACCACTTTAAGAACTTGAACCACAAAAGTGGCAGTAAGAAGAGGGGTGCTAGGATGAGTGACAAAATAGGAACTGCAATATTCAAGAACTTGTGAATCAGATCCATTTCTCTTTCTGCTTAAGCCCGAGAGAGCTGCGGCTATAAAGGGGGTCAAGATCCGCTAATAAAGCTCCAACAAACAACATGCCAATGAGTCATTTTCTTATCTCATCTAATTAAACATATAAGAAATAAAAAAATTAGGACCGCCCAGATTATAAAATGAATTTCATTACATTACTAACTCCACCAATTTCTGGCAAACAATGGGGAACATTCATCCTTTTGGGAACTTTCAAACATATACTCCACATTAATTTATTCTTCGAGCATTACAAGGTTGACGACAATAACTAAATAGACTGATATGCATAAGCTTTTAGCTTGACTTGAATGTGGGATCCACTTTGTCGCGTTTATGATTTAACGTAGTTGTTGTCTTTCTGACAAGAACATATCGTCCAAGCCATTCTATTACTTCTGGGTATAGCACCTTTAATAAGAAAAGCACTCTGATCCAGGCTGGCTCAGCCAAGTACCTGTCTCCTCGCCTGCTGCTATTCACAATTGCCTGAGCACAACCTTCTGTTGACTCAAGAGGAACGAAACCCGCGTTTACCTAAGCAAATCAATAACATTATATAAAACCGAGCTTATAGCTACAAGAAAATTGATGCATAAATTGCTTTCGTACCATCAGTTAGGCCTAACTACCTTTGACTGAAAATCCCCTTCGGTGATTTCTGACTTGATCACTCCAGGACACACAATTGTTATTCCAATATCTTTACCGAGCTCAATCCTGAGTGTCTCAAAGAAGTTTATCAAGGCTGCCTTGCTTGCCTGAAATTAACCAGCCATTACATTACAACAGGCCAAATCATGGCAAAATATTGACTACGACTGGCAAATCTAGGATGTATGGTGGGGTCAAATTTTTAGACAATGAAAAAATAAAGTACATTATCGAACGCGGAAAAAATAATCAATGCGACAGATAGAGTTTTTTTCCTTTTATATTATATACCGCCTCCGTCGCGGAAAAGATAGTTCGCCTTTGACTTTTGACTCTCATGGTCAAAGTTCAATTGAGTTGACCATAACAATTAAAGTGAGGCTATCTTTCTTCCATAGGGAGTATATCAGTAGATATCTCTAAAGTCAATCCCTTTTGTAAAGGTTTTAGGATATGGGTGCTTATATGAGATGGTCTGTTGTAAATTTTGAGAGGGGGGGTCAACTGTGAATTTTCAGGGGTTAGTATGAAAAATCTGAAAAAAAAACCTTAGGGGTCATAGTGGGAAAAAAAAATGAAAGTCAAGGGGGTCAGCTAACCCCTCCCCCTTATATGTAGATCTCCAGTGACTACAACTGAACCATATTCTTACTACTTACACAGTAAATGCTTAATCTTGGTGTAGGTAACCATCCGACAATGGAACTAATCACAATGATCTTCCCTTTGCTTCTCCGTAGATGTGGGATTGCGAACTGGGTGCTATAAACTGAACCCCAGAAGTTTACGTCCTGAACAATATGAATGTTGAAATCCTAATACAGGTTCATAATAGTTGTAACAAATCCGGACCTCAAGTTAGGTGAATTAAACTCAAGAGTGACTACCATTACTGAAGCATGAGAACTGACGTTTGTATAATCTTCAAACATGCAGACCGGAGCAACCCCAGCATTGTTCACCAGAATATCCACTGCCCAAAAAAGAAATCCCATTATATTAGTTACGAAAGCTGGGGTGTTTCGAGTGTGGTTCTGTTTTGTCTACTTTGTTCCTCCCTCCGCCATGATCAAAAAGTTGTCCCGCTTTCTTATGGGATGTTCAAAATTTTGTGATTTCCATAGTCGAGATTTATAACATTCCTGATTTTCATCCTTAGTAGTCAAGTTATTTTTAACTTTTAAAAACTAAGGGTATACATGTAAATTTTCCTCTCAATCCTTATTAAAATGTCAGCTTTGAGAGCATGGGCTCTTTGAACAGAATGGAACCCACCAGTACATAAAGAAGAAAGAACACTAATACTTGCATGGAAATTAATGGGAAGAAATCTTACATTTACCAAAGTAATTCACGGTCTCCTCAACAAATCTTTTACAGTGATCAATGTTTGAAACATCTGAAGGGATGACAATCACGTCAGGTGACCCAAGCTTCCTGGCCTTACCAGCAACAATTTGAAGACAGTTATCTCTTCGAGCAATCAGTGCTAAGCAAGCACCACTTTTAGCATACTCGTATGCCATACACTACCACACAAACAGAGAGATGTAGCAGTTAAAAGATGACATAATAACATAGGAAACAGTAGCGACGCCATATTTTATTTAAAATGATTAGGTAAAAGGGGGCAAAAAAAATTTAACGCATATTTTTCTTCATACGAAAGGGGGGCAAGTTTTGATAACTTGCACTTAAACCCCTAAATTCTTGAAGTATTTGCACAACTAAAACGAAAAAAATTAAATCAAAGGGCGCAATTGCCCCCCCTTTGGTCCAGGGTAGATCCGCCAGTCATAATAACTACTTTTGAGGAATTTAAAAATATGTTGGCTGCTGGTTCTGGAAATTTATACGTATATACCTCACCAATTCCTGAAGATGCTCCTGTAATAAGCACCACATTTCCAGCTAGGCTCCCAGTGAATATGGATTTCCAAATGGAACTAGAGAACTTGAACACTAGATATGCTGGCAATAACAAGATTACTATGACAAGTGAGAAAAGAGGAACGACTATATTGAATAACTTGTGAATTGAATCCATCCCTTATTACAGTAATGGAGACTATCAAGATTGGGCAAGGTAATATATACTGAACGGGAGGGAATAGGCCCCTACACCTACCAATGGGTGCAATAAGACGTGCACTGGTGTGCAAATTCAAGGTTCTCATAAATGATAATCCTTTCAAGGCCAGACTGATTGAAAGCTATTAAAAGTAGTAGTTGGATGTATTTTCATGGTATCTACAAGGCTTGAGAGAGATAACAGATAGAGAGATAGATAAGGTACCATGTGCCTCATATTATAAGGCAGGCATGCTGTATCCACTTGGCTATCCTAAGAGGTGTTACGGTTTTTCCTAAAAATTTAACACAATAGGTCAGAAAAAAAGAAGAAACACTTTTGAAAAACATTACCATTGAAGCGCATTTGACTTTCTGACATATGCTCCTCTGACCTCAATTATCCATGCTTTCTGCTCCATCATTAATTTCTGTTTATCTCAATTTTCATTCAATCTTGATCTGGAGAATATATGGTGGTAGAAATACAGCAAGTATGTTTGTACAAATACTGTCTGCTACAGCTGCTATGTCAGCTTGAAGTGTGATAAAAAAAAAAAAAAAAAAAAAAAAAAAGAATAGAAAAATGGATGATGAGAGAAAGAAAAATGGCGAGAGTAAGAATACTGAAGAGAGCAAATGAAAGCAGACCTAGAAAAGGGAAAGAAAACAGATGAAACAGTGCATGAAATTGAGAGAGCTTGTCGTAGATGAAATTGTGGGTACTACATAATAAAGGCTGTGATTTTCTAGAAAAAAAATCTGTAGTTTTATGAAAAAGAAGAGATAAATAATGGAAAGTGGCCACAGCTTATTGGCCTTGAAACCGTAACAAATGAAAATATATAAAATATCAATTCTAGTCTTGGATATGTATGTTCATAATAGTACAAGCTCAAGTTTTCGCATTACATAAGCCACATATCTTACAACATGTATAACAAGTGCCTTTAATTTCAATCCTGCTTGATCGCAGGAGATAGGAGAGAAGGAGGGTAAAGGCACTTCTTCAATCCAGTAAAATTCAGGACCTTGTAGCTAGGTGCCTCCCATGGCAAGGCCCCAGGTTCAACATTCAGAAACCAGTGGTTCAACCACTCTATTAACTCCGGTAAGAATACAGTCCAATAAAATGTCATTCTGTACCAATAAGGCTCAGTCAAGTAATTGTCTCCACGACAGACACTATTTACAACTGCCCTTGCACACTTCCCTGCCAACTCGATTGGCAACACGGTCAATTCAGCCTATGAGCAGTTCCAATAAAACAACAAACAATTATAAGTATTAAACAAAAGAATAATAACAATACGAAGATTTTTTTTTTTAATTAAATCTTGAAAGATCTTATACGCAGGGGTTGAAGCAAGAGGGGAAGAGCTGAAACTTAACAACTTACATCCCTCAGTTCTTGATCTACTACTATTTTTCCATCATTGTTCATGAATTTGCCTTTAGTCAGTTCTGATTCGATCAAGCCAGGATTCACCAGTGTAATTCCAACGGTCGAACCAAGTTCTACCCTCAACGTTTCGTAGAAACTTACAACAGCTGCTTTGCTCGCCTAAAACATATTTTACTCATCAAGCATGAAACATGTGCATTTTGACAGCAAAGTAATTAAGAGACAGGTTGTTACGTTATAGAGACTCATTCTTGGGGCGGGAATCCATGAGGCAGATGAGGCAATCACTACGATCCTGCCATTGCTCTTTCTCAAGTGTGGAATCGCGAAACAAGTTGTATAGACATAACCCCAAAAATTTATGTCCTGAAAGATAGCACAATAACCAATCACTACAAACTGAGTTGCATACTCCGGTACTTGTTCATCTTTATTCACTTTAATTTGTTTACAATCCTATGACATTCTAAATGCATCAAGTGATCACTTTATGCAACAGTATTGAGTGTTTCCATACTATTCTATCATCGAAGGAGATTGATATTAAATTGAGATGGAATTGAATGACCATTCTTGTTATGCACAGAACAAGCACTTAATGATATATCATACATCTACACCAGTATGGAAATGTTCCATACGATGCATGTTCCATACGATGCATAATGTTCTTTACACTAAACCACCAACGTTAGAGGTGCTTCTATGGTAGTATCATTATCTCAACTGAAGAGGTACACTTTGACTTTGTTTAGTTTCACTGACGTATTTTAAAGTTGATACTTATATTCCCTCATGCCCAAAACTTTGTTTCCTCTCATTCCTTTTAGGTTTATCCTGACCTGAAAATTAGTCTCACTCCTAAATACCGCTACTCCAATTTAGTGTAATTTAGAAATGTACAAACAAGTAAAGCTACATTACTAGAAAAAATTAACTTGTTGCCGATGATTATTATTTTTAATTGAGGAAATGAAGGAGCAATATTTCAAAAAAAATGTGAGGAAACAAGCCTAATACTAAATGGAAAATTATCTCAATGTAGTGGAGTACGAACTTTTTTGATTAGTCAAACTGTCAAAGGTATGTTTGGCACCTACATACCAATTTTTGGCAATGAAATTGGAAGAGTACTTTTCGATGGGACGAGTTCAATTGAGGATGTAAAATCGATATCAACCATTAAATTACTCGAGATTTATTCAAACATGCGCACTGTGAAATTACTCAATAGCAACAGATCAAAGCATTACCGTTACTGGTGTGAGCTTAGTGATATCAGTAGTTTCTTCTAGCATGGTAACTGGTGTTATCCCAGCGCAATTCACCAGATGATTCACTGCAATTCTCACCAAAATTCAAACAACATATCAATAGAAAACCTAACTGAATCATTTGAGTAAATAGAAATAAACACTCCAGTATCAATTGAATAAATCAACTTACATTGACCAAAATTTTCGATAGCAGCATCAATTAGTCGCTGACAGTCTCTAATTTTGGAAACATCGGTGCGGACGGCGATTGCATCAGGAGCGCCGAGGATGATAGCGTTACGAGCGACTTCTTGTAGACTGTTCACTCTCCTAGCACCGAGTACTAAACAAGCCCCTCTTCTAGCATACTCGTATGCTAGATGCTTTAATCAATATCAATAAGAATTAGAACGACTTCTGTAAAAATCAAAATACTAACATACCTAATTGGATAGTAGGAGGTTGATAGATATGTAAACGAACCTCACCGATACCGGAAGAAGCACCGGCGATGACTACAACTTTACCGGCAAGGTCTTCACTGAAAATGGAGTTAATGATATAGAGTAGGGACTTGAAGATGAGATAGGGTGGCGTGAGAAAGAAGAGTGCAGCGAGAGTTGCAAGAGGTGCAGCGAAGTTCAAGAACATATGAATCAAAGCCCCGGCCATGGCGGCGTTGTGGTGTGTGTGAGAGAGAGAGAGAGTAGAGCGGTGAATTGAAGTTATTATCGACGGGGAGATATATATGGAAGGACATGCTGACAACGGAGGGTTTGGCCGTCGCTGATGAAATGTAAGGTGTCGCTACGTACGACACGCGTATGCCTCGGTGGTGGTGGGAAACGATTTTGGTGACACCTTTTTTGAGCGATCCCGGTTGTGTGTGTCACGTATGAATCGTTTTCTTTCTTTCTTTTCTGGACATTTTCACCAGTACTTCCATTTAAAAAACAGAAAAAGTGATAGGTCACGAGGGTAGATAATTTGATAAAAGAGTAGAAAAGGAAAGATAAAAACTTGCGTGCACACATGCACGATCCGTCTCATCCATGAGACGGGTCGGTTTTTGAACCACCCGCCCGACCCATGAACCGGCTTCAGGACTTAGGGGTCGAACCTGCTACGTGGCAGCCTCTCATAGGCCTAAAAAAAAAAAAAAAAAATTTGCTTTTTTTTTTAATATTTTTTTTTGGTTTTTTTCGGTTTGTCAAAAGTAATAGTTACTATAACTTAATGTAATGACTGTATTCATATAAAGTAACAGTTTGTATACATAAAAGTAATTGGTAGGCTTAGTCGCACACCTACTAAATTAGACCTAACTCGGCCACTAATAATGTAATTAGGGTAAGTCAGAGTCGATCCACGAAGAACGATGATTATTTGCGAACAGTCACTTGACCAGATTGGAGGTTAAATTGAGATTTTAATTAATTCCTAAGACGGGAAAATAAACTAAGATGATAAAAACAATAATTTAAAAGCACTTCAGATTGATCACTATCCCCGTCCTCTAATTCAATTTCATTGGTACTTCTATTTCTCCGTTAATCCTATTCACTTGATCACGAGATATATTGCAATCTCTGTCTCTTCTTACTGTTTAGTCTATAGCAGTGGCACACTCACTATAAACCCTAATTAATAAATTAATCTAACTGGCACAGTCTAGATCGCAGAATTAATTGATTCAATTTAAGAGACTAAGATCAAGAACGCTTTCTAGGTTACTAGATAATCGTTTAATTTTGCCTACTCCCCGAATTGCTATGGCACATACACAATTCGTGGAGATGCTACGGTGAAAACCCTAATTCTGGCACAGAACAGAGAATTCTAGCATAGATCAATAAATAGAACTAATGGATTGGCCAAATCCACAAACCCTAAATATTAATCTAGAATCAGAACAGACAAAATTATAAATAGATCAACAAAAGAATAAGAAAAATTACCTCAATTGAATTAAAGAAGGTTCAAGATCTCAACCCAAAGTAATGGAGTTTAGTTCTCCATTAATGGTTACACAAAACTTCAGAGAGAAAACGAAAGAACGTAGTATTCAAAGTCCAGAGAGAGTAATAACCTCATCCCAATTCTAAACTAATAATGGAATAAAAATTCAAATCAAAAATAAAAAGATAATAAAATAAAATAAACAAAAACCAACAAAAAAAATCAGTCCAGCCGCCGCTCACTTTGTGCCTAAGTTGACTTTCACCATTTTACAATTCAGCCCCTGGAGTTTTAATATTGTCAGTTCAGTCCTCCAAGTTTCAGAAATTGCAGAAAAGCCCCTAAATTCCCAGATCTTTGCAGTTTGGTCCCTGCACTCTTCCGCCAGTTAACTTTGACTTGACTTTGACTACTTGACCATCGAGACAGACGTTGAAGCTCACCAAAAGTTACATCCGGGAAAAATAATTAAATAATAACGACTATTCTACCCCGGGTTACAATAAAGCTCAAATGATAAAATAATGTCTCAAATACATCAAATCTAGTCTAAAGTACATCAAAATGAACCAAAATATATGAGAGAATAAGGTAAATAATGTATACAAAATCCGTCACATCAAATTCCCCCACGCTTAGACCGTTACTCGTCCCTGAGTAACATCCTAACCCCACTCTAAACTCCGGTCTAATCAGCGTAGCATGGGAGAAAATGACCCCTAATCTCCTCTAAGCCTCCTCAGTCAAAAGTCAACAAACACAAACAAATTTGGAGTATAAGAAACTCCGTCCCCATATAACTCCAGGAAATCAAATAAAGATCAATGGCCTTAGCCCGATACAAACTCCAAGATAGTGAAAAACCGTATCCGGACTAAGGCCCACTCATAAAAGCCACGGGGAAATAAAATATCCTATGTTTCCCCCACGCTAGTCTCACACTACAAGTCTCCCTCATAAAAATAAGTTTTTAGTCGGGTAGTGTCCCGCGTAAAACTCACCTCGTGTTTAGCACCAACACCCCCTTATAACTCCAAAAGCAAAACGAGAATTTCTATCCTATTACCCACTAACCGAACCTCCAACATAAAAAATGTCCTACCCGAGACTCCGAACCTCCCTTATGTCGCCAATCACCGGTGAATAAAAGATAACATCACTCAAAATCTCACCTTTTGCCTAAGCGCCCTTTCGGGTTTTCACTTAGCCTCTCTATTTTTTTATTTTTTTATATATATATTTTTTTTATTTTTTTATTATTATTGCACACCCTTGTTTTTGCCTAGACTGCCCTTTCGGGTTTTCAATCTAGCGGGCTTCTTTTCTTGTGCAATTTTTTTTTTTTTTTTTAAGAAAAACTAACTAGCTATCTAGAAATAAAATGAATACTATACAACTACAAACCCGTCCCCCACGCTTAAACTACACAGTGTCCTCAATGTGTGCAACAATAAAAATATAGGATAGTTTAAACGTAAGGGAAAGGAAGAAAGGTACCATCACTCCTGCTGCTGCTGAGACCCGGAGGCCTCACCTGAAGAACAGGATTCACGGGACTCGCGCCTCCTCATCCTAGCCGCTCTTCTATTAGCCATCATTGTGTGCAACTGTTCCGGAAAAGGCGTGTAGATCCGAGGTTCTGGCTGCTGAATCCACAGCTCCATCTGACGCTGTCGTCCGAAGATAGTGGACACATGATCCTCCAGCGCCTCAAGCCGGTCAGAGAACTCAGCCCATCTCCTATCCTCAAGTGCATGCCTCTCCTGCAACAGTCTCATAATCGCCTCATAATCACCCTCCTGCTGCTCCGGGACTCTAACCTCAGTAACTGCCAACTGTCCCCCTTTTTTTTCTTAGGACCTTATCCTCAGGATACCGCCCATCCCAATCATTCACTCCATCCATCCGCCAGTCTTTCGGTTTATCACCGATCGGAAAAACTGCCCCCCTATGGCACCGAATCGGAATGTTGTTGTCCCCATACTCAAATGTCAAGGATTGATCATCTCGAATGATTGTTTTGAAACGCTCATACCGAGTCAGGAAAAAGAAATCATAGAATTCCGGTGCCCCGAGAAACTCTGCTGAAGCTGGGGGGGGTTTCGTATACTTCCCAAGCAAAAGAGTAATCATACCCCCCCACCGGTATACAACCACCTGGCTTAGATACAAATTTGTCACACCTTATAAGAAAACTGTCGACCCAATCCGGAATGGAGGCGGCCTCAGGAATTACCGTTCTCATCATTGCAATATCAAAGCGATTCAGTTTGGTCAACTCTTTCTTTCCCAGAAAAGTCATAGATAGACCCCTGAAGAATAACGCCCACGCAGGGTGAGTGAGGTACTTTGATGTGAGAAAGAGCTTGTGCATCGGCTTCCCAGTCAACTCAAAGAAAAACTTATCCACCAATTCGTCATTTTCAAGAAACTCGCCTTTGGGTTCTTGCACCCCAAACGACTTCCTGATATCCCTATAACTCAACTCCCTCACTTTATCATTAAGATTAAACCGAACGCTCCTTTCCTCATTCACTACAACCGCTCAAAAGTGGACAGAAATTCTAAGGTGAATCTCCTATACACCGGTGCGCTCTTCCCTAAAAAATTCTCAATACCACTCATTTGCATCAACTGACGTACCGGAGCATCAAGACCCAATTGTTCAAGAGCAGTTACATCCAAAAATTTTGTTACTAAAATCTTTCGGTTCGGTCTATCTAGTTTTTTCCATTTCTCCTTTTGATCCGCCGTCAAGGTTTTCAAACCCATATAATTATTCTCCTCAAGTGAATTAACTTTCCCGGAGGGAGTAGGCAAAGGCTCCTCTTCCCTAGGCCGCTTTTTACCTCCCGCACTTGATTTACCCGTCACCACCATAAGGAGCAATTCACAATGATAAACAACACCAACAATTCACCAACCACACAACCCACAAAAACAATAACAACTCCCCAACAATGTCCACCGAAACCACACAATCACCACCCACCAATTTCAACACAATATCAATTTATTCACACTATCATCGCTCACCATTCACTCACCAATAACAATGCAACAATAATATAGCACCATATAAATCACCACACTCACACCACAATCTCAACACAACCACAATACAATAAAGCTCCGATCAAACCCAACCTAATCACCACAACATCCACCAACAAATTAAAGTGCAGGTAAAATTGAGAAAATTTTACCTTTCAATGCTCCAGTAGTGCCCAATAAGTCTCCTTGTCCCTCCAAAATTGCTCCAAGATTGATGTATTAAGAAGCCCTAAAATTCAATTTCTAGGGTTTTGTAATTCGGCCATGGAACTCGAAATTGAAGGATAATGGTGTTGATTTTGGTTCAGCACTTCAAATCAGAGGAGGGAGTTGTCGCTTGGAGGCAATGAACAGTGCCGGAGTTGGAAATCAGCTGGCGACGATGGAGGTGGGTAGAGAGAGAAAGAGACTGTGAGGGAGAGAGGGTCTCGCCGGAATGAATGGGGGGGTTGGGGTGCCGGCGGGTTTGAGGTGGGTTAGTGCCGGCGGGTTTGGAGGTGGGTTAGTGGAGAGAGAGAGAGAGAGAGAAAGAAATAGGAGCGAGAGATAGAGAGAGAGAGTGTGAGGGAGGGAGGGTCGCCGGCGTGAATGGTGGGGTGCAGGCGTGAATGGTGGTGAAGACGAAGAAAGAGAGAGAGAGAGAGAGAGAGAGAGAGGGAGATCGGGAGGGAGGGACTGTGAGGGAGAGGGGTGCCGGCGGTTTAAGGGAAGAGAAGAGAGAGAGAGACTGACGGGATTTCTCTGTTTTTTTTTTTTAAACCCATTGTGGCCAGCCCTTGTGGCACAAGGACTGGGTGAAATTTCCCCTTCCCTTCTTTTTTTTTTTTTTTTTTTTTTGGCCAGCCCTTGTGGTACAAGAATTGAGCACTTGTGGCACAAGGACTGGATAAAATTTTCCAAAGTGCTCCCATGTAACCCTCTATACCATGATTTCCTGCACATCATCAAAAACAAAATATACCTTTAGTAGCACCGATTCCAAACATAAATAAAACTACAAAAATTGAAAACATAATATACAACTATAATTAATTTAAAAGCCTAAAATAAAAATAAAAACCAAGAAAATTAAGCAAATAAAATCCGGGTTGCCTCCCGGTTAGCCGCCCTTCTTTAACGTCTTTAGCTAGACCCAACGCCGGGAAAACACCCGGCATACATCAAAGTTTAAAGTCTTTGACAAGACTCGGACCCAAAGCTATCAAACATATACCGGGTCTTGGAGATCAATCACCTCCAAATCCGCGGTATTCGCGACTTCGTTCTCAAAATACGGTTTCAACCGTTGACCATTAACTTTGAATCCTTTGTCCTCATTAGGACTAGAGATTACCACCGTCCCAAGCGGGGATACCTCCCTCACCACATAAGGGCCGATCCACCGAGACCTCAACTTGCCCGGAAACAACCGAAGACGGGAATTAAAAAGAAGGATCTTTTTACCAACCTTAAAGTCCTTTCTAATGATCATTTTATCATGCCATATCTTCGCTCGTTCTTTGTAAAGAAGATTATTCTCATAGGCATCTCTCCTAATCTCATCCAACTCACTCAAATGCAATTTTCGCTCCTCACCGGAACCCTCTAATTTCAAATTGAACTTTTTGACCGCCCAATAGGCTTTGTGTTCAAGCTCCACCGGTAAATGGCAAGGTTTACCATACACCAACCGATATGGTGACATACCAATCGGTGTCTTATATGCCGTCCGGTAAGCCCACAACACATCATCAAGCCTTTGACTCCAATCCTTCCTATTCGGGTTCACAGTTTTCTCAAGGATGGATTTTATCTCTCTATTGGACACCTCGGCTTGGCCATTTGTTTGGGGATGAAAAGCAGTCGACACCTTATGGGTGATGTGATATCTTTTGACTAGAGCTTCGACTGTCTTATTGCAAAAATGAGTCCCCCTATCACTAATAATGGCCCTTGGCATCCTAAACCGACACAGAATGTTGCTCCTAAGGAAGTTGACCACTACTTTTGAATCATCGGTGCGGGTAGGGATGGCTTCCACCCATTTGGACACATAGTCCACCGCAAGCAAAATGTACACAAACCCACAAGAATTAGGGAACAAACCCATAAAGTCTATCCCCCACACATCAAAGATTTCACAATTCACAATGAGGGTTTGTGGCATTTCATCACGGCGCCCAATATTACCAACCCTTTGGCACCTATCACAAGTCTGACAAAAAGTGACCGCATCCCGGAACAAAGTTGGCCAAAAGAAGCCACAATCCAAGAGTTTCCTAGCGGTCTTTTTCGCACCGAAATGACCACCACACGCATACTCATGACAGAATTTGAGAATAGAGGACACCTCACTGTCGGGAATACACCTCCGAATGACTTGGTCGGCACAATGCCTCCACAAGTTGGGTTCATCCCACACATAATATTTGGCATCACTACGGACTTTGTCTCTTTTCGATTTTGACATCCCCGGAGGGAATTTATTCGAGACAAGAAAATTGACCAAGTCCGCATACCAAGGGGCCACTGAATTAACTGCCCAAAGAACCTCATCAGGAAACTCACCCCGGATTGGGGCTTGTTTATAAGGCTTGTCCTCCTCCATTACAAGGCGACTCAAATGGTCGGAAACTAGATTTTCAGCCCCCTTTTTGTCCTTAACCTCTATGTCAAACTCACTCAACAAGAGAATCCACCGAATGAGTCTCGGTTTAGCCTCTTTTTTAGACATTAAATACTTAAGAGCCGCGTGGTCGGTGTAAACAATAATTTTAGTGCCCAACAAGTAGGACCTAAATTTCTCTAGTGCAAAAACCACAGCCAACATCTCTTTTTCAGTAGTGGAGTAATTTCTTTATGCCCCATTCAAGGTCATAGACGCATAATAAATCACATGCGAGGCACGCTCCACTTTTTGACCCAAAACCGCCCCCACGGCATAATCACTAGCATCACACATGATCTCAAAGGGACGAGACCAATCGGGTGCTTGAATAATGGGGGTAATTCTCAACCTAGACTTCAACTCATTAAAAGATTGCTTGCAATTATCATCAAAATTAAAACCAACCTCTTTTTGCAACAGGGTGCATAGAGGTGAAGCAATCTTTGAAAAGTCCTTAATGAACCTCCGGTAAAACCCGGCATGACCAAGGAAAGACCGGACTTCACGCACATTGGTCGGGTAAGGAAGTGAAGAAATGACATCAATCTTAGCTTTGTCAACTTCGATACCCTTTTTCGACACAACATGACCCAAAACAATGCCTTGCTCGACCATAAAATGACATTTTTCAAAATTTAAGACCAAATTGGTTTCAATGCACCTATCCAACACTAGTCCTAAATGAGCAAGACATTCATCAAACGAGTCTCCATGGACAGTGAAGTCATCCATGAAAACTTCCATAAACGTTTCTACAAACTCGGAGAAAATACTCATCATGCACCTTTGAAAAGTCCCAGGTGCATTACACAATCCAAACGGCATTCTCCAATAGGCAAAGGTGCCGAAGGGGCAAGTAAATGTAGTTTTCTCTTGGTCTTCCGGGGCAATAGGTATTTGAAAATACCCGGAAAAACCATCGAGAAAACAAAAATACGCCCTTCCGGCTAACCTTTCCAACATCTGATCAATAAATGGGAGGGGGAAATTGTCTTTACGAGTTACCTCATTTAGCCTCCGTAGATCAATACACACGCGAATTCCCGTTTGCTCCCGGGTTGGAACCATCTCTCCCTTTTGATTACGGGAGACCGTGATCCCGCCCCTCTTGGGCACACACTGTGTGGGGCTCACCCACTTGCTGTCGGAGATGGGATAGATGATCCCCATCTGTAGTAGCTTCAGGACCTCCTTCTTCACCGCCTCCATCATTGGCGGGTTAAGCCTCCCCTGTGGTTGCCTCACCGGCTTCGCACACTCCTCTAGGTTGATCCGGTGCATACATAAGGATGGAATAATGCCCTTGAGATCGGCAATAGTCCAACCAATCGCAGATTTCCGCTCCCGGATCACCTCCATCAACCTCTTCTTTTGATCCGCTGTCAAACTACTAGAAATCACCACCGGAAGCGTCTCTCGCTCACCTAAATAGACATACTTAAGGTGCTCAGGGAGGACCTTCAACTCAAGCTCCGGTGCCTTCTCTATAGATGGCACAAGCTTCTCCAACGGAACCTCTAGCTTTATCTGACCATGACCCGGCGCGGTAGCAAACATGGCGCTCTCTGTAAGACCCATCACTGCTTCCTTCATCGAATCTGAGATGTCAAACTCTAAATTTGCATACCCCAAAGCGTTCTCTAACGCAGTCTTGAGATCATCATCTCCACTAGACACCTCAAACACCTCTTCTACCAATGGCTCGATCACATCGATGAAACACAATGACTCTGAGTCCTTAGGGTATTTCATAGAGTCAAAGATATTGAACTCCATTACTTGCCCATCAAACTCCATGGTAAGTGAACCGTTAGCCACATCGAGCTTGGTCTGAGCAGTCGACATAAAAGGCCTCCCCAACAGTATGGGAGCCTTTGGATCCGTCTCCATTTCAAGAACATAAAAATCCGCCGGGAAAATCATCTTACCAACCCGGACTAGAACATCCTCCACCAATCCCTTCGGGTAGGCATTAGACCTATCCGCCAACTGTATCACAACTCTGGTATCCTGCAGTGGCCCCAACTTAAGAGTTTCAAACAACGCATAGGGCATGACGTTGATTGAAGCCCCCAAGTCTAACATGGCCTTATGATCAGAAGCATCCCCCAAAGTAACTGGAATCACAAACATCCCTGGGTCACTGCACTTCTTAGGCAACTTCTTCTGATATACTGCAGACACATGCTCACTAACCTTAACCTTATTTTTACTCCTTTCCTTCTGATTCCTCTTCAGAGTACATAACTCCTTCAAAAACTTCGCATACCTCGGGACAGTCTGAAGAAGATCCAAGAACGGAATATTAACCTCTAACCTCTTGAAAGTATCGTAAATAGCCTTGTCAGGCTCCGGCTTTCGATGTTCTTTCAAGGCCTCCGAGAATGGAACTTCAGGCTCATATACAGGAGCCTTAACCTCTGGTGTAGTCTCCGTCTGAACTGGTGCCTTCTGTACTGGCTCTGCAATCTCAACCTTTGCCTCCGGTTCCTCATCTACAACCTTATCCTGCAGCTCCTTACCATTGCGAAGAGTTATCGCACATGCATTCTGCTTAGGATTCGGTTCAGTCTGTGACGGCAACTTCCTCGAATCCCTAGCCTCTATCCGTCCCACTGCATCAGCTACCTGACCCATCTGTTTCTCCAAGTTACCAATGCTCGCATCTGTGCGCTGCTGATACTGCTGAAAGTTCTGGTTCATGGTGCTAACACTCTGAGCCAAAGAATTCAGCAATGCCTCTGTAGACTGTCCCGGAGCATTCTGCTGTTGCGGCTGCTGCGGCTGTTGCTGTGGCGGTCTATAAGAGTTGAACTGATTACCCTGGTACTGCTGCTGCTGCTGATAACCCTGCTGATTACCAAACTGCTGTCCCTGACCACCCGGCTGATTTTGCTGCTGACCTGTACCCCATCTGAAATTAGGATGATTTTTCCAGTTGGGGTTATAGGTGTTACCCATCGGTCTCTGTCCCTGCTGCGCAAACCCAACTGCATTAACATCCTCCATCTCGCCCGTCTGCAGAGACGGACACGAATCTGTAGGGTGCGTAATGTCATAACAAATCCCACACGGTTTCGGTGTCTGTCCCAGAACCAACTGTTTAACCATCCCCTTAAGATCCTCCATATCTGTCTCGAACTTGTTAGACACCCCACTGTTCGAACCTGCTGCACTGACCTGTCTCACATTAGACCTCTTGCCATGGGTCCTCGTGCTCTTAGCTAGCTCCTCGATCAACCTCTTAGCTTCCTCGGTAGTCTTGTTCAGAATGCTTCCCCCACAGCACGAATCCACTAGCCGTTTATCCTGAATAGTCAATCCCCCATGAAAATAGACAATCAACTGATCCTCAGTAAACCCATGATACGGGCAACTCCTACAAAGCTTGTGGAAGCGGTTGTAGTAGTCATATAGGGTCTCATCAGCCTTCTGCTCCATATTACTGATGTCTCTCTTCATCACATTTATTTGATCCTGAGGGAAAAACTCTTCCAAGAATACTTCTTTCATCTGCTGCCATGTCGTGATGCTGTTGGGTGGCAAATGATAGTACCATCCATTCGCGTTATCTTTCAGTGTGAAAGAAAACGCCCTCAACAAAAGGTGCTCGATCGGAAGCGCTGCCGGCTTCATACTCTGACAGATTTGCACAAACTGTGAGATGTGCTGATTAGGATCCTCTCCGGGCATCCCTGTGAAGTGCGGTAGCTGATTCAGTAGCCCCGGCTTCAACTCGAACGTCACCCCGACAGGTAAGGCGGGGAATTGGACGGCATGTGGTTGCTCATTCCAATTCGGTGCAGTCCTCTGCCTCAATGTCTGTGGTGGTACTGCTTGTCTAGAAAAAATAATACTTATTACAACTAAAATGTAACGAACGTGTTACTTATATGTAATAATGTTTATACATAATTGTAACACACATGTATAGAAAAAATAATAATTCAACTATTTACATTTTTAGAGCTAAAAACACTTGATCAGTATTACATGCAAAAGTATTACATTATCTATAGAAATATGTTATAATTTCTTTTATTAAAGTGTTACATTTACTTGTACAAACAATTACATTCATATATGAGTTGTTACTTTTCAAATGTTACTTTCTTTCAAAAAATTAAATCAAAATACACAATATTTTACATTTTTGCAAAAGCATTATTACATTTCAGTATAAATGATAATTATATTTAGATATTGTTTGGGTTACATGTAATTATAGTTAGTATTACATTTTAAAAAATGGGTAAAACGAGCTTTTGTTTTTGTAAAACAGGTGTTACGTTATCTTATGAACAATGTTACTTTATATGTATACAGTCATTACATTAAGTTATGGTAACTATTACTTTTGGTGAACGGCTGAAAAGCCGAAAAAATAATATAAAAACTCAAAAAAAAAACCAAAAAAATATATTTGAACTTCTGGGAGACTGCCACGTGGCGGGTCATGCCCCATGGGTCATGGATCGACCCGTCTCATGCATGAGACGGATCCCCTTGTTCTCATAGGTCACGAGGGTAGATAATTTGATAAAAGAGTAGAAAAAGAAATAGAGAATAGTGTCTTAGTAGTATATGTGAGTATGACAATTAAGTCTTCCTAAAAAAATTATTGAAAACTTTGTATTTTATTGATTTTGCATTTTCTAATGAGATATTTAAAAATGACAAGCTTTTGCAATTTCAAATGAAAGCGGAGAAAGTGTAAAATATTTGAGACAAAATTTGGTTAGGTGTCACTGCAAATGAGACTATTTGCATCCACCAATAAGAACAAGCCACGTCAGCAAAATAACTTAAATTAGGAAAGAGTTATTTTAGAAGATGATAACTCTTAACCCTAGTTAATGATATCTAATTAAGTCAATAACTCATTCTTTTTCATATGCACACCCAGAGAAAGGAAAGAAAGAAGCCACGGCATATCGCCGCCTATGAAGAACAATATCAAGTTTCATTAGCCCGAGATGATTGTCACTTAATCCCAGCAGAGAAGTTTCGGTGTTTTTTTCTTGCATCGAGAACATTGTTGTATTTCAATAGTTATTATTTGAATGCCATTTTTTTATTTTAAAAAAAGTGCAGCAGAGGATAAATGTGTATATGCATAATCAATCTGCTACAATGAACAATGTAAAATTTGAAACCCAACCAGAAATTTAAAACTAGTAGAAAATCCATAAAATCAATTTCAAGTTTCAAATGACTTGTTATAGCGGGAAATAGTCAAGTAACAGAACAATGTAAAATTTGAAGTCAATTTTTGTCAGATTAATGAAGGGTTATGTTGTGTATTGATATTGCTTTTCATCCGAGAAGACGGAGAAATAAACAAATGACGGGCTCTTCTTTTCCTTTTCTATGTGTATCTTTGTGTGAATGGGAAAAAAAGGAACAAATACATTGACTTAATTAGATACAGACCATGGTTAAGAGTTCTCACAACTCTAAAGTAACGCCTTCGTAATTTAAGGCTATTTTGCTGATGTGACATGTTTTGATTGGTGGCTGCAAATACCCTTATTTGCAGTGACACCTGATCAAAAAAATTCTCTAATTAAAAATGTTACAATGAGTGGGACAACCAAGTCTTTCTCTTTTACTCCCTCCGTCCCAAAATGATCTTCACATTTGCCATTTCTCATTGTCCCAAAAATTTCTTCTCATTTCTTCAATATGGGCTTAAAAGTGCATAACAAAACATGGCTAGTGAAGCAAGTATTCATATCCTTAAAAAGTTCGAATAGTCAAATGTGAAGATCATTTTGAGACGGAGGAGGGAGTATAATTCAAGGGTGGACATAATGAGCCTTTACATCTAATTTACAATATTTATCTAAATTCTAGTTTAATTTAAATAAACTAAAATATACTACAAAACAAACGAAATGATAAATACTCCCCCCGTCTCATTTTAAACTTCAAAAATTTATCTTTTTAATGTCTCATTTTAAACTTCAAAACCTAAAAAAGAAAGTTTTTTATATTTTTTTATTTGTGGGCCCCACATGTCATACTCACAACAACTACACACTAATTATTTCGTACCCCACTTTGTCGCGACCCCGAACCCCGCGGGCCCGAGATCGCGAGCTGGACGTCGACTTACTAATCAAAATACCAAAATATCGGGGATAAAAATTTCATTTCATATCAAAAGATGATAACACAAGGTTTTGGAAAACATTTTAACAACAACAATGTACTAATGTAGCCCCATAAGCTTACACTACAAATAATAAAGTATACAAATCTTAGTGACGTCAAAGTGTGGTACAACTATCCCCAAAAGAGTTACACATTTATATAATGTAAACCCACCAATATACACTTGCCCAAAAGCTCAACCCTCGCGACGTCCTCGTGATCAGCGAGTCTAATCCTTTCCACCTGGGGGGGGTTAAGGAAAAACAAAGACAAAAGAAAAGGGGGTGAGATAAATCTCAATAAGTCACTAATGCAACTACATGACATGCTATGATGCAATAAGCAATAAACAATAATAGATATCACTTAGCACGTAGCAATTATCATTTAACAGGTAGCAGCGGAAATAAACAAGTAACAAAGGATATTAGCCAAGGTTTTCCAACTGAAAGAACCAAATAAAAGTCACTGCGCAGCTTCAATAATCAACAAATCATCATCTTCATAATAGCATGAAAGCTGAAGAGAAATCCCCGGTACCGGAACCAATAACAAAGTAATGTGCCACAAAGGGCGGGAGCCATGCCACAAAGTCATGCTCCAAACGTCTCAACCAAGGCCGATCTGGAAGAGGAAAATAAGGTCAAAACAATGGTCGACACCATAATGGACTTGGCCGGTTCCATCACAATATCTCACATCGCCCGACACAACCACAATTATCAGCTGGACTTTCAAATAACTGCTAAGTAATAAAATACTAGCACGATAAACAACAAATGATTCTAAAGTAGGGAATCATACCAAATGATCATCACAAAGATAAGTCAAACCAACAATACCTCAATAAGATGTTCCAAAATCCCAATTAACACTTAATTAATTTCAAACACAACTTAATCACAAAGGACCCAATTCTATCACTAGAGTGTACTACAATGTTCACTAAGGTCGACTAGAAGGACACCCAAGACTTAGACCAAAACGCATTCTTCAATCACACAAAATAACAAATGAAAACCTTCAGATGTACTGTGCGGCCGCCCACTCGGGTCTGTGCGGTCGCCCCAAAAAGCCATCAAGTAAGAACGAAACCTTTCAGATAGATGTGCGGTCGCCCCACCATTTTTGGGCGGTCGCCCAACCCTCTGATCTGCCGGAAATCGGGAGGGATGGACTGGGTTCTCCCATTTTCAACCCAAACCATAACTAAACCAAAATCCAACACTCTTAACTAGCATACTAAGGTACTAGTGCAGCTTATAGGTCTAAAAGAACTCATATAACAACATTTAACAACTAAAATCAAGATCAAATCCCAACATTTGATTTAACACAAAAATCACCAAAAACAACAATAAATTTCAATAAATTCTAAACCTCCACAATCATCAAATAACCACTTCAAAGCTTCATGGATCATCATACAAAATGAGGATGAGCAATTTTTGCATAAAATGGGGGAAAAGCAACTTACCTGAATTTTCTCAAAGTTGCCGGAACTCGAATATTTTTAGCCCTCTACGATCCTAACGACGATCTAAACAAGTTTCATGTTTTAAGAAATGAGAAATAATGAGAGGAAGAGGAAGAAAACGAAGAGAGAAGGGAGAAAGAAAACTTACCCTTTTTCCATGGAAAGAGAGAGAGATATGCTGGGAGAGAGATGGAGTGAAAGAGTGAGGGAGGTGAGGGAGGAGAGTAGGGAGGGAATAGGGAGAAAGATTATTTGAACATTTTACACTTAGGCCCCTCCCCTAATACTACCCTTTCTCAAATAAACTTCCCACTAACAATTAAGACTCAACACTTCTACACTAGCACAAAAGACCAATTAAAATGCTAGGCATAAATTATTATAACACATAAAATGCACACATAAATATTTACATAAATAATAATTTAAATAAATAAATAAGCAAATAAATAAATAATAATTATTTATTACTAATAAAATAGAGTCTAGTTTTCGGGTCGTGACACACTTTCTCTCTCCTACCAACCCATCTACACTCACAACACATTACTTTTTTCTTAATTCTTGAACTAAAAAAAGTTTTTTGAAGTTTAAAATTGGAACAGAGTGAGTATTAGATTTAACTTACCTTGATCAATCGCTTCCCATTGAATCGTCGAAAAATTCTTCGTTAGAAGAAAACTTGAGTCCTTGTTATCTTTTTTTTCCGCTTTGACCCAATCATTCATCAAAGTTTTATTTTTCAAATATTCACAAGTCAAATTTGTACGATCATCATCAAAACGTAAATATTTTAGTAATTTAGCGTTTTAATATAATATATAAAATTTGCACCTCGATTTTTTTACTCCGCCATCAGTATAGACTTAACTAGTGTTAATGATCAGCCAAACAGAGAATGAAACGAGTCAAAACAGTGAAACAGAGAATGAAACGAGTCAAAACCGCTAAACAAAGAATGAAACGAATGCACAAAAATTTATGGTCAGCCATCCACGCATAAGCGCGGCAAAGTCTTATGGGTCAATAGCCTAACTGCATCTCGTGAGTGCGTGCCAAGATTGTAAAGGAATTTGTTTTACTTTAGTATTTCGCTTTGTTTCCTTGTATAAAGAGTTGCACTCACCCGTTCTACTAAGGTCAATTGTGTTTTCGTTTACGTATTGAACTTAGAACTCTATATAAATTAAGCGACAACCATAAACACTTTGTAACATCATTGAACAATTATTGAAATAGTTAAAACCATACAGTAACTTGATGTTTTTTTCCCTTGAAGAAAAGATGGTTATAGTTTTTTTTTTTTTTTTTTTTGTTGTTGTTGTTGTTAATGGGATTTTTACCAATAAGTCCCCTGGGAAATGCGATATTTGCCAATAAAAACACAACATTTCATATTCTACCTTAAGGTCCTTGGGTTGAAATCAATTTTACCAATAAATCCCTCACCATTTTTAAATGGCAAAAATACCCCTGACCCAAATAAAATCCTATTACACCTTTAACCATTGACCATCTTTAACCGACTACTAGACCTTTGACTTTGACTGACAGCCGCTGCCCACCGCCACCAGCCGGACCTCCAGCCGTCGCCACCCACCGCCGCCGCCCTCCAGTCACCTCCAACCGGCGCCGAGTTCAAATCCTCTGTACCACTTTGTGTGCCACAAGTAATCTAATGGTTCACAATTGTTAAGAGTGGTATTATTGTAATATTATGCAGACTTGTGAACGGTTAGATTAGAAGTTGTACATGAAGTGGCACATGAGATCTCGACTCACCGGCGCCACCCTTCCCCACCTCCTTCTTTGATAACTAGAAATATTTAAAAATATATTACATGCCCCAAGGTTTGAACCCAAGACCTTCTAGTTTCAAATGGTAGACACTACCACTATGCCAACCTCAATCTTGTTCTTTTTATGAGGTGTTTTTAATTTAACACAACAAAATCACATTTCTCATTTTTTTTAAAATATTTACCCGATAATAAAAAAATATAATATATTATTTGTCTAGAGTGCATATGAGAGTATGTTTTTTTTTTTTTTTAAACTTTAAACAACTACGAGATTGAGCTATCGATTGTTTCGCACATGATGTCAATTTACATTTATTAACTAAATATTTAGCTTCAAACAACGGAATACATTTAGTTAATAATTGTTTAAATTGACAATACACAACTGTTAGAATGAGTATCAATTGTGAAAAATTGATAACTGAAAAATGAATGTACCAGTTCTTGTACTCAGATTCATATGTGAATAACTGATAAATGAATGTCCCATTTATTATATTAATAACTGAGAAATTCATCGTTATAATTAAACAACCGATAAATTGAGTCATCAATTGGAAAAAATGAGAGATGATTTTATCAGTTTTTATTCGATTATGAACAACTGTTAAATGAATGTCTCAGTTATTATATTCAAATTCACGTGCGAACAACTGTGAAATGCATGTCTCAGTTATTATAATGATTGTGAAAAATTGAGAGATGAATTTATCAGTTTAAAAAAATGAAAAATGACACAAATGTGAAATCACACAAACTGAGAAATCATTTGAAAAATGATTTTACAAGTGAAAAATGAAAAATTTATTTTTTAAAATTGTGAAATTAAAATTGTTTTTTTTTCAAATTTTTACAAGTGAAAAATGAATATTTTTTTATAAAATTTGAATTATGTGTTAAGTGCACTTGTTTAATTCGTTTTGACGATACGATTAAAACAGTGATTTCAGATTATTTTTTTGATTTTCAGATTTTGAGATATTGCATTTTAAAATTTTAGGTGGAAAAAAAATAGTGAGAAAGAGAGAGAGTGGGGGGGGGGGGAGACTAAGAGAGGAGAGCAAGAGAAAAGCGGGCATGGGATGTGGTTGGTGACGTGCTTGTCTTGTGTGTGAGGGAGGGGCATTTTTGTCAAGAAAAAAATCAAAGGACTTTTCGGTGAGTTTTCAAAATATATGTCCTCATTGGTAGTTTTTATTAGGCTGAGGGATTTATTGGTTAAAACCTCTTTTTTTTTTTTTTTTAATGCAAATGAATAAACTTGAAATGTTTATATTTTACACGAAGGTGTCAATTGGGAGAGAGTTCAAAGACATCCCCTGTTCACAACGGTTCATGGTTAGCCAAAAATCAAAACCGTTTATGAACCGATAACTTACGGTTTACGGTACAGTTCACCCGTTCATCTTATTTAAAAAAGACAAACAAACACATTTTGAGCAGTTTTTAAGCAATTTATATTTTTCGTAATTCATTATAAAATATTTAACTTTACATACATATTTAGGAAATTTTGGATTACATATTTTTAAAGGAATTAAAGAATAAGAGTGGGACTTGAATATTTTGAAATCTTACGGCGAGACATATCACAGACGCAAGTTAATAAATTTCCAAATAGTTTGAATTCATACGGTGTGAGCCACCGGTCCAATTGGTCTAAACCGCTAATCAAATTCATCCAAACTGCTTATAAACTGTAAACCGCCGGTTTACGGTTCACTCAATTTAACAATTCATTCGATTTATGGTTTTTCAACCGTTCAGAACCATCAATTCATTCGATCCAAACATCCGTTGGCATGTCTAAGTTCAAACCAATATAGGTATTATTTTGGAGTCGTTCTTGTGTAAAACAGGTTTTACACAAAGGAATGGAAAAATGTGTTTTATGTAATTGCCTCCTCTATTATCATTATGTGCCTCTTTCACTGTTAAAAAGCGTCTGCTCTTATATTCACTTACAAAATATTCAACCGACACTTATAAACATTTAAACAAGCACTTTTAATGGTAATGTTAAAAATGTTTGTTCTAGTATTACAAACTTCCTCCTCTAATAATGAAAAATGCCTCTTACATTGTCAATATATGCTTGGTGAGTTTTTACAAGTTTCAAAAACAGGTGGCTTCTCTAATGTTAAAAAGTGTCTGCTGCAGTAATAGAAAATGCCTTCTACAGTATCGAAAAGTGCATGATGTGTTTTTATAAGTTTCAATTATTTTAAAAAATGCCACCGCGCTTTGTAATAACAATTCTGGTTATTTACAAAAATGTTACTCCGCATACAGAAAACACATTTTACGCTAAAACGAGTGTAAAACGTTTTTCCTAAGATTTTCACGTTATTTTGGGGGAGGGGTATGCCTACTGCTGTTATTATGAGCGCACACTTTCGAGCCCTATTAAAAGGACCCTAAATCACCATCAAGTCTGCGACTGCACATAATCCGGATTAAGCCGAGGAGGAAGAAGCTATCTATCGGTGTCAGCGATAATTAAATCAACTTTTGGTAACCAAGAATTTGCTTGCAAATTTTATGATTATTTTACCTTTAATATTACTCAGCAAAAACCCTAATACACAGTACTCCCTCCGGTCCAAAATAACTGTCTTTTTTTTTTGCATTTGAACAACTCTTAAAAATGTACTCTCTCCGTCTCAAAATAGATGTCGTTTTGGAGTGTTTCACACATATTAAGAAATGTCATTAATGCATGTGAAAAAGTCCCAAATACCCCTAAAGTAATTCAACTACTTAGGTAATTTAATAACTACCTAGGTAATTTAATGGTTAGGTAAGAGATGGTTCAATATCATTTATTAAGGGTATAATTGGTATAGAACAATAAAAAAACTTTGAAAATTGTGAAACGACAAGTATTTTGAGACAAAATTTAACTCCCAAAACGACATCTATTTTGAGACGGAGAGAGTAATAATTATCATGACTTAGTGACAAAAGTTCAAACTTTACCCCTATTAAGTGTGCAATTTTCTTACATTAATATCTCACACTAAGATAATTAATAAAAGAAAACAAGTTTCAATGCAAAGATAAAAGAGACATTTAGCTCAAAAGTGACAATTATTTTGGAACAAAATTTTGGTCTTATTTTGGACCGGAGGGATTAATAAAAAACCTAATTGAAAGCCAGCCAGCCAGCCTGCCGCCGCCGTCCCACACACAGCAGTAGCAGCTAAGCGAAGGGGTTAACGAGCAGAGCGTTTATTCCGACGAACTCAAAAATGGTGAGTTTCTTAGTCTCCGGTTACAGTTTGAGCCTTTCCTGGTGGTGATGGTTCGAAGAATTGAGTTGAATTGGTTTATTTTATAGGTGGAAACAGGGGCGCAGCCACCGCAGCAGGTGGAGGATCCAGAGAAGAAGAAGAAAAAGGAGGAGAAGGTATTAAGCTATTAGCTTTTGACAATTAGCATTGTGTTTTTCATTCTCACTTGCTATTGTAGCCCTACTGTTTCTTCTTTCTACTTTCGGGTTGAGATGCAAGATGTTTTGGTGTTTACTTGGTAACTCAGTTCCAAGCTGTGGATTTTGATTAGAGTGAGCATTTAGATTATGCAAAGGGTGCGTTCGGCATCATAATACTAAACCATGTAATTGGAGTGGGAAAGACTAGTTTTTGTTCCATGGAATATATTATATCCTTCCAGTTTCAATTCCATTTCCAAGGTTTGGAATTGAGGTTTCCAAATAAACCAACAATTTAATTTTGTTTGTCGATTTGGAATTGAAGGTTTTCAGTCATACTCATGAAGTAATTATCGACTGAGTGCATTAGTTGAGTTTCCTGCGGTTAGTTTAATGGCTGAACCAGTTGAACATAGGCGATAGTAAGACAGGTTTCATACCTGTCCCATTTTCTGTGATTTCATTATCTCATTTCTGTGTCTTCGTCTTGAATAAAACATCTAAAGTTTCACAGCACAGCTGTGTGATATGGTTGCTTATGGTAGTCTGTTGTCTTTCAATTTTGACTGTCTGACATGAATCGAGTTCCTTACTTTACTCTGTATAGGAGAATGAGCTTTCTCTTTCCCCTTGTTTTTGTAGGCTAGAGAGAAGGAATTAAAAAAATTAAAAGCTGCACAAAAACTTGAAGCTGCAAAACTTCAGGTAAAAGTACTGTCATATTGTCATGGCTTGTTCTAGTTCTAGTTCTAGTTCTTCTACCCATGAAGTTCAAACAACAGTTTTTTCATTATCCGATTTTTTGTCTGAAATGAAGGCCCAACAAGGTCCCGCCTCGTCAAAAGTGGCTAAAAGAAAGAATGTCAAGTCGGAGGAAGAAAGCCCTCAAGATTTTGTGGACCCTGAAACTCCTAGCGGAGAGAAGAAACAGCTCTCTAGTCAAATGGCAAAGCAGTACAACCCAATTACCGTTGAGAAATCGTCAGTTTAGAATATACTCTCTTATCCATGTAGCATTAATTGAATTTCCTCCCCCTTGTTATTAATCCATTTCGTTTCTTAAATTGTTGATTTAGGTGGTATGCATGGTGGGAGCAATCAGGCTTCTTTGTGGCAGATTCCAGCTCTTCCAAACCATCATTCACAATTGTAAGGCTTTCTCATGAATTCTAGTGCCTATTAATGTGTAGTATTTTTTAATGCATAATAATGTATTAAAATTGTATACATAAGGTTTTGTGCTCACTGATTCTTTTTGACCTGAACTCCTTTACTTTCTTATAAAAGAGAATGTCAATATGTTCAGTATTACTTACTGTTCATCTGCCCCATATGATGGACATAGCTTATTATTCAAACAGCCCGACTGTGAGGACTGGATTATTTTTTGCATATACGCCCTCCATTCCAGAAAGTTAGTCTCATTTGACTTTTTATAGTCAACATGAACAATCTTTCACCAAACATGAACGTCAATCTAATCATCTCAATAAAATACTAAAAGTTATTAATAATCACTTAATGATTTATCAAGTACTTTCTTTATAATTTCGCTAGGATGATTAGGTTGACATTAGTATTTGGTCAAAGTTCACTCCTCTACAGCAAATAGATGGGCTTATATTTTTCATTGCGCCTATCATGCATTTTAACTTTCATGCTCTCCTCAAGAAAAGACCTAGGGTGGGATTTTCAGTACCAAAGTATTTTATCAACATCCAGTTGTATTCGACTACAACATTCCATAAAGTGTTCTCTTTCTAGTGCTAGTAGTAAGTTCCTTCAAATGGCTTAATCGATGAGAACACTTAAAATATATGTTTAGATTTCTAGGTTTTCTGGTTTTAACCACTAGAATATTGTGAGTGAAAGGTATTATTAAGGTAGTTGTTTCTCGTATTAGTATATAATTTGCTCTGACCAAGTTGTTTTGTGTATCTGTAGGTTTTGCCGCCTCCGAATGTGACTGGGGCTCTACATATAGGCCATGCTCTCACTGCTGCTATCCAGGTAATACTTTCTTCCTTGAATCGCATCTTGGTGTGTACTTCTAATGGAAAAATGCAGCTTGGTATGAATCACACTCATCTGAATTCGCTGTAATTTTTTTTTTTTTTTTTGCAGGATACTATTATTCGTTGGCGTAGGATGTCTGGATACAATACATTGTGGGTGCCTGGCATGGACCATGCTGGCATAGCAACCCAGGTCATTTTCACACATGAATTTATAATGTTCTATTTAAGAATGGATTTTAAGAACAGATGTCAAATCCTCTTCCCCTGCTGATTAGAATGCTCCTTCCATCCCGAAAGGATCTCCCCACTTTTTTGTTGTTGTTAATACGTAGGTACTTTGAGTCTTTGAGCAATATATTTAGGATCATTTGATTATCCTAATGAAAATTTAAAATTTGTTATTGATACACCATCATAAATACAATCAATAACAACTAGTAAATGTTCACTAGGATAATTAAAGTAACTTAAAATTATTGCTCAAAGTACTTTAGAAATAACAAAAAAAATGTAGAAAGATCTTTTCGGGGCGGAGGGAATACTATGTTTTTAAACTTGAAGTTTATACTTGAGCTGCCTCACTTTTAACACACCATAACTGTCATGCTCACTTTTCAATAATCTACTAACATATTTCTGATTTAAAATGTCTATTTTTTTTTCCTGCTAAATAAAAGATCCTTGGCTCACAGGTTGTTGTGGAGAAGAAGATCATGAGAGAAAGACAATTGGCAAGACATGATTTGGGTCGTGAGAAGTTTGTATCTGAAGTGAGTTTGAGTGGTCATATATTGTTTTGTCATTTGTTATTTTAATATAATCTGCGTCAACGTCATTATTAATGGGATTTTTGTACTTGGTTAAAGGTATGGAAGTGGAAGAATGACTATGGTGGCCAGATATTAAGGCAATTACGCCGCCTGGGTGCATCTCTTGACTGGTCACGTGAGGTAAAAGTCTAGTTAATGGACTTTGCTCGTAAGACATTTTATTCCTTTGGTACCACTTTATATCCTTACCTTCATTTTATATTTCTCTCTCTTGACCACACTTATCTTTCAAACAGTGCTTTACTATGGATGAGAAAAGATCAAAGGCTGTTACTGAAGCTTTTGTTAGACTTTACAGGGAGGGTCTAATTTATAGGTATGTTGGGCATTGGTTACATATTTCCATTGCACAGTCATCTCTATCCTGTAAAAAAATATTCTCAATTAAATTTAATTACCTTAATATCGTTAATATGCTTAATTCTGCAATGCTGTATTTTTTTATGTTCAGTATTGCAACTCCAATACAGAAATTCATGTTTCCTTTTTTGCTTAGGGATCTTCGACTTGTAAATTGGGATTGTGTCTTGCGAACAGCTATATCCGATATTGAGGTAGCCCATATCAGTCATTTGGCCTTTAGATGGAACTATCAGGATGATGATGATGATGATTTTTAACATCTGTAAAAGTGGGTGTTATTGTAGGTAGAATATCTTGATATCAAAGAACGGACACTTCTAAAAGTGCCTGGATATAAGGAACTAGTGGAGTTTGGTGTTTTGACATCATTTGCATACCCCTTGGAAGGTGAACTTGGAGAAATCGTTGTGGCTACTACTAGGGTGGAAACAATGCTTGGCGATACTGCCATTGCTGTTCATCCTGATGACACTAGATACAGTCATCTTCATGGGAAGTTTGCGGTTCATCCTTTTAACGGAAGGAAACTGCCTATAGTTTGTGATGCGATACTTGTTGACCCGAAATTTGGGACTGGTGCGGTTAAGGTATAAGTACGCTTAAATATGCATTGGATCATCTTCTAGAAGTGTTTTTTTCTTTTTGCTGTTTTTTTGACAGTTGATCTATGTGATGCCAGATAACTCCAGCACATGATCCGAATGATTTTGAGGTTGGAAGGCGTCATAATCTGGAGTTCATCAACATTTTCACTGATGATGGAAAGATAAATACTAATGGTGGTGAGAAGTTTGCTGGGATGCCACGCTTTGAAGCCCGTGTGGCGGTGACTGCTGCTTTAAAGGCCAAGGTACACTCTCCTTTGGTAGTTTTTTTTTTTTTTTTTTTTTTTTTTTTTTTTGCGACTAGATCTTTACTTGCATGCAGAATAATGTGGCACTTTTCTTTTGATGGAACAGGGACTGTATAAAGATGCTAAAAACAACGAGATGCGTCTGGGTGTTTGCTCAAGAACCAATGATGTAGTGGAGCCTCTGATTAAGCCTCAATGGTATGTCAACTGCAATAATATAGCCAAGGAAGCTCTTGATGCTGTCATGGACGAGGAGAACAGGAAAATTGAGATCATTCCAAAACAGTATGCAGCTGAATGGAAGAGGTAATTTTCATGTGATCTTACCATGAGCAACAAAAAAAAAAAGGTTGGCACTAGCAACAAAATTTAAAATTGCTCTTGATCGAGAGTAATTTTGAAATATTTTCGGGCATTCATTTTGGGACGGAGGTAGTTATTTTTGATCCGGGAAACCTACTATACTGAATGCTCTTCTCTATGCTGGCCTTGAATACGACAGATGGCTAGAAAATATTCGTGATTGGTGTATCTCAAGACAGCTATGGTGGGGTCACCGTATACCTGCATGGTATGTGACACTGGAGGATGATGAACTGAAAGAGCTTGGGGCATATGCGAACCACTGGGTGGTTGCTAGGAACGAGGTGGAGGCTCAAGAGGAGGCCAACAAAATCTTCACTGGAAAGAAGTTTGAGTTGGCTCAAGATCCTGATGTTCTAGACACCTGGTTTTCTTCTGGTCTGTTCCCGTTAACTGTACTGGGGTGGCCCGATGATACGGATGATTTGAAGACATTTTACCCCACTTCTGTACTTGAAACTGGGCACGACATTCTCTTTTTCTGGGTTGCGCGTATGGTCATGTTGGGAATGAAACTTGGAGGTGATGTACCTTTCCAAAAGGTAAAATTACCCCGCTTCTGTCCTTATGAATCAAAGTTACAGTGATAACAAAACCCAAGTGAGATCTTTTACAAACTTGGATCTTGAATTGTGTGGTAGGTTTATCTACATCCGATGATTCGTGATGCACATGGCCGTAAGATGTCCAAGTCGCTGGGAAATGTTGTTGATCCAATTGAAGTCATATGTGGAATAGCCTTGGAAGGTCTGCACAAGAGACTAGAGGAAGGCAACTTGGACCCCACTGAATTGAAGGTTGCTAAAGAAGGACAGGCTAAAGACTTCCCTAATGGCATTCCTGAATGTGGTGCAGATGCCCTACGGTTTGCCCTTGTCTCGTACACAGCTCAGGTCATTCATAATCTCTTTTATCAGTTCTTCTGCCAAACTTTAATTATCTACTTGCTCATTAGTAATTTTTTTTTTCCTGTTTCTTTAGTCAGATAAAATAAATCTGGATATACAGCGAGTGGTTGGCTATCGCCAATGGTGTAATAAGTTATGGAATGCTGTGCGATTTGCCATGAGTAAACTTGGAGATGATTACACTCCTCCAAGTAAAATAGTTGTGGAGGATATGCCATTTACTTGTCAATGGATTCTATCGATACTAAACAAAGCGATATCTAAAACGGTATCGTCCTTAGATGCATACGAATTCTCTGACGCAGCCACGGCAGTATATTCATGGTGGCAGTTTCAGCTCTGTGATATTTTCATTGAAGTAATAAAGCCTTACTTTGCTAGTAATGATCCAAAATTGGCATCTGCACGGAGTTCTGCCCAGGATACTTTATGGCTGTGTCTAGATAATGGTCTAAGATTGCTACATCCTTTTATGCCATTTGTTACAGAAGAACTGTGGCAGCGACTTCCTTCACCAAAGGACAGTACAAGGGAAAAGTCAATTATGATTTGTGAATACCCGTCAGTCATTCAGGTAATATTACTTAGCTCTAGTTAATCACTCAAAAGTTAAAAAGTCGGTTTATGATCTGGCAATTGAATCACAAACTTTTAGTTGCAGATGTCATTTTATATCAGAACCCTCTTGATGATTTTAGTCTTGGGCTTATTCATATTCGTCATTATGCATTCTTCAATGGGGGTCTATTTGGATGAGATGGTTTGACTAAGGATGTTTGCACTTTAGTTTGTTCATGTTGATTAGGTTAACAAAACTGTGGGTTTGTTGCGCATGGAATCTAGGATCGTTGAAATCTTTACATTTTATAAAGGAAAATGATATAAACACATGAATTGCACAATGCAGTTTTTAAGTGCATTTAAGGTGTTGTACAGTTCAACTGCTAATTCATTAAGTACTGTAAAAATACAACATTTCAGTGCACCTACAAGATTATGCTTTGTACTCATGTTTTTTGAAGTGCAGGGTTGCTCTTTTAAAAAGCCACGGAAAGGTTTTCAATCAAACCTTGCATAAAATCTAGCAACCGCATGTAATACATCCCTAGAATAATGTATGGAAGTTTGGAAAAAAATAGTACTCCCTCCGTCCCTAAACGAATGTCCATTTTCAAGATTATTTCTGTCCCAAAATGAATAACCTTTTTGTGATTTTTTTTTTGTCCCTAACTGTTTTTTTTTTTCTTCTTCCACCAAAACTATTTCACTAGTCACTTTTGTATTTGCAAAGCTAAGTGTTTAGAAAGTGGATAACAAGAATATTTGGGAATCTTCTCCATTCAATTTTCTAAGAAGTGATCAATTTTAGAATTTCCCCTAAATGAAATTTGGGCATTCATTTAGGGACATAGGTAGTAATGGTTTTCTCATTTCACTCTATTTATTTTGAAAGATAAAATAAATTCTTGCCATCACCCTGGCGAGCCATTATCTAAAGCTATGGATTTGAACACTGTGAATTCAAACCCTAGGCATTGGAACTGCAGTGATTTTGTGAATCGGGTCATCTAATGCTATGGATTTGAACACTGAATCCAAATTCTAGGCATTGGAAGTGCAATTATTTTGTGAATCGGGTCATCTTCAAATTGAATGATACAAACACATCTAAATTTTATACATGCAAAATCTATTTAAGTAATGAGTAATAACAGGGATCCCAACTTTTCATCCCAAACATACAAGATTGGTTACATGTTTGATCATTTTATCTGTTGGGCCATAGACATGCTTCCCACAACGATTGGTATGAAAGATTGGTCTAAATAGTTTAGATCCCTCCTCGTAGTTTTGTAGGGGCCTAAAATGCTTTATGCTTGCTGTAAATGATTCAGCTTTAAGTGCTTCTTATATCGTGTATTATTTTGAACTGCATTTTAACTTTTTAAGGATATAACCTATGCTTTATGCACGTTTACCCATCTTCAACCTCCTTGATTAATCTGTAAGAAACATGTGTTCGTTTCACTTATTGTAATAGTAAACTATCTTCCGTCATGTACTATTTTGATATGCGTAGTTATACATATATCGAAATACTCCCTTCGTCCCTTAATGATTAGGCATGGCAATTTTTACCCGTTATCCGGTATTCCGCCTGACCTAACCCGTCAATTACCCAACCCAATCTGTTAATATATAAGGTTTGAAACGGGTTACCCGCTTTAACCCGCGAAAATTAACGGGTTGAAGCAGGTCGACCCGACAACCCGTCTCAACCCGCCGGTACATGAAACGAATTCAGACTTGGTTCAATTTGATCACCTGTTTCTCCTTTTTCAAATCGATTTACATGTATAAAAACACCACCTAACTAATTACTTCAACATGAAAGAGATCCATACAAAAATCCCAATAACATTACATTCGAACAAAAGCATTTACGGGAAGAAAATCAAATTCTCTCTCGAATGGAGAAATCGGAGTAAGAGAAGGGAGACGGAGGGACGGCAATGGCGAGAGGGAGAGAGAAGGCGCTCTCACCATGTGAGATAGGTATCCGTGGCCGGCGATGAAGAGGGAAGAGGCGGCGACGACGGCGACGATGCTTCTTGCTGGTAGCATGGTGGTGGTGGTGGTGGCGGTCAGTGGCGAGTGGCATTTGAGTGGGGGCTTCAGTGGCAAGAGCCGTTGGAGTGGTGGCGCCGATGGCGAGAGTTGGTTGCTTGGTGGCGATAGTTTTTGGTGATGCAAGGAAGAAAAGTAAGTGAGGAGAGGTCAGAGAGAACTCCAAGGTGTGAGTGGAGACTGATACTAAAATAAACGTAAGTTAGGGTGGGCTAAATCAATCTAAGGGTGAGGAGGGCTTACATCCAATCCAAGGGTCAAAACTAATCATATAATATAAAATACATATTATAAATATTTTAATTGAATTTTTTTATTTTTTTTTTTGGAGAAATAAGATACCCAACGCATCAGCAAAAAAAAAAAACGTCAAATAATTAACGGGTGAACCTGCTTTAACCTGACCCGTTGAACCCGTAACTTTAAATGGATTGGACCCGTCCCTACCCACCCACCCGCTTAAACCCGACTCAAACCAACCTACCCAATCGCTATCCTTGATGAAGTTATAGTTATTACTCCACCACTCCCCTAGCAATTGTTCTCATTGAATACCCCTCTCCTTCTCTCCCTCTTCTTCCTTGTTGGGCAATTGTGGAAGTTCATTGATTTTAACTATCACTTTTGGAATGGAACTATCTTTCTGGGACAAACAAAAATGGCAAATGGGACTATCATTCTGGGATAGAGGGAATAGTAAACTATCTTTCATCATATACATGTATGCATTTGCTATTTACTTTGTAGGAAGCAAGAACACTGAGCATCTTAAATGATATTACGTTGTTCTGCATTCTCTGTAATGCTCTCCATACTTGTTGCCTTTATTTTTAACACACAATCTGTTTACTCTAGTAACTCTGTTCATTATCAAATGACAAAAAGTTTCACCCACACAATCTGATTTGTTAACCTATTATTATTTCAGTCCTGGACGAACGAAAGGGTAGAATCTGAAATGGATGTGGTTGAGTCTGCAGTGAGATCGCTTCGATCACTTCGGTCATCTATGCCTGCAAAGGAAAGACAAGAAAGGTACGTACAGGAGAAAAAGGCATTTGGGCTCTCACTCCTCTATATATATATATATATTAAGAGTCCTTTATCCTTTTTGGTATTTCCCAAAAAGAAAAAAAAAAGGCCCCTTCCAAAACATTCCATTTTAGGCAAAGAAACCTTACATAGTATTTACCATTAGTGGACACTCACATCTATATTTGGCCGAACCTTTTACACCAAGAAAGTTGACATTTTACCCCAGCTCATACTTTAAATATACAGTCAAATATCTACCTTAAACTGTGTGCCGGTCAAAGGGGATCTTATTTTGAAATGGAGGTAGTACGTAATTATTAGCCCAAGTAGTCATCTTGCTTTTGTGATGACTTGTGATAGATTGTCTTTCCGTTGTCTTCATTGCTCTACTATTTCTCATATGGTTATTTGCATCAGTGCTGTTGCCTGTATGCCAGACCCGGTCGTGATAGTTCAATAGGCAGACTATACCGTTTGGCCAGACAGGGGTTTAATTAGCCCTCCATGTCCATGGAGTTGATTGGTACAGTTTGGGAGTGAGTAGCCATTTTATTAGCACCTGAACTATCCATTATCTAACTGATTTTGTTCTGAGATTGGGATATTGGGATTCTTTATTTTATTGACTCCCTAGAAACCCCAGTAGTCATAACCATGACCAGTCTTGGACATAGCACTAACATACTTAAATAAAAAGTGAATTAGATATCCGCCCTTTATCTCAGATCCTGCACGTGTTCATGTTCACTTGAAAAATTAAATGATCAGATATTTAAGTGTTATGGCTTTTATTTATTGCTGTCTTCAGGCGAGCAGCTTTTGCACATTGCCGAACTGATGCGATCACAGATATTTTCAAAAGCCATGAACTGGAGGTCTCAACACTTGCCACCTTATCGTCATTAACGGTATGTACACAGTCAAGTTTATACGTCAGCTTTGTCATTGTGCTTAATGATTACTTTTGTCTATCCCATCTTTGGTAATTCACCTTTTCCCATGTCTTGTGTACAACATGGCTGAATGCCAGAAAACTTTCACTGTGAAAATAGTACTCCCTCCGTCCCAAAATGATCTTCCCATATCTACATTTTGGGCTTAAAAGTGCATAAAACAAAACATGGTTAGTGAAGCAAGTGTTCATATTCTTAATAAGATTGAATGGTCAAATGGGAAGATCATTTGGAACGGAGACAGTATACTTGAACCATGGGACCTGACACAACTTTTCTCAACCAGTGACAAAGGATAATTTACTTTCTAAAATTGTAATGTTCTCTAGAGTAAATCTAAACTTTTCTCAACCAGTGGCAAAGGATAATTTACTTTCTAAAATAGTAATGTTCCCTAGACATTAGATTTACTCTTACACATCTACTTAGAAATGATTATATCATACCCAATTCTTAGTAAAGCTGTACTATTGTTGAAACAGTACATCTAGCATCTGGTATTCTTGTTGTGTCGGATCTTTGCATAAAATGCCATCTTAAATTGGTGATTTTCTTCACACCGTTCAGGGGTATGTATAATACTCCCTCTGTTCCATGTAGGCCACTATTCCTTTTTTTGGATATCCCATATTAAGGATCCACTTTTTCAAAAATTAAGCTTCGAATGTATATTTTTTTTCTCAGAAAAAAAAAAAGAAAAAGAAAAATTGTCTTCAAGATTTGATAGTGTTATTGCATATTCTGGAAAAAGTATTACTAAATTAGTACCAATTATAAAAAATACAAAGGTGTAAAAGTATGCAAAATGTGGACTAAGTACATGGAAAGGAGGAGGTATTTATTGCATAATATTTGGACAAAAAGTGTTGAGCATATAAGGTTCTTGAATGGCGTATAGTCCTTCACAAAGGAAGTTGGAGCTTGTCAGATTATGACAAAAGGATTGGGAAAATTATACTCTATCTGCTCCATAAATTCATACGTTCCGTTTTTTGTTTTCTGTTCATAACAGAAGTCCCATTTTAAAAACTGAAGATATAAACTTCAATTGTTTTTCAGGATGGTCTTTTTTTATTAAACAAAAATCATGATTTGTCCGTTACATTTCAAAGCAAAGTAATTAAACAAAAATGTAAACAGGAGAACTCTTTTTGTACTTTACACCTAGAAACTGGCTAGCTTCTTTTTTTTTTTTTTTTTTTAAATGAGATTTAATAATTGTTTATGCGTAACTCCTCTCTCGAATCTGTTATCATTCCTCTCATTGATTATATATAAACATTTGTCAGGTTTTGGGTGAGAAAGATGCTGCTCCAGCGGGATGCATTGTGTCGGTTGTTAATGAAGCTCTCTCTGTATATCTAAAGACTCAGGGAAATCTAAATGTCGGAGCCGAACGCGAGAAACTCAAGAAAAAGATGGAGGAGATAGAAAAGTAAGTACTAGAACCAAATTTAGACTTGCCACTTTTCTTGCTTTAGGGGCAGCGATGAAGCATCAAGTATACTCCCTCCGTCCCATAATAATAAGGGTTACTTATTTTCTTTTTGAGCGGCTCATAACAAAGGTTACTGTCTCAAAATGGAAACTTAAAAATACTTATTTTTTCAGTGGGACCCACTTGCCCACTCACAACAACCATCTACTCGCTATTTCCTACACTACATTCTACTTTCCATACTCACAACACTTACTCCACTATCAATATATTTTTTTTTTTCCTTTATTCTCGTGCATTCAGTTTTAGTGACCTTTATTATGGGACGGAGGGGTAGATGTTTTGCTTAAATAGTCACCTTTATTGGTTTGGGGGGGGGGGGGGGGCGCCAAGAGTTAGATTCACATGAATATTATTACTTTTTATTAACTTTGTTTTGGTTAAAGTTGAACCACTTTGACAGAAAAAGTAAAGGGGCAACACATATTTTGGGACGGATTGAGTACGTGATTGGCAACTTAGCTGAATCTGTTTGTGACTGACTATGTATGCAGGGGACGAGATAGCTTAAACAAGATGATGAGTGCTTCAGGGTACCAGGAGAAGGTCCCAGCTCATGTTCATGAAGAAAATGTGGCAAAACTCACCACACTCATGCAACAACTTTTGTCTTGTCAAGAGGCTACCCAACATCTTGAAAATCAAATTGCTGCCGAAGCTTCAAAAAATTGAAGAAAGAAAATAAATTATCTGATTTCTTATACTCCGATTTCATCGTTGTCAGCCAAGTTTCGGCTGTTACTTAAGAGGTTGGTTATAGCGATCATGTATTATTAACATTTTTATCGTCAGCCTAGTTACTTTCTCATGCTTCATACCTGCAAAACCAATGCTTATGATTATGTTAGGGCTTAAACTTGCTGTGGTTTTGTCTTTACTTGATAAATAAAATTGTCTAAAGTTGTGCAAGTGAAACTGAATGAAAGGTTTGCTTATTACAAGTCTCTGAGGCCAAATGCAGAATACAAGATCCGGTCTGCCGGTGTGTTGGAATCATCTCTTTACTACATAAGCAAATACACAATGCACAAAGCCAGCTAGCCAAAGCACAAGCCGCTAATTCACTAGCGGAACAACCACCGGAATGTGAGCAGAACCACCACCGGAATATGATTAGAACCGCCGCGATTAGGCGGCATTTGAAGCATGTCTACAACAAGTGATGTAAAGACGCTGCGGAATAGTAACTATTAATTGATCAAAATCAATTAATCCGTAAGGAATAAAATTCCCAAGAAGAATTTCAAAGAAATTCTTGAATAAGAAATAAAGGAGGTGAAAGAGGGATAGACAATTGCAAAGCAATTCTTGAATTAATAATAATCAATTTGTTCAAAATAAAAGACTACCAAGAATATTTATACTAAAACAATAATTAAAACCTATTCTAAAAAGGAAATCTAAATTAAAAAGGAATAATAAACTCGAAAATCTGGAACAAAAACGAAATTGCGTCTGCTCATCCGCCGGGCACGACCGTGCTCATGAATAGGCTCGATCGTGCAAATCAATACGCAAGACTCTATCCTTCAATTCCTTTTCTGCACGGCCGAGTCCTCATACTTGCACGGCCGAGCTAAAACTGATCCACCCGGACTGTTGCTGCTGCTTGAGTATTTTCGTGTTACATCAACAAGTTTCAATAATTTGTTGCCCCAACAAAATACTATGGAGTCACCTTTTGCCACTTCTGATTCTCCTTGGTATTATTACTAGATAAATATGACAGTTGAAAGAGAAATATTGTGCTCTCAGATGTATTTCTCTCATTTTAAACAAGATTTTATTTGCACATTTGTATTACTAATTTTTGGTATGAATGGGTTTAAATTGGCTCAATTTGAGATGAAATCTTCTGTACCACTTTTGTGTACCACAAGTGATGCAACGACTATGCATCATTGTTGACATTATAATTATTTTAGATTTAATAATTTATAACCGTTGAATCAATTGTGGTACACAAAAACTGGTACAGAAAATTGCTCTTAAGCCAAAAAAAATTTCCATTGTCAAGTGTCAACGCAGTATTAAAGTCTGAAACCCACCAAATGTATACATCTCTCGATATTATTATCCAAATGTATACTTTGTTAACAGAGTAATACATCTAAATGTCAAACCCCAAAATTTCACATTGCCAGAGTAAAGCACCCCTCATTTTTGTATAATTCCTCCCAACCCCCTCAATTATTAGCAAGCTAAATACCCCTTTAACCCCTACTGAATAATTCAGCTTCAAGCCTCCTCCTTCTATTAACTCTTGCAATAAAATCATCAGCCAACTTATTCACCTCTTCTGCTGGCAAATCTAACTCCACTTTTTTCACCTTCTCCATTTCCCTTACTTTGTTCACCCAATACCCTCTTCCCCCTTCATTTTCAGTAGTACTAGTACTCACTTTCTCGATCGATCCTCTTTCCCCTTCATCTTCAATAGTACTAGTACTCACTTTCTCGACCAATGACAACTCTTCAACTTTCTTCTTCTCTAGCTTTTTCTCGCATTTTCGGGGAACCCGCCTCCTAGCTAAATGCTCATTGTAGTAAACATCACAAGGCGAAGAAGAAGAAGCCTTGGACGTAAAAATCTTTGATTCTCCCACGAGGAAAATGACTATTAAGTTCCCTATTATGAAAAGGACCTTGGGAGTGAAAAATAGCGAGGTTATATTAGGGAGAGAAAAGAAAAGGAAGACGTTGAACGTGGCGTAAAGAGGGGGATACCATAAAGGACTAGCACAAAACAATGTACAAACTAATGTTGTTGATGTGTAGAGCACAAGATTGTTGAGAAATTGTTGCTTCTTAGTGGCATGGATCTTATAAGCATGTATTCTAAGAGGATCCATTTATTAATTTCTTGAATATATGAAAAAGGAAATTGCTTGATCACAATAAAGAAGATGGAGGGTTTTGTATTGTTGACAAGGCCTTCTAAACCTAAAAATCTTTAGGAAAGATTGCCAATTGCCTGACCATAGAGCAATGCAAATACTGAAATATATAGTGAGGAAAAAGGTGTCTTTTTCTTAATGTGATTTTCCAACACATGCTACTTTTGAGTTCTTTAATTTGAGTGTGGGAGACTACTTTTTTTAAAGGTTAATGGTGGGTGAAATGATTTGAATAATTTGAATTGCATTATTGGGGTCTCTCTTTTTTTTACTTTTGAGTTGCATTTGGCCGTTTCCTACCTCTGGTTAGATTATATTAACCATAGATATTTTTTTAGGTTTGATTTTGTATTTTTAATATAGAACCAAGCAGAGTAAAAATTATAAGAGTTTAAAACAACTGTTGCAGCGACGGATAATTTGCTACATGTTAGCAGCCAACTAATATTATTACTGGAAATTTGATGTATGTAACTTGCTAATGCGAATCAATATTAGAGCATGCGAGATGTGATTAGAAAATTTTGTTTCTTTTTTTTTTTTTCATTTAATCACCAGAAATGGGCCTTTAATCTTCATCAACTAGAGTGAACAAATGTTTTATAAATTATTGTTAGAGAAAAAGTTAGTATTCCCTCCGTCTTGAAATGAATGTCCGAAAACTTTCAATTTTGCTCTTGGCTAAAAGTAAATTTTGAAAATTTTCAGACATTTATTTAGAGACGGAGGTGGTATCATATAATTGGCAACAATGCATTTAAATGGAAGCTCCACTCATTTATTCAGACATTTATTAATAGTATTTATAATGGTGTATCAAAAACAATTTCAAAAATTTCATTAGAATAATTAAAAGTAGTCTTAATTATTACTCAAAGTTCCTTCGTAAAACCCATAAAAATAGGGAGACTATCATTCTGGGACAGAGGGAGTATTATTTAATTTATGCTATTATTATTAATGCATAAAAGATGAAAGGAATGGGGCGTATCTCTTTCGCAAAAGTTAATCTTTCAAGAGGGTCAATAACAAAGAATTAGAAATTAGGGTTTCGAATTAGCCACAATTAGGTATTCAAGTTTTAAAATATCACGATAAATAAATGCCAATTGGCAAAATTTGAACCCTTTGTAAGGACATGGCTTGCAACACAAGTCATTTAGACTTCCATTTATAAAATTATGATTATAATGTTAATTTATAAAGTATAGTTGATAATAAAATGTGTAGAATTCCTGGATATATAATTACCTAATTGTGATGGGCAAAAGGGTAATATAATATCACTAAGCTTCTTGAAAGGGTGTAGTCCTTAGGTGAAGTGACACAATGTTTCCTATTTAAAGGCCCTTCCATCAAGCCTAGAAACAACTATTCATTCTTGTTATCTCTCCTAAATTCTCTTCACATTATTGAAGTACTTGAGAGATTAAGAAGTCACTATTACTTAGAAGATCTTCATTCCCTACTTCTTCTTCTTCATCTTATTTCTCCCTACATCATCCATGGATTCAACAGGTATATATTTTATCGCTTCCGCTTCATCTCTTCCTCAATCCTATTCTAAAGTGAGTGTGGCATTCAGGGATTAAAATTGTTCCAACAATTGGTATCAGAGCCCCGCTCATCTTTAGTTTAAGTTTGAGTTCTTTTTTTTGGAAAGTGTATACTTTCAATTTTGATTCATTTTCCCTGTTGAATCATTAAGTTTTGATGTTGATTATGGACTCTAATTCGTTCATAGAGCACTGATAATCATCATCTAAAATTCAGAAAAGGTTTGAAAGTTTTGTTCATTAAATCTAAATGGTTCAAGTGTGACTATCCCTTCATAACATGGTTTTATGTTTTCGTGCATACCATGTGGATCTACTCACTTGATTCCATTAATTTTAAGGCAAGATTATCCCTAAATAACATGATTTTATGTTTTAAGTACATACCATGTGGATCTACTTGCAATTCATGACCTTTTGGGAATAAATTAAACAAATTCAGAAAGTGCAGAAAATAGGGTGCTCGGCCGAGTCATTTGTTTTGCTCGGCCGAGCATATGAAAAGGCGCGAACTGCTCGGCCGAGTCTTTGGATTTGCTCGGCCGAGCACATGAACAGGCGCCAAAAATGGCATAAACCGGTCGGACCTTTGGTCGAGTTCGGTCCGGTTCTCTTGAATACCCGGTCGGGTCTTTAGTTATGCCCGATCGGACCAAGACTTGCGCGGCCGAGCATTTGGTTTTGCACGGTCGAGCATTGTATGTCAAATAAGGCATTTGTTTCTGATTAAGGTGCTCGGCCGAGCACATCATATGACTCGGCCGAGCAGCTCGGTCGAGCGTTTTGTTTAGAGCGGCCGAGCATAATGTGACAAATTGACCAAAACATTCTGATTAACGTGCTCGGCGAGCACTTCATAAGACTCGGCCGAGCAGTTACTGTTCACAGGTTTTTGGACTTTTCTAAGTTTTGCACTATTTTGTTTTTCCCTTGTAACAAAACCTACATTATTTCAAACCTAAAAAGTTATGATTAATTATATGCTTTGACAATTTTATTCATTGTTTAAATAATATTGTCGCCTAAGTGATTTACGTTATTTAAACCCTTAAATTGTAAAGTGTTGGATGTTTAAGTTAATATGTGAATGACTTGAATTTTCCAAAGAAGATCTTGACATTTGACTAAACTTAGGCATTCATGTGGTAACAAATAAAATGAACATTAGGATATTTTTTTAGGTACTTATGTCGGCCCAAAGGAAGATTAAGTATTTATTAAAATATAAGTTCAAATTACTTGTTACCTAAGGAAATCATTTATGAGTCAACTCGCAATCCAAAGATTAGTTTTGATGTCATGTTGATTGTCTTATTGATGGATTTCGTTGATATAATTAATCATTTTTCATTTTGTAGTTTCTTATTCATGTTTTTGTTTTCATTCTTTTTTGTTCTCAAAACCCAACAGATTTACTTATTGCTTCATCCGTGATTAATGCTATGAGTACTTTACCGATGCTTAACGGGACTAATTTTAAAACTTGGAAAAATAAATTGATGATGATCTTAGGCTATATGGACATAGATCACGCATTAAGGGAACCGTTTCCTCTTCCTCTTTCTGATATAAGCACTCAAGAAGATTGCTTAAATAATGAAAAGTGGGAATGCTCCAACCGCGTGAGCCTAATGATCATGAATATAGTTGTCCCGGAGACCATTTTGAACGGTGTCTCCAAGGACGTTGATGCTAAAACATTCCTTGATATGATTGAGGGATGTTTGGCATCTACCTCTTCTCATGGGACAAAGAGAAAAGGGAAGGACATTGCGGTTGCAAGTAAAAAGAAGCTTAAGGGATCATCTCATGATCATAAAGAGGAATGCTTCTTTTGCAAGGACCTCACTCACATGAAGTACGACTGCCCTAAGTATCACGCTTGGCGTGCTAAGAAAGGTATGTCATTTGGAATTATTTGTGATAAAGGCTAATTTGGTTTCATTTCCTACATATACATAGTGGTTGAATTATGTTACAACAACTCACATAATGAATGTCTATGTAGGATTGCCTGAAATACCGAAGTCCTGGAGAAGATGAAGGATTCATCTATATGGAAGCCGGGATCCGGTTGAAGTGAAAGGCATCGGGAATTTTGTTATTGTTAAAGTGCTTAGTGTTATTTGTATAAATAATACATTTGTTGTACCGTCATTTAGACGGAATTTGATATTTATCACACTATTGAACAAAAAAAAAAAAAGGTTATTTTGTTCCTTTTATAAATGTGATTTTTATTTTAAATTCCAAGGTTGTTGGTACTAGTACTTTGTCAAGTGTTCTTTATTTACTTGAAATTATTCAAACAATAAATGTGTCCCTTAAATAATGAAACCAAAACTAGAAAGCAAAAGTTATCAAGTAAAGTTTATATGTTATTAAAGCATAGGCATTTGGGTCATATTTCCAAGAGGAAAATTGATAAGCTTATGTTAAAGGAAAATCTTAAACAAACTTGATAATTTGGAAAATACTTTTGCATTAAATGCCTTAAAGTAAATTTACAAACATTATAGTATTCTCGAGAGCATCAAGTGTCTCAATGAACTAATGCATTCGGATATTCGTAGGCCATTAATTATTCCTTCATGGAAAAGGTCAACAATAGTTATTATGTTCAAAATGACTAACTCTTAGTTTGAATACATTTATTTGCTTCATAAAATATTGAGTTTGGACGTTGTAAAAGTCTTATAAAGACAAAGTTGGAAATCAACTTTGAAGACTATTAAGAACATTAGGGTCATTCATGATGGTGTATACATCTTTGGAATGATTGTTAAAAGGAACAACGTCTAGGTCCTTTTTACTCGCTATTTTGAAAGAGTGTGGGATTATCTCTCTCTACATTGAGCCGGGTACGCCTAGCATGAATATTGTAATAGAGACATATTGAAATCCTTAAGGATATGGTAATAAGTATGTTTTATACTTCTCTTACCTCACTCATTATGGGCGATACGTTAAAGCCGCAACCTTTATTCTCATTAAAGCTCCCTCTAAGGGTACTAATATAAACCCTTAATGATTTAAGGACGCGTTCCTTATTCGTCCTTAAATCATATTCATTTATGGGGTTGTCTAGCATAAGGATAGACTTTATAAGTCTACTAAGGGCAAGTTAGACGTAAGATTATTAGTAGTTATTCATGGGGTAAGCCGAGAGAACTAGGGGATATATAAATTTTACAACCCGAAAGTTAGAACGTTTTGAAAAACGAGAAATGCTAGGTTTTTTTAAGGATGTTGAATTTAGTGGGAGAATTTGGAGTAATATTTTGAATTTGAAAAGGAAGAGGAATTCATTTGTATGGAATCCATTTATATACCACTTCCCATAGTTCCAATTGGATATCAAGTTTTGAACTTGACATTCAAGAAGAACATACAATTCAAAATAAATATGATTTCCCTATAAATATTGAACAACATGGAAATGTTGATCATAAGAAGGAAATTCAAGAACCTCAAAATAAGATAGAACCGGTGCCCTTTGGAAGATCCAATAGAGTAAGAAGAAAGTGCAAATCCGGATAATTATGAAGTGTATATTGCCGAGAATAAAAGACACTTAGGTTTAGTGGGAGATGAGTCTCTCATTTTCCATGAAACCATTAATAGTTCTAATTCCCATATAGTAAATTAATGTCATAAATGAAGGGTTAAAATCTATAAGGATAACAACGTTTGGGATCTTGTCCCATTACCTAAAGATGTGAAACCTATTGGGATTAAATTAATCTTTATGACCAAAAGGATTCACAAGGTAATATGGAAAGATATAAAGCCCATCTAATTGTTAAAGATTTGACTCAAAAGGAAGATATTAATTATAAAGAAAACACTTTTTCGGTATCTTCTAAAAACACTTTTAGATCATTATGGCACATATAGCATATTATGATCTTGAAGTTTATCAAATGGATATAAAGACAACTTTCCTTAATGGAGACATTGAGGAATATATGGTTGATTTGGATCAAACTAAGCAATTAGTTTGTGAATTTAAAGAAATCCATTTGTGGACTCAAGCAAGTTTCTCATCAATGGTACTTAATCAAGTTATTTTTATTTGGTTTTGAAAAGAATCTTGATTAAGATTGTGTATACCATAAGTTCAGTGGGAGTAAATTTATAATTTTGGTCTTATATATGGATGATGATTTTTCTTGCTAGTAATGATATGAACCTTATTAAGGAAACTAAGAAATTTCTTATTTGAAATGAAAGATCTTGGTAAGGCATCTTTGTATTAAGAATCCAAATTCACCGTGATCACTCACGAGATGTTTTAGGATTATCACAAAAGGCCATATGGAAAGGTATTACAAAAGGTTTAGCATGCAAAAATGTAAACCACATGACACCCCTAATTTTAAAGGAGACATTCTTAGTCTCAAACAGTGTCCTAAAAGTAAATTTTGAATCCAAGTATATGGAAAATTCCCTCTTTACATCAGCAGTAGGAAGCTTAATGTATATGTATATCTTACATTTAATGTTGGGATGCTTGGTTAATACCAAAGCAATCTGGAAAGAACATTAAGTAGCAGCCAAAAGAATGATAGAAGTATTTACAAAACACTAAAGAACTACATGCCTATGTTTTGAAGTCGGATCATCTTGAGATCATTAGGTATTCCGACATTAGTTAAATATTGGCTGCATATGTTTTAATGGACTGTAATTTGTCAAAACAAGTGTCGAAAGACCAATTAAGAAATGACTATCATGTAGCAGTTCTGTACTCTAACAAGAGTTTATGGATTTAGACATTAATTATCTTGTTATAAAGAAAAGAGTACAACATGAATGAAAGGGATACAACTTATAGAAACAAACTCTATTTAGAGGATCCATTTATGAAAGAGTTATCATCTTCAGTGTTTCACGAGCATGTTGCTTATATGGGTGTAACAACTTTTGATAACATTTAGTATAGTGGGAGTTTGTGTTGTTCTTTCATTAATTGTTCTATTATTTAAAGTTTTTATCTCATTTGGTTAAGTTGGACTAGTTGGAAGAATATGTATATATTCATTATGATTCCATGCTACACATCTATACTTTTGATCTATGTCATTTAGTTAGATTTGTATACGTGATTATTGTGGGTTTAGTTGCGAATCAATTACAACGACTGCCCCTTTAGTCCTATACTTGTATGGCTAATGGACGAGATTGTTATAAATGACAATAAAGTGCGCACATTAGGGTTGTCATTTGTGTTATATTCATGATTTAAAGGAAGAACTTTGTTTTGCAACCCAAGTGGGAGATTGTAAGGACATGGCTTGCAACACAAGTCATTTAGACTTCAATTTATAAAATTATGATTATAATGTTAATTTATAAAGTATAGTTGATAATAAAATGTGTAGAATTCCTGGATATATAATTACCTAATTGTGATGGGCAAAAGGGTAATATAATATCACTAAGCTTTTTGAAAGGGTGTAGTTGTAACGACCCGAAAACCCGCCTCTATTTTCGTAGTAATAAATATTTAATTATTTATTTATTTATTTCTTATTTATTTATTTAAATTATTTATTTAATTAAATAATTGTGTGTGCATTTTGTGTTTCATAATATTTTATGCCTAGCATGTAATTGGTTATTTGTGCTAGTGTAGAGTGTTGGGTCTTAGTTGTTAGAGGGGAGTATAAGAGAATTGTGTTGTTAGTGGAGGAGGGTCCCTAAGTGTAACATTTTTAAAAATATCACCTCCTTCCTCCCTTCCTTCTCCCTCACTCTCTCATTTCCCAGTCATCTCTCTCTCTCTCCAAGAAAAAAGGGTAAGTTTTTCTTCCTCCCTTCTCTCTTCATTTTCACCCTCTTCCTCTCATCTTTTCTTATTGCTCATTTGATGAAATGTGTTTAGATCGTCGATAGGATCGTGTGGAACCAAAAATATTCGAATTCCGTCTCATTTCATTATTTCCAAGTAAGTTGCTTTTCCCCCATTTTATGCTAAAGTGTTCATTTCATGTTTATATAATGCTTTAGTTGATACATATGATGTTGGGTTGAGTTTGGGATTATTTGGAATTTATTTTGATTTTTTGGTTAAAAATGGTGATTGTTAAATGTTGGTTTAAATCTTGGTTTGGAGTTGTTAAATGATGATATTTAGGTCCCCTCTAAGCTCATAAGTTGTCCTTGTTCATTTGTTAGGTTCACTTTGAGAGTTGATATTGAGGATTTTGGTTTTGGTATGAAAATAGTGGAATTTTGGTGTTCTTGCCCGAATTGAAGAACCCAGAAGAAATCTGGGTTTTGGCCGAAATCCCTAGGGGAGCGCGCACCCTTTAGGTGCGAGCGCGCGCACCCTTTAGGTGCGAGCGCGCGCACCCTCCCTTGATCAACTTAGAAAACCTTCTGATGCTATAGGGCGTGCGCACCCTTTTCACGCGAGCGCGCGCACCCTCCCCTGGCCTTTTGCAAAAACCTTCTGATCCTCCAGGGCGCGCGCACCCTTTCTGCGCGGGCGTGCGCCCCCTCCGCTGTTCAAGTCCTGAGCTTCACCCTCTTGTACTCTTCGCAGACAATCTTCGATAGGCCATAACTTCTTCGTCCGGACTCTGTTTTGGATGTGTAAACTATCGTTGGAAAGCTATTTTCGAGTACTATGAAATGGTTCTATTGGCCGTATGGTTCCAGATTAGAATGGTTGTCTTTTCGTTGAGGTTTAAGATTAAGGTGTAGTCTCGGTCTAGGTTCCGTAGTACTATTCTAGTTGACTTAGTTGGGCACCGTGGAACACTTTAATAATTGAAATTGGCTCCTTTGTGAACAATGGTGTTATGTAATTTGATAAAGTATTGTTTGGGAATGTTTGGGCATCTTATGATGTGTTCGTGATTGTTCCAATCGAATTGATTTTCGATTAAGACTTGGTCTAGGTTTTAGGCGATGTCCTATAGTACCTAGAAGGTTGTTATTGAACACCAAAGTGTAGGGTTTTGCCCGGTCGTGATCATGTTCTAATAAGTGTAACCTTTTGGATTCGTTTGGGGTGTTTAGAGTTGGTTCGTTATGAACGGAGGTAAAGCGTGAATTGGCAATTGGGTACCTACAGTTTGAGTAACCTTAAGGTGTATTCATTCTGATTTCCTACTTTGGAATTCCAGGTGTGATGAGATGGTTGAGTTCATAGTCCTAGTATATATTTGCGAGTAAATGTTTAGGGTCATTTTGGTAATAGTCTTTGTACCAGCGACCATTGGGTTGTTCTCTTTATGAGTAACTTGTGAGTATCATCTTTAGGATGCGTTTGGTATGGTCCCTTATCATGGAATCATCATGTTTTAATGGTCAATGTTGTTGGGCTCTCTCTGTGAGCAATCTCGTTTATCGTGTTGGACTATTTTATGAGAAACTTCTTGTGTTCGTTGTTGTTGAACTCTTCTTGAGTAATCGTTTGCATCTTTATGGTGATTAATTGGTATGGTTCCCTACTTTGGAACCTTTAGTTCTTTATCGAGCTAGTATTTATTACCTAGCATTTATTTGAAAGTCCAGCTAGTTATTTGTGTTCGAGTCAGGCAATGGATAATGTTATAATGGCACGAGCCAAGTCCAGTATAGCATCGCCCATTGGTCCTTCTTTCCCCTTCCAGATTGGCCTTGGTTGGGATGAGCTAGCTCCCTTTGGTGAGTATTCTAGCTAGACGTTTTGGGTTTTGACTTTGTGTCATCTCCCCTGTCCTTTGTGACATGTTACATTGTTATGGTTCCGGTACCGGGGATGTGATCTTCAACTGTTTATGCTGCTACGAAGATTGATTGATTGATTGATTGGTCGGTTCTGACCGGGGTCTTCTCTTCAGCTATTATGCTACTATGAAGATGGTTTGATTGGTTGATTGGTTGAAGCTGCGCAGCGATTGTTCTATTTGTTTGGTGAAACCTTGGCTCAGTATCCTTTGTAACGTGTTTATTTCAGTCTTATGTGCTGCATGATGAGTTAGTCGTTATTTCCAACTGGTATGTGACAGTTGGCGATAGGGAGCTTTCTCATTTGTTGTTATGTGAGTTACTTGTTCAGTTATATTGTTGATTTGCATGATATTATGCCATGTAGCTGCATTAGTAACTTACTGCTTATTATTGTGGGTTCGTAGTCGTTCAGTGTTTTGTATATACGGTTGCACTTTGGGTATTTTTGTTAATAGTTGTTCTTGCTTCCGCGTTTGTTTCTAGTCTCCGAGTTATAATCTCGTTGAGGTGTTGTTTGATGGTATTGGTTTCATAGTTGAATTCACGCGCCCGGTTTGGTATTTTGTATTTTGGAGATGTATATTATGTAAATTTTATGTTTATGGATTTTAGTATTTTCTGGGGCGTGACAATTGGTATCAGAGCAATGGTTTTAGATCTTGAAGGAGAATAAGAACTCTGATATTGAATAGGTTTCAATACTTGGGTGTTATGATTTTGAGTGGTTTAGAAACTAAGTTTTCTTGAAAGTATGAGGTTAAGGTAGAAGTTGGTTGAGTTATGAGTCGTGATATTGACGTCAAGTGTTTCTTCTCTTGTGGTATATCAAGTATATGATTGGTGTCAATAGTGTTGGTTCCATTGGGGTTAGTTGGCTTGGGAATCGAGAGTGCGAGTTTTGAAGACTTGGACGTACCTATTTCGTAAAGTGGAAATTTCTTGTGCTATATTCGTATGTTTGTTCTCATTAAGTGATTTATATTGAGGTGTATTCTCGAGTATAAAATTTCGTGATTGCTGCTGATAGAGGTATGGTGATTTGGTTATGTCACCTATACAGGATATTGACGAGTTAAGTAGTATAGCCTAGCTTTCAATGTGTCTCGAATTTCTTGGGTGCCATCGATAGGTGGTGAATATTTCTGTATTAGTATGTTTGACTTTGTTTAGGAGCATACTAGGTATAGATATAATGTTCAGGTTCTATATTGAAAATCAGAAAATCTTTATTATAAGGTTGTGCTGGGAATTTAGCTTACTCTGTTGGCAATATTAACTTTGGAATCTTGGGTATAATTTATATTGGGGGCAATATGTCGCTTGACCGATAGGGAACTTGGGTTATATGATGAATTGATGTAAGCTGCAATACTGATAGGTAAATCGGTGAACATATAGTATCGGTTGGGTTAAAAGAGTTAAAGATTCAATTTGAGAATTTCTCAATAAGAGATTTTTCCTTACTTTTGGTACATCTTTGTGAGTGCATCAGAATTGTTTAGTATGAGGAAATACTTAACTTGTTTGGGATCATTTAGTACATGATTGGAGTTGAGTTAAAGCAATACGAGTTGTGAGTATATTGTGGAAGATATAACCATTAAAGTTGGTAAGCGCATTAAGTTTAAAGGACTAGACGTATTTTGAGAAGGTGAGAATTTCTCGAGCAATATTAAAGGCATTCTTGGGTTCTAGTGGACAGTTGTCACATGGTCCTGAATTTTGTTTGTAGTATCTCGAGGATTATGTTTAGGAGAAATTTGGATTCTTCAATTTTGGCCTTGGGTATGGATTTTAGTTAGGAGTGAAGATAGTGATTGAAGAAGGTTCGGTAAGAGAGATTACTATGATGTAAGCACTATGTAAGTTTACTATATGATAGGGTTAAAGTGGATAATTGGGAAATTCGGGTAGAGACGGAACTAAAGTAACTGTGGCTATTGGATCATTCGAGTAAGTATTCTAAAATTCGGGTTAATAAATAGAGCTATCTATGACTAGGGATTGATTGTGGTTTTATTGATATCGCCTTAGCAAGCTATAGTTGTTTTTATGGGACCAAGTTTAGAAATGATGTTAATAGGTTATCGAAGTTGGATAATCATATGTTCTTCGACAAGATAAATGTGAGTTATTACAAATGGGTTGAGAAATACAAAGATTATGACTGTATTATGTTTTATCTCATGGGAAGTGAGTGTGGTTGTGGAATCTCATTTGATCGTATGGTGGATGACGGTAAATTTTTGAGTATATCATTGAGTCATTGGGTGACAATAATCGTTAGCCCTATTCCTTCTCTTATTTGTTCGGGTAGTAGTGTGATTACTTGGGATGATGTCAAGATCGTCAATGCGTACGGATGAACCGGAAAAGTAAAACTTATGGATGTTGATGATTTAAGGGTTGATGGTGAGCGTAATGCTAATTAGGATCAAATCAGCTATGTCTCAGAATTGGTGAACAAGTGATAGTCTTGAGAATGTGAAATTCGGGATGAAAGAGGAAGTTAACTTTAGGATGTTTGATATGAATATGCTTGAGATATGTATGTGTTCATTATGTGTGAGTTTATTTGAGTCATGGAATCGATGTCTGAAATCTTTAATAGGTACTTGATTGGGATTATGAGTGCTTTATGAGAATCGATATTTTGTAGCCTCGTTGCGATTGCGTGTGATGATTTTTGATAAGTGAATTCGCGGGCGAATTCTTTTTAAGGAGGGTAGATTGTAACGACCCGAAAACCTGCCTCTATTTTCGTAGTAATAAATATTTAATTATTTATTTATTTCTTATTTATTTATTTAAATTATTTATTTATTTAAATAATTGTGTGTGCATTTTGTGTTTCATAATATTTTATGCCTAGCATGTAATTGGTTATTTGTGCTAGTGTAGAGTGTTGGGTCTTAGTTGTTAGAGGGGAGTATAAGAGAATTTGTGTTGTTAGTGGAGGAGGGGCCCTAAGTGTAACATTTTTAAAAATATCACCTCCTTCCTCCCTTCCTTCTCCCTCACTCTCTCATTTCCCAGTCATCTCTCTCTCTCTCCAAGAAAAAAGGGTAAGTTTTTCTTCCTCCCTTCTCTCTTCATTTTCACCCTCTTCCTCTCATCTTTTCTTATTGCTCATTTGATGAAATGTGTTTAGATCGTCGATAGGATCGTGTGGAACCAAAAATATTCGAATTCCGTCTCATTTCATTATTTCCAAGTAAGTTGCTTTTCCCCTATTTTTATGCTAAAGTGTTCATTTCATGTTTATATAATGCTTTAGTTGATACATATGATGTTGGGTTGAGTTTGGGATTATTTGGAATTTATTTTGATTTTTTGGTTAAAAATGGTGATTGTTAAATGTTGGTTTAAATCTTGGTTTGGAGTTGTTAAATGATGATATTTAGGTCCCCTCTAAGCTCATAAGTTGTCCTTGTTCATTTGTTAGGTTCACTTTGAGAGTTGATATTGAGGATTTTGGTTTTGGTATGAAAATAGTGGAATTTTGGTGTTCTTGCCCGAATTGAAGAACCCAGAAGAAATCTGGGTTTTGGCCGAAATCCCTAGGGGGAGCGCGCACCCTTTAGGTGCGAGCGCGCGCACCCTCCCTTGATCAACTTAGAAAACCTTCTGATGCTATAGGGCGTGCGCACCCTTTTCACGCGAGCGCGCGCACCCTCCCCTGGCCTTTTGCAAAAACCTTCTGATCCTCCAGGGCGCGCGCACCCTTTCTGCGCGGCGTGCGCCCCCTCCGCTGTTCAAGTCCTGAGCTTCACCCTCTTGTACTCTTCGCAGACAATCTTCGATAGGCCATAACTTCTTCGTCCGGACTCCGTTTTGGACGTGTAAACTATCGTTGGAAATCTCTTTTCGAGTACTATGAAATGGTTCTATTGGCTGCATGGTTCCAGATTAGAATGGTTGTCTTTTCGTTGAGGTTTAAGATTAAGGTGTAGTCTCGGTCTAGGTTCCGTAGTACTATTCTAGTTGACTTAGTTGGGTACCGTGGAACACTTTAATAATTGAAATTGGCTCCTTTGTGAACAATGGTGTTATGTAATTTGATAAAGTATTGTTTGGGAATGTTTGGGCATCTTATGATGTGTTCGTGATTGTTCCAATCGAATTGATTTTCGAGTAAGACTTGGTCTAGGTTTTAGGCGATGTCCTATAGTACCTAGAGGGTTGTTATTGAACACCAAAGTGTAGGGTTTTGCCCGGTCGTGATCATGTTCTAATAAGTGTAACCTTTTGGATTCGTTTGGGGTGTTTAGAGTTGGTTCGTTATGAACGGAGGTAAAGCGTGAATTGGCAATTGGGTACCTACAGTTTGAGTAACCTTAAGGTGTATTCATTCTGATTTCCTACTTTGGAATTCCAGGTGTGATGAGATGGTTGAGTTCATAGTCCTAGTATATCTTTGCGAGTAAATGTTTAGGGTCATTTTGGTAATAGTCTTTGTACCAGCGACCATTGGGTTGTTCTCTTTATGAGTAACTTGTGAGTATCATCTTTAGGATGCGTTTGGTATGGTCCCTTATCATGGAATCATCATGTTTTAATGGTCAATGTTGTTGGGCTCTCTCTGTGAGCAATCTCGTTTATCGTGTTGGACTCTTTTATGAGAAACTTATTGTGTTCGTTGTTGTTGAACTCTTCTTGAGTAATCGTTTGCATCTTTATGGTGATTAATTGGTATGGTTCCCTACTTTGGAACCTTTAGTTCTTTATCGAGCTAGTATTTATTACCTAGCATTTATTTGAAAGTCCAGCTGGTTATTTGTGTTCGAGTCAGGCAATGGATAATGTTATAATGGCACGAGCCAAGTCCAGTATAGCATCGCCCATTGTCCTTCTTTCCCCTTCCAGATTGGCCTTGGTTGGGATGAGCTAGCTCCCTTTGGTGAGTATTCTAGCTAGACGTTTTGGGTTTTGACTTTGTGTCATCTCCCCTGTCCTTTGTGACATGTTACATTGTTATGGTTCCAGTACCGGGGATGTGATCTTCAACTGTTTATGCTGCTACGAAGATTGATTGATTGATTGATTGGTCGGTTCTGACCGGGGTCTTCTCTTCAGCTATTATGCTACTATGAAGATGGTTTGATTGGTTGATTGGTTGAAGCTGCGCAGCGATTGTTCTATTGGTTTGGTGAAACCTTGGCTCAGTATCCTTTGTAACGTGTTTATTTCAGTCTTATGTGTTGCATGATGAGTTAGTCGTTATTTCCAACTGGTATGGGACAGTTGGCGATAGGGAGCTTTCTCATTTGTTGTTATGTGAGTTACTTGTTCAGTTATATTGTTGATTTGCATGATATTATCCTATGTAGCTGCATTAGTAACTTACTGAGATTTTATCTCACCCCGTTTCTTTTATCTTTGTTTTTCCTTAACCCCCCTCCCCAGGAAAGCAAGTGGTAGCGTTGTGAGGTCCGTTGTAGCGGGAATCTTCAGAGCAGGTTGATCGCATTTGGGATAGTTGCTCTTCGGAGCCCTTATGCTTATTATTGTGGGTTCGTAGTCGTTCAGTGTTTTGTATATACGGTTGCACTTTGGGTATTTTTGTTAATAGTTGTTCTTGCTTCCGCGTTTGTTTCTAGTCTCCGAGTTATAATCTCGTTGAGGTGTTGTTTGATGGTATTGGTTTCATAGTTGAATTCACGCGCCCGGTTTGGTATTTTGTATTTTGGAGATGTATATTATGTAAATTTTATGTTTATGGATTTTAGTATTTTCTGGGGCGTGACAGTAGTCCCTAGGTGAAGTGACACAATGTTTCCTATTTAAAGGCCCTTCCATCAAGCCTAGAAACAATTATTCATTCTTGTTATCTCTCCTAAATTCTCTTCACATTATTGAAGTACTTGAGAGATTAAGAAGTCACTATTACTTAGAAGATCTTCATTCCCTACTTCTTCTTCTTCATCTTATTTCTCCCTACATCATCCATGGATTCAACAGGTATATATTTTATCGCTTCTGCTTCATCTCTTCCTCAATCCTATTCTAAAGTGAGTGTGGCATTCAGGGATTAAAATTGTTCCAACACCCTTTACTTAGTCCAAACTGAGCTATGATTTTATATCTGATTCAAAAGCTTGAGCTGATAAATAGGGGCTCAACAATTTATATCAAGCCTTAATACTCCCTCGAAAATATACTAAAACACTTTTCTTAGTTAAAATGTGCCATTTATTTTGAAATACATTAAAAAAATAATAATCAAAGTGCGACATTTATTATATATATATATACACACACACATATATGTATATATATGGGATGGAGAGTGTAGCTAGTTATTGAATTTACTTTTGCTAGATGAATTTAAGCCAAAAAAGTCTGAAGACTCGAGTCCTATTTTGTGTTCTAGTTTCTCCATTGAAACTTTACTATGTGCTTTTGTGTGCAATTGATTGAAGTCAAAAGGTGAGGCGAATAATCTAAGGCGATTGTGTTAAGAAAAAATTTGTCTTAATTTGTTTATGTACAAGTTGGCACATGAAGAATATGTTGTGTTGATGGACTTAATTAATTATTTAGCTATAACTTTCCAAACTAAGAGGGAAACACATCTTTTTCTAAGGGTACTTCGTTGAACCCGGTTATAATAAGGGCAACTCCAATAATTAGTACTCCTACCGACTCAAAACAAAATAGACGTAGTTTTGAGCAGTTATATATTTCTTAAGAAATACTTTGTGAAAAAGTCTCATTTACCCTTAAAATAATCCAATTACTTAAGAAATTACATGCTTGTGTAAGAGATAGTTAACTAAACTTTTATATTTATGTGATAATATCACCATCTCCAATAATTTGTATGAAAAATATTTAAATTTGAGTTGGTATTAAAGGTGATATGATGATACGAACTCGACATAGCTAGCCGTGCAAACTAAGTACATGTATATATGTTTGTACGTATGTATTGTGGTGAATATATACACTAGCTCACAGCGAAAATATTAAATAATTGAAGATTTAGTTTCTTAGGCGTAAATGCAGTGTTAGTATTTATAGATCTAGGTTTATTAGTGTTTTCGTGTGTGAGTATGATTTTTTTTTTTTTTGAAGATTTTTTTTTTTTTTTGAGCAATTGTTTTTTGAAGATTGATATCTATCCATTCAGATTATAGATAAAAGTTGGTACTTGGGCATTAATGTCCAAATATAATAATATAATATGGTAGCTTGGCCCACCTTTGACTACCCAAACCCGTTTGGCCCACTTAAAACTCTATTCAACGTCTTACATCCAAATTAACTTGCCGAATGAATCGACCTTCCAAAAACCCTCTCCTCTCCCACATTCCGCAGCATTAGCAATGACTCAAAACCCTCGAGAAACCCCTCTCCCACGTTCAGCAGCAGCCATCGGTATTATTTCTTCATCTCCCACACCCTTTTTTTCAGTTTTTTTTTTTTAATTTGGTAATATTTTGACCCAGGCACAGAAAATCTTTGTTTATTGGGACGTCGAAAACACTCCCGTTCGTCCTTCATATCGGGCGAATCTGGCTGATAAAGTGAAGTTTAAGCTTCGCTCGGAGGGGATGGACGGAGCTATACATTTTTTTTGTTATTGCAGATGTCCTGCATTGGCGGCTGAATTGCAGAAAATGCGCCCGTTCAATGTGACCCAGGTTAAAAGTAAGTTGTGTTTCTTATTCGTAGGAGTTTCAGCTGCAAAATAAGCTCATAATTAGACCGGAGGGAGTACTATGGCAAAAGCATGTTGATTAGCATCATCAAAGAAAAGGAAAGGAATGGAAGAAGCGGGCAGCCCTCTTTAGTATTTGCTCATTAGCAACTTCAGAACGAAGTGACGATATTTTATTAGTTGCATCGATAATGGATCTGCCGCATTCTACTTAAAAACACAATTAAAATCATTACACTTAAGATTTCGTAAGCAAAATTTTGTGATTTATTTGTGACCCTAGTATTACTAGTTAGTAACCCGTCGATACTCGACGGGCATAGTACAACTTATTGATAATATAAGGGAAAGTCACTACATCACATATTTTTTGTTCCTAAACCAATCTTTCATTAGGAGTACTATGCGATTGATTGATTCATAACTCTCTTAGGTTCACCATCTCCATATCTGATGATTCATCTATCTTTCCTGCAACTAATATCATTATTTAAATTACTTTCAAATCTTCGTACTTTTTAATTGAATGATGACGTTTATGTAATTTGGTTATGAACCAATACTTTTACTTTTGTTCATGAATTTTCTTCTAAATATGCTATAAAATGTGTTTAAATGACATACGTAAAAAATATTATGTATTTGTTGGAACAAATAATCATTTATATTAATTAGTGGGTAACACGTGCACTGCACAAAAAACTAATTTACCAATTCTAATATCTTTTGTTTCTTTTATATTTTTATTTAATAGTATTAGTTAAACTTAAATCATAATAATTGTATAATTATTAACTATAATAGATAACTATAATAGTTAATTATTAATAGTTAAATATAATTGTTAAAATAAATAGTTAACTATTAATAGTTAAATATAATAGTTAACTATTTTTAGTGAAATATAATAGTTAAATATAATAGTAACTATTATAGTTAATTATTATAGTAACTATTACTATTATAAGTATAAGTTAAAATTACTTTCAAATCTTCGTACTTTTTAATTGAAGGATGACGTTTATGTAATTTGGTTATGAACCAATACTTTTGTTTTTGTTCATGAATTTGTTTCTAAATATACTATAAAATGTGTTTAAATGTCATATGTAAAATATATTATGTATTTGTTGGAAAAAATAATCATTTATATTAATTAGTGGGTAACCCGTGCACTGCACGGAAAACTAATTTATCAATTCTAATATCTTTTGTTTCTTTTATATTTTTATTTAATAGTATTAGTTAAACTTAAATCATAATAATTGTATAATTTTTAACTATAATAGATAATTATAATAGTTAATTATTAATAGTTAAATATAATAGTTAACTAATTTATCAATTCTAATATCTTTTGTTTCTTTTGTATAATTGTTCAAAGATGTCATCGGCTTATCTATCAATTTACAATAAATCAACAATCAAGTAATAATAACAAAAAAAAACTTGAATCAAATTGAATAAGAAAATCGAAATAACACAAACATAGAACTGACACAAAAACGGAACTGGAAACAGATTGAAGAAAGGAAAAGAGAATGAACTTAAATTACTTAAGATTGCTTAAATAAGTCAGTAAACGAAGATGGAAGCTTAGGCGACAATGGTGGTTTTGTAGCATAATTTCTAGTGCCCGTTCTCCAAGTGGATCAGCAAGAGTGAATCATACGAGTTTGTTTGCTTTTGAAATGACCAAAATTTAAGTAGTGATTGCACTATTTGAATTTTTTTCACAAAATAATATTGTTATACCCGTTTGCTTAGTTATAGGATAATTTATTGAGATTTGAAATTTGATTATCTTCACAACTGATTTGATTGATTAATATTGAGATTCGAAATATATTAGATAACTCATTTTAATAATATTTTTTAAATTTAAAATTAGATATAATTTGTTAATACCCATATTTTGAATCCCCTAAAATTTGATAATGATTAAGCCAATGGAATGATGACACGTGGCTTTCCACGTCACAATTCCACGTGGCGCGCTGTGAGGCATGGAAATGTTCCTGCTTTTATATATTATATAGATAGATTCTTTGCCCATAATTAAAAGGCAAACATTTAAAAATTGGGAGGGAATTGTTTGTCGTAGCTGTGCGCCACATGCATTTCTCATTCTTTCTCTCAAAAGGAACAATATCACAACATTATTCTCCATTCTTGTGAATCTTGTCCATGCCCGGAACTCTAAAATATTTCTCATCTCTTTCTCCTTTAAAAACAATTCTTGTCACTTTGAAAGCTATAATTGTTTTTTTGAAACATTCATGCCCATCGCTAGAAAATAATTCACTTTTAATTCTACTTTATGAAAATTTGATTTCTCTTATGAAGTTCTACGAAATAAATCATTGATACTCCCTCTCTCCCTCCCTCCCACCCAAAATGTATGTCCACCTTTTCTTTTTGGTCCGTCTCAGAGTATATGTCCACTTCTTATATTGGGTAGAATATTTTTTATGTGAATTAATAGAAAAATTAAATAGATAATAAGATTGAAAATACTTCCATGATTTATTAGTTAAATTTATTTTAAAATCAGGAATAATTTAATCGATATTTCTATAATTGGACACATGAACCAAACTTGTCCTTTTGATTGTTTCTTCTTCTTCTTTACAGCCTAAACATATGAGTGTCTGCCTCGTGTACATCTCACCATTCTATGTAGACAAATTTCCCTTTTTCAGTTTCATTTCCTTTCTTTTTGTTTTCATTTATTGGATTCTCATTCCTCCCAATCTATAGACAAGACATGGCCACTTAACTTGGCATCACAAGAAAATTTATGATAATTAACAATTAAGTAATTAGTTATTGGTTATGTATGTGTATTCTAATTCCCATTTATTGATATTTATTAATGGTAAAATACATGCATAAATGCATAAATAAGCTTTTACTAAACTTTAAACTTACTTTTAATCTGAATTCGGGTTCAGAACAGTTTGACTAAATAGTAGTCAGACGAGTTAATCCATTAAATAATAAATCAATGGACAATATACAAGCAAATTAAAAACTAGTGTCTAACATAGCCCATTATAAGTTACTCCAAGTTATAGTAGGCTAGTCTGACTACTGTACAGTCAGATTGTGCAGACCCCAAATAAGTGTTAATCCTGGTTTGGCAACGGATTTTACTGGGTAGCAAAGAGAAAATTAAGCATTTTAAGTAAGTAGCAATAAGTGTGTTACCGTTACACCTAAAACGGAAATAAGTAGCGATAAGTTGAAAGATATGGAGTATACAATTATGTATGCAATATTTTTTTTTTAAAAAAAAGTGATGTACTACTACGTAATGCAATTTTAATAACAATTAACATAAAATATATTCCATCTGTCCCGCCCGACTTAGTACGTTTTGCCATATTGAGCGTTCCACCTGATTTATGACGTCCCAAAATAGAAAGATTATATTTTTTTTTTTTATTTTTAATGGGATCCACTTCCTTTTACTATTATTCTCACTTATTCTCTCTCATATTTTATTTTTCATACTCAGAACACCTTTTTCACGCATTCTCTCTCCTCTTAAAATAATAGTATTCGTTGATGCCCGTGTAGACACCAAACATTCTAAGTTGAGCGGGACGGATGAAGTATAAAACACTATAGCTTTCAATAGAATAGAGTCAACAAAAAAAAAAAAAAATAAAATTTTCTAATATTTACAACCGTGAAAAATTAGAAAAAAAAACGTGTTTTATGCTAAGCTTAGTGTAATATGCCTTTTTAATATGACGTGGTGACATTTTTGTAAAAAATTGAAAGTTGTTTCGACGCACGCGGTGACATTTTTATAAATAATTGGCATTTTTTGTAAGTGTCAGTATTAGTATTAAGAAATGCCAGCAATATTACACTGGCACATATTAGCATTGCCACTGGAGATTTTGATAAGTGTCAGTGTACATGGCAAATTGCTCTTAAGCCAATTTTTTTTTCCATTGTCAAGTGTCAACGCAGTATTAAAGTCTGAAACCCACCAAATGTATACATCTCTCGATATTATTATCCAAATGTATACTTTGTTAACAGAGAGTAATACATCTAAGAGAAAATTACCATAGGGTCCCCCATCCTAAACCTAACTACCACCTAGTCCAACCTAATATTTTCATCTACCATCTAGTCCAAGCTAATATTCTTATTTACCACCTAGTCCATTAAAATTATTAAATCCCGAAACTACCCCGCTATAAATAAAACCCATCCCTCTCATATATCTCAAAACATGTCGCCTATCTCTCTCCTCCTAAACGTCCGACTACCTCCGGCAACTTCCCTCCGGCGACTCCCTTCCAACATCCGACCACTTCCCTCCATATTTTCCGGCAAGCCCTCACCACCTCCGACCACTTATCCCCGTTCCTGCCATCACAGATCTGACAATATACGGTCAGATTTGTTGAACCACAACCACCACCTCCCATCTTCTCCGGCTACTCTACCCCTCCCCTCACATCCTCCATCTCCGTTCACTCTCCGGCCAAATCCGAATCTCCGGCCAGATCACACTCTATCTTCACAGATCTAGCCTCTGCGGCTATCACGGATCTAGTCTCTCCGGTCGTCTTCAAACGCTGCTCCGGTGACCTCTCCGATCCCCATCCTCATCCTCCGGCGACCTCCCCTGCACCGACCACCCTCCCCCTTCCGCTCCACTACAGCCGACCATCCCATTAGATTTGTCCGTCCTTCAATATCTCCGACGAACTCTCCAAACGACCTTACCAGTTCCGGCGATAGTTCGCCTTCGCAAATCTCCGGCGACCATTAAAATCCGGCTATTTCTCTCTCTACCTCCAACCTTCGCCAGATCTGGATCTCGGACTGTAGCTTGTTGTTGAAGGTCGGAGGTAGAAAGAGAAACAGCCCGAGCTTAATCAGCAGCCGAGCTTCACTAGCTTAATCCGGCTATTGGAACATCTGTAAGATCTTCATTCAAGTTTCTATGGGTAATGACATTGTAATCATTTTGTATCAAATAAATTGAAGGATTATTTATTTTTGATTCAAGTTTCTAGTAGTTTAGTTGTTCTTGGAACAACTATGAACTTACTAATTAGTTGTGAACTTGTTCTTGGAATAAATGTGAACTTGTTCTTGGAAAAAATAGTGAACTTGCTCTTGGAACAAGTGTGAATTTGTTCTTGGAACAAGTGCGAACTTGTTCTTGGAACAATTGCGAACTTACAATTGTGAACTTACATTTGTGAACTTACAACAGTGAACTTGTTCGAACAAGTGCGAACTTGTTCTTGGAACAAGTGCGAACTTACAATTGCGAACTTGTTTTTGGAACAAGTGCGAACTTGTTATTGAAACAATTGCGAACTTACATTTTTGAACTTACAATTTGTAAACTTACAACTGTGAACTTGTTCGAACAATTGCGAACATGTTTTTGGAACAAGTACGAACTTGTTATTGGAACAATTGCGAACTTACAATTGCGAAACTTACATTTGCGAACTTACAATTGTAAACTTACAACTGTGAACTTACTGATTAGTTCACAGTTGTTTGGTCGCCGGATTCGATCGTGTTTTTAGTAGTTTTGTTGACAACTGTGAACTTACTGATTAGTTCACAGTTGTTTGGTCGCCGGAGTTGTTTAGATGACAACTGAGAACTTACTGATAAGTTCTCAGTTATTTGATCACCGGAGATGGTCGACGGAGGTGGTCGCCGGATTATGGCACCAAAAAAATACTCGCCGAAGGTGGTCGCCGAAAAATGGTTGACAGAGGTGGTTGTCAAAAAATAGTCACCGGAAAAGGTGACCGGAGGTGGTCGCCGGAAAATGGTCGCCGGAGGTGGCCGTCGGAAAATGGTGGCCGGAGGTGGCCGTCGGGAAACGGTGGCCGGAGGTGGCCGCCGGAAAGCGGTGGTCGGAAAATGGTGGCCGGAGGTGGCCGCTGGAAAATGGTGGCCGGAGACGGCCGCCGGAAATGGTCACCGGAGACGGTGGCCGGAAATGGTCGCCGGAAAATGGTGGCCGGAAAATATTGCCGGAAAAGTGGCCGGAAAAATGTTGCCGGAGGTGGTGGTCGGCCGGAGGTGGTGGCCGGTCGGTCAAAGTTGTTGACCGGTGAGAAGGTGAAAGGTTGAGGAGGGAGGGGTAATCATGTAATTTCCAGTCATTTAGTAAGGGCATTCATGCCCTTTTAATATCCCTTGGACTAGGTGGTAATATTGAAAATACCTTGGACTAGGTGGTAGTTTAGATTCTAATGAGGGACTAAATGGGAGTTGCCCCTACATCTAAATGTCAAAACCCCAAAATTTCACATTGCCAGAGTAAAGCACCCCTCATTTTTGTATAATTCCTCCTAACCCCCTCAATTATTAGCAAGCTAAATACCCCTTTAACCCCTACCGAATAATTCAGCTTCAAGCCTCCTCCTTCTATTAACTCTTGCAATAAAATCATCAGCCAACTTATTCACCTCTTCTGCTGGCAAATCTAACTCCACTTTTTTCACCTTCTCCATTTCCCTTACTTTGTCCACCCAATACCCCCTTCCCCCTTCATTTTCAGTAGTACCAGTACTCGCTTTCTCGACCGACCCTCTTTCCCCTTCATCTTCAAAAGTACTACTACTCGCTTTCTCCACCAATGACAACTCTTCAACTTTCTTCTTCTCTAGCTTTTTCTCGCATTTTCGGGGAACCCGCCTCCTAGCTAAATGCTCATTGTAGTAAACATCACAAGGCGAAGAAGAAGAAGCCTTGGACGTAAAAATCTTTGATTCTCCCACGAGGAAAATGACTATTAAGTTCAAAAGGACCTTGGGAGTGAAAAATAGAGAGGTTATATTAGGGAGAGAAAAGAAAAGGAAGACGTTGAACGTGGCGTAAAGAGGGGGATACCATAAAGGACTAGCACAAAACAATGTACAAACTAATGTTGTTGATGTGTAGAGCACAAGATTGTTGAGAAATAGTTGCTTCTTAGTGGCATGGATCTTATAAGCATGTATTCTAAGAGGATCCATTTATTAATTTCTTGAATATATGAAAAAATAAATTGCTTGATCACAATAAAGAAGATGGAGGGTTTTGTCGACAAGGCCTTCTAAACCTAAAAATCTTTAGGAAAGATTGCCAATTGCCTGACCATAGAGCAATGCAAATACTGAAATATATAGTGAGGAAAAAGGTGTCTTTTTCTTAATGTGATTTTCCAACACATGCTACTTTTGAGTTCTTTAATTTGAGTGTGGGAGACTACTTTTTTTAAAGGTTAATGGTGGGTGAAATGATTTGAATAATTTGAATTGCATTATTGGGGTCTCTCTTTTTTTTCTTTTGAGTTGCATTTGGCCGTTTCCTACCTCTGGTTAGATTTGATTTTGTATTTTTAATATAGAACCAAGCAGAGTAAAAATTATTAGAGTTTAAAACAACTGTTGCAGCGACGGATAATTTACTACATGATAGCAACCAACTAATATTATTACTGGAAATTTGATGTATGTAATGTAACTTGCTATTGCGAATCAATATTAGAATGTGTGAGATGTGATTAGCAAATTTTGCTTTTTTTTTCTTTTTTTCATTTAATCACCAAAAATGGGCCTTTAATCTTCATCAACTAGAGTGAACAAATGTCTTATAAATTATTGTTAGAGTAAAAGTTAGTATTCCCTCCGCCTTGAAATGAATGTCCGAAAACATTCAATTTTGCTCTTGGCTAAAAGTAAATTTGAAAAAATTTCAGACATTTATTTAGAGACGGAGGTAGTATCATATAATTTGGGAACAATGCATTTAAATGGAAGCTCCACTCAATGGGTTGTTCGACTTTTTGCGTTCATGGGTGGGTTCAAGTCATTGTGTACAAGCAAAACCTTGTTTGGTATAAGTTGTTACAAAGTGAACACTCATTTGAATACTCATAGAAAGTTTAATTGAGTTCCTAACATTATTATTTAATTTATGCTATTATTAATGCATAAAAGATGAAAGGAATGGGGCGTATCTCTTTCGCAAAAGGTAATCATTCAAGAGGGTCAAGAACAGAGAATTAGAAATTAGGGTTTCGAATTAGGTATTCAAGTTTTAAAATATCACGATAAATAGTATTCAAGTTTTAAAATATCACGATAAATAAATGCCAAGTGGCACAATTTGAACCCTTTACTTAGTCAAAACTGAGCTATGATTTTATATCTGATTCGAAAGCTTGAGCTGATAAATAAGGGCTCAATAATTCATATCAAGCTTTAATACTCCCTCGAAAATATACTACAACACTTTTCTTAGTTAAAATGTGCCATTTATTTTGAAATACATTAAAAAAAAAAAGAGAGATGAAAGTGCGACATTTATATATATATATATATATATATATATATATATATATATATATATATATATATGATCGTGCTCCTGTGAGAACCTGGATACATTAGGTAAAAAACTAATGTATCCAATGGTTCACTTGGATACATTGTTTGGATACATTAGATAAAAACTAATGTATCCAATGGTTCACTTGGATACATTGCTTGGATACATTAGATAAAAACTAATGTATCCAATAGTTTACTTGGATACATTGGATACATTACTTGGATACATTAGTTTTTTACCCAATGTATCCAAGTTCCCACGGTTCTCACAATATTTAGGTTCTCATTTGTCCTATTTTGTGTTCTAGTTTCTCCATTGAAACTTTACTATGTGCTTTTGTGGATTTTTTTTCTCAAATAATTCCCTTTTTCATAAGTATTTACCATAGTATCACCTTTTTCAAAGTATGTACCAGAATGACCAACTTTGAGGTAATTCGCTACTAGGAAAAGCGAATTAACTAATTCGCTAATGCCAAAAGCGAATTACTCTTTGACCAGATTTTTGCATTAGGGCGTTAATTAAGGTTAACCTAATTTGCTTCCTGTACTAGCGATTTATGCCGGTAATTCGCTTCTTCAAGAAGCGAAATAAGTTTAAATGATTTCGCTTTTTGCGGAAGCGTATTAGGTTAAAAAAATGGGCTCTCCCTCAGTTCAGTTCACTTCATTACAAACGAACACAGAGAGTTTGAGAGGGCGATATCTGGGCGATTGACCTGGTGTGATTGTCGACTGGTTAGGGGTTTTCTCAATTCGAAGTTGTGTCATTCCCCGTTCCTAATATAAAATGTAAGTATTTCTTTATTTTTAGCAAAATATATATATGAATTGGTTGGGATTTTGCCATTTTTGGTTCAATTTCGTGGGTGATTGTCGACTGGTTATTGAGTTTAAGTAGCGTTTATGATTTGGTTATTGTACAATTATATTGAATGTGTGGTATTTGCATGGTTGATTTCAAAATTTGGTTTGAAATTGGGGCTGTTTTGAGAGGGGATTTTGATGATTTTGAAATGGGATTTTGATGATTTTAATTTGTAGTTTTTCTTTGAAAGTATGAAAATTATTTTTGTACTGAAAAATTAATGCAAAAAATGTGATTGATTTTTATTTGAAGCCTATTATCAGTAAAGCAAACATGGATTCAATTAGGGAAGGACTTTGTGTTGTGTTGCTATCTCAGTTAATCAAGTGATTGATTAACCTGTTTGAAAATTAACACTCCCTTTGTCCCACACTTTCCAACTAATCGTGGGTTTTTTATTGTTACAGATGGATGTAAATGAGCCGTTTGTAGATCCGGGTCCTTTGAACCGGACGGTGCTGACGTTACAGGGTTCCCATAGATCTTCTCAACTATGGGCTGGTGAAGAGGTTTGTAGTATATCGTTTCGACATGGTCCAAAGCCCCCGACAAATATAGATGGAAGGGTTGTGAACAGATTAAGGGTTGCGGGGTTTTACGGAGTTTACAGGATGGGGGAGATGAAGAAATATGACTGTGCTTTATTTGAGGCGTTGGTCGAGCGGTGGCGCCCGGAGACCCACACTTTCCATCTACCTGTTGGTGAGATGACGATTACGCTGCAGGATGTGGGTCTATTGATGGGTTTGCCGATAGATGGATTGCCCGTCACGGGCTATCAGACATATATGACAGACGCCCAGTGGGCTGATTTGTGTTTTGAGTTGTTAGGTGTCAGACCTGGTCCCCCGAACTTGAAGACGGGGATGTTGAATCTCAAGTGGCTTAAGGAGCATATCTTGAATCTTAATTTGGGAGAACATGCCACAGTAGCGGATATTGATAGGTACACACGTGCCTATATCTTGGCATTATTGGGGTCATATATCTTGGCAGATCGCAGTAATTCGAAGGTGAAGCTCATATATTTGCCACTTCTTAGAGACATCGATGTTGTAGGATCTTATAGCTGGGGCAGTGCTGCGTTGGCCATCCTTTATCGAGAGCTTTGCAAGGCGACTTCCCCCCAGACTAGTCAGTGTGGAGGATTCATGCCGATTGTGCAGGTATGACTATTTAAATATAGTATACATGTGCACCATATCATTTTATAGTATAGATTTATATATATTGATATATTTATAAATATTGATGTTGATTTTTGAACATATTTGGGCATGGGAGAGATTGAGGTGTACCCAGCCGCGGTCGTTAGGCGCTGTATTTGGGGCAGATGTAGATGACCCTTTGGGGGCTAGGTATGATAGGACAACTACTTATCAATGAATTGATATATTTTTTTTACGCTTTTGGAGTATAATTTTCTTTGATTTTCAATTTCAGATGGCGAGGGGCGTTATCGTTTGGTTATGTGACTAGACATAACCTGCGCGGCTATAGGGATACGTTAGATAGTTTGACTGCGGATCAGGTTGTGTGGGAGCCATATGGAGAGCGTGTTGCTCCAGGGTATTGCTTGCAGGGGGAGGATGTTTGGAGGACGAGGTCGCCTCTTATATGTTTCGAGAGGGTGGAGTTGCACCTGCCTGATCGAGTTATGCGCCAGTTCATCCCTGGGCCAGTTGACACTGATGTTAGATTGCATCAGATTGATAGACGGAGTAGACCCAGAATAAGTTGGGTGGATGACCATGCCGCCTATATTCAACAATGGGAAGCACGTTTGTTCAATGTGGTTCCTAGGTCAGAGGACGAGGTGGATATGGACTATGCATATACACATGAGTACATGCTTTGGTGAGTGTCTATTGTTTTTTGTATACTCTCTCTATCCCGGAATAAATGTTATAGTTGACATTTATTCCTTTCTTTGCACCACAAATTTTTAATATTTTTAACATTTTTTTCAAAAGGTACAAAAGCATCACACGTTTGTTGATTCACAATCCTGCTCATGTAGAGGATGTGGGGTACCGGTCACATGCTAGCCTCACAGAAGGGATGGTGAGTTTCTAATTCCTTTTCAGTAAGGATGGTGGGTACCAGAATAAATGACGTTTTTCTGAATATATTTTTTTCAGATTCAAAGCTTCCAACGTTTATATGTCGTTAATGAACAAGCAATTATTGAGCAAGGACCGGACCAGTCTCGACTTCAAACGCGACACATCATCACACATGCCCTGACCCATATTAGAGAGGAAGGACGACTTCTGGGTCAACCTCCTCCATCACCGGTTGACCGTACCCATGAAGATGAGGGTCAGAGACAACGTCCTCGTCCTCGTCGTCCTCGTCGTGTGGATGATCAGGGACAGGGGGAGGGGGAGGGAGAGGGACATCAGGGACAGGGTGAGGCTGAGGGACATGAGGGTGATGATCAGGGACATGGTGGGGGGGAGGGGGAAGGACATCAGGGAGATCAGGGACATGGTGAGGGTGATGATCTGGGGGAGGGGCGATGGGGCAGATATTCACAGGGATGGGGTCATAGTAGCGGACAAGGGGAGGGATCTTCACATGGTGGTGAGGGGGGATGGGGCAGTCATTAGCACTACAAATGATAGAACAAACACAATTCAAATATCTTACAACAATACAAAGTCATTAGCACTACAAATGATAGAACAAACACAATTCAAATATCTTACAACAATACAAAGTCATTAGCACTACAAATGATACAACAAACACAATTCAAATATCTTACAACAATACAAAGTCATTAGTACTACAAATGATACAACAAACACAATTCAAATATCTTACAACAATACAAGTTCATTAGCACTACAAATGAAAGACAGACACAAGATAAATATCTTACAACATAATCCCATTGAAATGACGTGGAATTTGAACAAATTCAAATCTATTCCCTGTTAGTTGGACACCTCCGGCACGTGTGTCCTTCCTTCTTACAAGTTGAACAATGGATTATTCGTTTTCCAGATTGCCAGTCCATACTATTTCGAAGCCGTCTTGATTGTGGTCGTCCCTGCTTTGCATCGCGTCGAAGCATATCATTTGGTTCAAATATTGGCACCCGACCATCCACATTCCAATAGTCCTCATGCTGCAATGGTTCAAAAGTCCCTGACCATGTTTTGTAGTATGACCCGAGAGTGTAAAATTGATCAACGTAACTACGACCATCGACATTCATGAATGTGCAACATGCAATTGCATGGGAACACGGCAAGTGATATGCGACCCATTTTCCACATGTGCATGTACGCTCATCAAATCTCACAATTTGAGTATTTCCACCTTTTTCACCACGACGTCCGGTTGTCACTTGAAACACTCCCCTGTTATTTACATTGAACGGTCGAACATGGTGTGACCCAGCCTTTTTGGTGTTGTAGTTGTATCGACGATGGATCCTTTGGCTAAATTTGTATAGTGCATTAGGGTTATTAGTAACACCCCCTAATGCATTCATTGCAAACCCCAGTCTGCTGTGAAAGTATTCCACACAACGGTAGAAAGAAGTCTCAACAATAGCTGTTATTGGCATACCACGTGATCCTTTCATGACCCCATTAAAGACCTCAGATAAGTTCGTAGTCATAATACCATATCTATAACCACCATCATGCGCCAGTGTCCACTTCTTCTTATCTATATGCTCAAACCACTTGATGGCTTCTGGGTCAACTAAACGGATCAACTCTAAAGTATTTTTCAATTTTCTATCTTGGTGAGCACAACCAGCAACCCAGAACAGACGCTTCAAATCACTACCATGATGCTTCTTCAGAAAATTTGCTCTCATATGCCTCAAGCAATATCGATGATGCACATTTGGCCACCAAGTATCTTCTGCAACTGTAGCAAGAATGCCATTATGACGATCAGAAAGTAAGCATACCTCACGACCCTTGATAATATGTTGACAAACAAGGCGTAAAAACCAACTCCAGAGAACATGGTCCTCTTTTTCAACAATAGCAAAAGCAAGAGGAACGATGCTGTCGTGGCGTCAACACCCATAGCAATGAGTATCACCCCTTTATAACGTCCATGTAAGAACGTTCCATCAACAGACACGACAGGCCTACAATGAGTGAAAGCTTGAATACAAGGCCCGAATGCCCAGAAAACACGATCAAACTTTTTATATACACCAGGTGGAGGAGGATTATAATACTCAACAATAGTTCCAGGATTGTATTTCTGAATAGCACCTAGGACACGAGGTAACCGAGCATAAGATTCCTTCCAGTCTCCAAACACTGAGCCAATGGCCTTTTGTTTCCCACACCATGCCTTCTTGTAAGAAATTGTCCTACCGTATTTCTCATTTATATCTGCAATAATAACTTGAACATTCAAATCAGAATCAGCCTTGACCTTATGGAGAATATGCCGACCAATAAACTTAGCATCCAAGTTGGGGTGATCAAGACTAAGTCCAGAATACAAACAACAATGAGGGCCTTTATACTTGGTCACTTCCCAATATCCTATCTTCTTCTGACTCACACGAGCATAAAAAGGGCATGGATAGTCTTTCAACAAACACTCAATGGCCCACGTTCGGAGTGTGCTCTTTCTTACCTTAAAACGTCGATTGGAATGTATGTGATACTTCTTTATCTCATATTGCACCTCAATCTTCTTAGAAAATCGTATCCCTTTAGCCAATCCACCCTTCTCTCCATCCCATATCGGAAAACTACATTGATTATTAACAGCAATCACATCAACTTCTTCTCCAATATCATGATAAAGAGGATAGTCTGCTCTCTCATGCATTCGATTCTCTCTCCTTTCGTACGCTACTAAATCTGATTCAATCCCATCATTCGGCCCATCGTCACCCTCGCTAATCTCACTACCGGTGCTGTTTTCTTCTTCATCATCATCATCATCATCAGGAAACAACAAACTATCTATTTGTGCATCATAGTCTTCATCATCTTCATCATCTTCATCTAAAACATCATCATCAGCCGGAACATCCTCACGTGGCACTCGTCTACGACGCGGTCTCTGGTTACTTGGACCCTCGTCAGGCTCTCGGTTGTAACTCTGCGAATTATCATAGAATGTCTCTGTACTTGGACCCTCGTCAGGCTCTCGGTTGTAACTCTGCGAATTCACATAAAGTGTCTCTGCCTCTGCATAACGTTCATTCGTCTCTTGATTATAACCAATATCAGTCCCACCCCCACGGATATCAAACACCTCAATAGCCTTCATGATAATATACAACTGTAAGTTACTCAACCCACCAAATTGAGCATTAACATCAAACATTAACGCCACACCATTATCGTTTTGGATGTGAAATGGAAAGTAATTTGCAATTCCATGGTCAAAGGAATGAGGAAACCTACAAATAACTTCCAGCTGAAATCTTGTTCGATCTACCCCAATATGTTCATACAACTGATCAATCAACTCAGTGTAAGTCCATCTATGTATCGCTCTAAGACCAAATTTTGGTCCTTTTTCAAAAAGAGGACCATTAAATGGATCTTCATCATCCCCTCCCCAGTAGCACATGAAAATAAGCGGTAACCCACTCATCGATACCCTAGAACCCTAGAAAATGATAATAACAGTCAAAATCTTAAATTTATCATTCCTCTCTACAAATTCACTAAAAAACCTAAAATAAATAACATCAAACACAAAAATGACATATAGATAGAGATCTTGGTGTACCTTTTTGCTTGATCTGAGTATTTCAAGAAATGGATTTGCAAAATCCTCTCCTCTTTGCGTCCCTTCTTCTTTCTCTCTCTATTTTCAGATAAGATGGAGATATAATGAGCAGCACATACTGAAACCTTATCTTATTGTGTGGGTTTAATATAATTCGCTACTTGAAAAAGCGAATTAATGTAATTCGCTACTACAGGAAACGAATTATCTTAACCTTAATTAACCCCGTAATGCAAAGCGCGCCTAATCTGGTCAAAGAGTAATTCGCTTTTGGCATTAGCGAATTACTTAATTCGCTTTTTCTAGAAGCGAATTACTTCAAAGTTGGTCATTTTGGTACATACTTTGAAAAATGTGATACTTTGGTAAATACTTAGAAATAAGGGAATTATTTGAGAAAAAAATTCGCTTTTGTGTGCAATTGATTGAAGTCAAAAGGTGAGGCGAATAATCTAAGGCGATTGTGTTACGAAAAAATGTGTCTTAACTTGTTTATGTACAAGTTGGCACATGAAGAATATGTTGTGTTGATGGACTTAATTAATTACTATTAGGTAACCCGTGCCCCGTACGGGAATTTATTCCGTTAATGTTTTTGTATTTTCCTTTTTTAATGTTTTTAATTGATAAATTAAGATAATAATTTTATTTGAAAATATATGTATATTTTAAATTAATCAAAATATTTTCATAGCTTTGGTTGTACATAGTTGTAATAAATATGTTTTTTAATTAATTTAGAAGTACATTTAAGTTTGTTGTATGAATATTTCAAAAAACTTAATGGTATTAATAGTAATAGTTAACATATATAGTAATTATTATGATTAAATAATATAATTAATAGTAATAGTTAATATATATTATAACAATTATGATTAACTAATTCTATTATTAATAATAATTAACTTATATTGTAACTATTATAGTTAACAATTATATTTAACTAATACTATTAATAGTGTTAGTTAGTTATAATAGTTAAATATTACTCCCTCTGTCCCCGAGCAAGAGTCCTACCTCTCATTTGCACGGAGATTAAAAAATAGTGGAAGTAAGTAAGTGTTGTGAGTGTAAAAGTAAAGACAAATTCTCAGGAACGGCGGGTGTACGCCGTGCGACGGGCGTGACCCGCCCGGCCCGCCCGACCCGCCCAGGTCCATTAAAAAAAAAAAAAAAAACTTTTAAATGTCATATCTTGTGATTTATAAGTCGAATTTTTTTAAAAAAAATACTGTTTTGTTCGTTTCGACGAGACGAATAAAACTACATAGGTCATGATATGGTTTGATTATTTTTTTTAAAAAAATACATTTTTTACACACAAAACAAATTGATCTGCTGTCAGCTGAAAATGTAACACTCTGTTCTGATAAAAGTAACACTTTCATCTTCAAAAAGTAACACTTTCTACTGTTAAAGGTAACATCAGTTTTTACAAAAAAAAATATAGGTTTGCATTTCAATTGTTACTTTCTCAATAAAAAATTGTTATATTTCATATATAATGTTACATTTAGGAATATAAACTCTTACAATTAAGAAAAAAAAATGTTACATTCATTTTTTTATAAAATGTAACATTAGTTTTTAGTTGTCAATCCTATGTTAATTTTAGGAGAAAAAAAAAGTGTTACATTTGACAAAATGAGTGTTACATTCCTTTATAAAAAGTGTTACTTTAATTTAGTTGTGAATCTTTATGTTATCTTTAATCTATTGCATCAAAATTGTGGTACATTTGTTTTGAAAAAAGTGTTACATTTGAAGAAAAAAAGTGTTACATTTCGGTATAAAAAGTGTTACTTTTTGTTAGAGGAAAAAAGTTAGGGTGGCAAAAAAAATAAAATAAAAATATATATATGGCTCGGCTCGGGGCCGCCGCACGGCGTGCGGCCGTTGTACGCGAGACAGGCTCAAAAGTAAATTAGGAGAGAGAATGAGTGGGATGAAATAAAAAGTTGATTGGTTTTGTGAGTATAAAAGTAAAGTATAAGAGATAATGAGTGAGATGAATAGTAAATATTCTTTGCTATTTTTGGAAAAAGACTTTTACTCTGGGATGTACCAAAATAAAAAGTATGACTCTTACTCTGGGATGTAGGGAGTAATAGTTAACTATTATAGTTACCTATTATAGTAACTATTACTATTATAAGTATTAGTTACTATAATAGTTACCTATTATAGTAACTTTAATTATTATAAGTATTAGTTACTATAGTAGTTAACTATAATATTTACCTATTATAGTAACTATTATAATATTATAAGTATTAGTTACTATAGTAGTTAACTATAATAGTTACTTATTATAGTAATTATTACTATTATAACTATTAGTTACTATAGTAGTTAACTATAATAGTTACCTTATAGTAACTAATACTACTAGCTAATACTATTAGCTAAGAAAAAGAATTTGAAAAGTCTCTTATTTATAAGGGTGGTAATGATGTGGCAACACCAAATGCAACATTTCTCTAAAACTTGTTTATGTGGCAACACCATGGCTCTCCTCACCAACTTTAATATATATATATATAGAGTCTTGCTCATGTGAGAACCTTAAGTGTGTGAGAACCATGAGAACCACTCATAGCCTTTGGATTACAAATAAACCAACGGTGCAGATTAGCGAGGAAGAAAAAAAAACGGTGGCAATTTTGAAATTATAGGCGACGTGAGGGCATAATGGTCATATCGCTTAAAAAACACAAACGCGCGCTGAAGTCTGGAAAAACTAATGTATCCAATGTTCACTTGGATAATTATAGATACAAAAGGTATTTCCTAGTGTATCCAATGTTTACTTGGATACATTTAGGCAAAAACTAATGTATCCAATGTTCACTTGGATAATTCATTGGATACATTAGTTGGATACATTAGGTCAAACTAAATGTATCCAATGTTTAATTGGATACAGTTAGGAAAAATCTAATGTATCTAATAGTTCACTTGGATAATTCATTGGATACATTAGGTCAAAACTAAATGTATCCAATATTTACTTGGATACATTTAGGCAAAAACTAATGTATCCAATAAAATGAAACATGATACTATGTTCCAGTTATAGGATACACAAACCATTGCTCTTGGTGTATCTAACGACTTAGTACAAAAATGCCACCGCATAGCCACAATATAAGAACATAACGATACATTACATGTTCTGCCCTTGAAGTTCCGACTTATTTCAAAAATGCCACCGCGTCATCCACCCTCCCAAGCCGATCTGCGCCGTCCCTTTTCTTCTAATCCAACGGCTGCTGTTGGTTCTCATGGTTCTCACACACTTATGGTTCTCGTTTGAGCACCTACATATATATATATATATATATATATATATATATAGAAAGAGAGAGAGAGAGAGAGAGATTTAGCTATAATTTTCCAAATTAAGAGGGAAACGCATCTTTTTCTAAGGGTACTTCGTTGAACCCGCTTATAAGGGAACTCCAATAATTAGTACTCCTACCGACTCAAAATAGACGTAGTTTTGAGCACTTGTATATTTTGTTAAGAAATGAATTAGAATTTGTGAAAAAGTCTTATATACCCCTAAAATAATTCAGTTACCTAGAAAATTATATGCTTGTGCAAGAGATAGTTCACTAACATTAATAATGGTATACTTACTATACAACAAAAAAAGGCTTGAAAATAGTAAAACAACATGTATTTAGAGACAAATTCAACTCTCAAAACGATATATATTTTGAGACGGAGGAAGTATTAAAACTAAATTTTTATATTTATGTGATAATATCACCATCTCCAATAATTTGTATGAGAAGTGTTTAAATTTGAGTTGATATTAAAGAAGGTGATATGATGATACGAACTCGACATGAGAAAATTTTGAGGAAACTAGTTTCTCCATAAGTTATACAAAGTCCTATTTTTATAGGGTTAAGGTTTAGGATTTAAATTTTAGAGTTTAGGGTTTTAGGTTTGGGGTTTAAGGGTTAAAAATATGACTTTTTATAACTACTGGGGGAACTAGTTTCCTCCAAAACACACTCACTCGACATAGCTAGCCATGCAAACTAAGTACATGTATAGTCGTGCAAACTAAGTACATGTATTCCCTTTTGGCCCGTCCCACTAAAAGTGAGTTGAGACTGCCTAAAATGAAAATGTTTCAACCTCACTCATTCTCTCTCTTCATTTTTCACCACTCAATTTATTCAACCAACACTACTATTTATCCCTATCATTCTCTCTTCATTTTCCACCACTCAATTTATCCAACTAACACTAATATTAACTCAACTTATTCTCTCTTTCCATTTTCTACCACATATTTACTAATTTGTCTTAATTAGTGTTCAAACACCTTTAGTCATAATTGTACTGGGACGGAGGGGTATATGTTTGTAAGTATGTATTGTGGTGAATATATACACTAGCTCACAGCGAAAATATTATATAATTAAAAGATGATTTATATTACAAAAAATCATAAATCCACCACTGCCCACACCCACTCCACTAGAGTTTATCTTTTCATGTTAAGTGATGAATTCATATTTTGTGATACAAATCTATAATGAGCTCATCTACAAATTGTTAATTAAAATAAATAAATCATGTTGCTTGACTTTATAAACCTGATACAAGTATTGAAGTATATTGAATCTTTTTTATAGGATATGAAATTTTTGTTTGGTGTTAATTGAGAAGGAGAAAAATATTACATATTCTATGATAATAAATAAACCCATTTTTTACTTTTATTAACAGTGGGGCCAGAGAGAAGTCAAAATAAGAAGCCCAACCCACTTAGGCTCGTTAAGGTTTACAGCCCACGACAAGGGTTAAGAGGCCAGACATCTATGAACCATATATTGACAGAATATGAAGCCCTAGCAGAGTTAGGCCTGTTGAAGTATCTGGCCCAACAGAAAATAGTCTCATTTGATCGTTTAATTATTTGATTATGAAAAAAAACTTGTGATACCGTCTCACGTGGCGAGACAAAGCCTTGGCCCACGACTTGCCCACTAGTTGGCATTAAAAAAAAAAACTTCAATAATTTTAAAATAAAATTTCTTGATATTATGAGTGGGAAAAAATATATATTCAAAAACAATGTTGTACTCATCTTGTTGATGAGACAAATCAAACAGCAGTGGGGTAATATGGTATTGAAATACTTTTGGAAAAACGCTGAACTGTTCGTCGCTTGAAATGTAACACTTGTCATAAAGAAATATAACAGTTAGAATTCTGAAACAGTAACTGTTTTTTATTGTAAAATGTAACATTAGTTTTGAAAAAAAATTAAATTGTTTATTTTTTTTAGAGAAAATATTGAAATGTAACAAATTATATATATGAATATAATTTGTTTTACTAATAAATGTAACAGTTGAAAAGTTGAAATTCTAAAATATAACCAGTTTTATTAATAAATTGCAAATTGAAAAAAAAAAAAAAAAAAAAAAAAAAAAACAAAACTTAGCTATTCACTTTCCGTGGAATTGATCACCCAGCTCATTGTTTTTTTTTGGTACGTCCCAAAGTGTCTATTTCCTAAATTGGCAAAGAATCTTTACTATTCATCACACTCATTCTCTCTCCTACTTTACTTGTATACTCACAACAACATTCAACTTACTATTCTCTCCCACTCATTCTCTCTCTTACTTTACTTTTACACTCACAACACCTTACTTTTACAATTTCTTAATCTCCATGCAAATGGAAGGTAGAACTCTTACTCCGGGACGGAGGGAGTAACATTTAACATATTCTATTTATCAATTTTTAATCTTAACATACACATACACAGTGCTCCCTCTGTCCCGGACCAAATGGACACAAATTTCTTTTCTGAGCGTCCCATAAATGGACACATTACTAAAAATAATAAACATTCATTGAAAATACAAATTATTGATCAAATTTATAAAAAATCACCGAACAAAAGTTAAAAAATGAACGGTTATGATTGTTCAAATAAAAATGAAAGCAAATCACGACGAAAGAGAAGAGAGTAGAGGAAAGGGAAGGAGAGACATTAAAGGTGAATAAGCCGTACGTTTATGTATCAAAGTTAAGCGCTAGGCGATCGCTAAGCGTCAGGCTTAGACAGGATCTAGGCGGGGCCGAGAACGTAGACATAGTTATAATATCTTAGGCGAGACCAAGGCGTTTCACGAGCGCCTAGCACCTAGGCCCCGCGAGCGACTTTTAGAACATTGGTACGTATAAGTATAACAAAAGGTCTTAATAACCACAACAGAGCTCACCCACTATACAACAAGTTACAGATCAACAAACAAACTGTATAAACTTCAATTAGGAAAAAAAAAAAAAAGGCTCCAATTAACGAATAATATACTGTCACTAATACCTTCAAACTAAGCTCCATGCTCCCCCTGCCAAACAAACAATTCCATTAAGAACTGAGAATTGCATTAGATTATAAAAATGGTGAGTGTATTTATTATTAATAAACTTACTTTCTTGTTGGAGACAAAATGAACAAGCTTTTTCTTTGACTTTCCATTAGGACTTGACTTGCTGGGGACAGCAGCCGTATGATCACCGTGGTAGTAATTTTTGATCAATTTTTCCCTAACCAATTTCTCATAAATAAAAGCAGCTCCTCTGAATTGTGGTAAAACCAGCCATGCCACAAATACTAGCTTCACCGAGTACCATATCGGTATCCTATATTTATACATATTAATCCGCCAATCATCACTTTTCTACAAATAAGTAAATACTCCTTAAATCATACTACCTTTGTCCCTATATGAGTGTTCAAAATTTATTTTAAGGAACATCTGAAAATCTTTAAAACTTTTTGTACAATTTGGTGGCAAATATTCATACATGATCATGTAATAACCTTTCCAAACATTTAGTTTTGCACTTATGGACAAAGATATGTTTAAAAAAACACTCATTTAAGGACAAAGATTTCTTGAAAATAGACACTCATTTAGGATAGAGGGAGTAATAAAACATGAGATTATTGCTTTTGTCCCAAATGAATGTCCAAAATTCATTTTACGATAAGACTGAAAATCTGCACCGTTTCATAAAATTTATTGACAAAGATTTGTGTATAATCGTGTAATTCTCTTTCTATAACGACTAGAAAGATAAAGATATTTGAAAAAGACATGACAAAATTTTCTTAAAATAAAGATTCAGAGGGAGGGAGTACCATTCAAGGAGGGGCTGAAGGAGCATTTCCATGAGAGTGAGAAAGGAATATAAGATCCAATAAGCAAGCCACTGTTCATCGTCCACTTTTGACGGGCTCTCTATTGCTATCACCGACGCATACCTAATCAAATCAATCCATTTTCCAAATTACCAAATTCAATTTCATTAATTATCAAAGATAGATGGATCCTTATAATTAGATAGATAGATAGATAGATAGATATAGCAGCTTACAAAGGATATAGCAACATCGTTGCAGGCCTGCATATAAACATCAAAAATTTAGACTTATTCAATTAAACCCTAATTGTGATTAACGAAGAATAAAGACATAAAATTAGTAGTTACCCAGCTAATGAATGGAGACCGGTGATCACAGTCCATAAGCGACCCATTTGATTTCTTGATTTTTTTTTTTTTTTTTTTTTTTTTTGCGAATTAATCCGATGATTATGAGGATCGAAATTGGGGTGAAGTGTGAAGAAGAAAAGAGTAAAGTGTTAAGTGTGTGAAGTGGGGTTTGGTTAGGGGTTATTAAAGAGGAGTTGGATTGAAAGTTGAAACTGATGGGCAATAACATATGATTACTTTCTTTATACTCTCTCACTCACATAAATATAGTCTCATTTTGATTTTTTTATCGTCAATAAAAATAAAATTTGACAAAACACTAGTGTCGATCTAATCATTATAGTGAAATTCTAAAAATTGTAATTGATTAATTATTAAATAATTTATTAATTACACTTTTTAGAATTTTATTGTGATGATTAAATTAACACCAATGTTTGATCAAAGTTCAATTTTGTTAACCATAAAAAATCAAAATGAGACTATCTTTCTAGGAGATAGGGAGTAAATAGTACTCCCTCTGTCGCATAAATTATATGTCCACCTTCTTTTTTAGTCTATCACATAATATATATTTATTTTTTGAAATGGCAAAAAAATACTTTTTTTCTACGCATTCTCTCTCTTACTTTATTTTTCATATTCATAACACTTACTCCCTCCGTCCCAGCTCACTTGAGACTTTATTCCTTTTTGGGCCGTCCCACCTCACTTGAGACTTTCCATTTTTGGCAATCTTTTTATTATTTTTTATTTACCCTACCCACCCATTTAACTCTTAATGAAATCAATTAACATAACCCTAATCTTAACAGTTAACTAATTTGTCTAATTTTACCTAGTCAAACTGTAGCCCATTTTACCCAAACAAAAATCAATCCACCCCCCCTCCATATTCCAAATCTCTCAAGAACCCTAACATCTATCCCGCCGCCTACCGATTTCGCCAAATCTCTCATGGAACCGCCATTGTTGAGCCAATATAGCTTCGATTTGATGTTCCCCGTCGACTGTACGGTGGACATATACCCTTCCTTTGATGCCGACTCCTATCCAAGCCCTAAATCGGGGAGTTATGAAGATTCACCCTCGAATCTCATGAATCCGCCATTATTGGGTGATTCAAGCTTCTACTTTACGGATTCGTTGCCCGTTTATGATACGGTGGCGACGGAGCCTCCCCTTGACGGCGACTGTAAGGTGGACAGTTACCCTCCCTTTGATGCCGAGTCTGTTCCAAGCCCTAAATCGCCGACTTATGAAGATTCACCTTTGAATCCCATGAATCTGCCATTTTTGGGTGATTCAAGCTTCTATTTAACGGATCCGTTGCCCGTTTATGATACGGTGGCGACAGAGTCTCCCCTTCACACCGATTCAAATTTGATGAAGCAGGAAGTTGAAATGGGTTGCGGATTTGTTCAAGAGGATCTGTTTGACATTTATTTGAAAGCTGATCGGTACCTCTCTACGCTGAGAATGATGTCTTGTTTCTTACCTAGGTTCATTGGTAAGCATGATTTGGACAGCCCATTCTACCCGGCCCCGGCTGAAGTTCGAGATTTCTTAAATTCTACATATCAGGTTATATCTTTACTTTACTTTTTTCTTTCAGCAATTGGGTGTTGCAGAGTGCAATTTGGTTATGGAAATCTTGTTTTTAATGTGTGAAATGATGACTCCTGTGTTAGAATTGGGTTTGGAAATAGATTGTCCGGTTTGCTCAGTTTCAATGTTCACAATGATGGAGTTGTTAGTTGTGTTTGCTGCTATTTGGGTTTGGAAGTCTATGATGATTTTGTTTGAGACTTCATTTGTTTGTTGTGTGAATTGGTAGGAAAAAAGGGGATTGGGTTTGGAAGTCTGTGATGAATTTTGTTGAGACTTCAATTGTTGTTGTTTTGCTGATATTTGTGAATTGGTATTTGTGGTTTGGTATTTGTTTAAATGGGTTTGGAAGTGTTTCAAATAAGAACATTCTCTGCTTTGGTTTTAGTTAATTGGTTTGAGAATGGGGATTGGGTTTGCTTGTATTTGTTGCTGGTGAGATGGAACTTTTTGATGCTTAATTTGTGACCATTTACTCTATGATGATGTGCTACATTCTGAGAGTAAATCTTTTAAAATAAACACTTCTTTTCATTATAAAAAGCCCATATTTCCATAAACAAAAGGGCCACTATTTTTACAATTTTGCCACTTCTACATTAATGGCCACTATTTTCAACAAAAGGCCACTATTTTCTACAAAGACCACTATTTTCTACAAATAGGACACTTCTACTTTAATGGCCACTATTTTCAACAAAAGGCCACTATTTTCTACAAAAAGGCCACTTCCACACAAAAGAGGTCACATTTAAGCCTTCACAAGTAATGTTCCATCATGCCCTCAAGTCCATTTGCATTCCCTTGCTCCATTAGATGCAATAAACAGTCTCTTACCAAGTTTTTATCAACTGGATACTCATTTGAGAGTAATCCCCTTCTATGTAAAGAATCCTTGCCCATGTGTTGAATGTCATAGTCATTTGATCCACGCTTGATCATAATTTGCTCCAAACATGATTCCAAACTTATGAAAACCTTGTTCAATGTGTAATGTGAAAGATCATTGAAGGATTCTTTCACTGCAGCCACCAACTCATCAATATTCTTAGGTTGCACATCTGTCTTCAGTGATTCAATTGATCTGAACCACCCTAGGTCATTAACATTAGTATCGGGTGAGTTTGGTGGCTGAAACACTATCTTGATATTGAAACCACCTTCTGTTGCTGCTGCTATAAAATCAGGGTCAAAATGTAGTGATGAGTGTGGTGGAGCATTATCCCATTGTATGGTTATGTCTTTACTTTCTGTTGCTGGCCAGTTTGCTTTAATTGCAGGGAGTACCTGCAATTTTAAACCACTTACATGATCAAATTTGGTAGTCTGTTTGAATAGATTCCAGTCCATAAAAGTCCATAAAAGAGTGTCCAAACAATTTTCAAGATCAAATTTGAAAACTTTCTGGGTACTCATTTATGGACAGAGGGAGTACAATTTTAAACCACTTACATGACCAAGCATCATCTCTTTGGTAGTCTGCTTGTTAATTGATTCCATTGCTTTCGTGATTGGAGTTCCTCTTTCCCTGTTTCTGGACTTCCTCTGTGCTTCTACTATCTTGGTAAATGGCCACAATCCCACCTTGCCATCAAACACCAAGTCTCCATTTTCTGCATAAATGGGTCTACTAACAGCACATAGAAACATGACTTTTATAATGAATCTTTTGCTTTGGCATGATCGGTATGGATGTGTTTCACCTGGAAAAATGTAATACTTTTGCGTGCACTTTGACATGTTAAACCACTTCTCATCAACATGTATTGTATGGGTCATGCTTTTAAACTTGGGTGTATTTGTAGCAACATCATAACGGAGTGAACATAAACTGAATTTCAGCCTTGCTGTTTTGTTGGAATCATTTAAAGCAGGCTTGATGGCGTTAGAATGTGGTCTGATCACACCCGTTTTTTTCCATCGAAAAATTGTACTCTTGCTTACACCCATGTTTACTGAGAAATTTCGAATTGTTGTTCTCTTATGAAAGGGTATTGATCTCATTTTTTCAATATCAGCATGAATTTTTGTAGTACAAATGGTACCTTGTCTTTTTGTAGGTAAAGAAAGGGGCTTCCCAAGCTGAATTTGGTCCCTCACAGTCTTCCAAAATCTGAGCACAGTGGCCCTGCTGATACCAAACTGGAGACAAGCTTGATCCTGCTTGTATTTTGGGAGGAATCTCTTCTCTGTTGGAAATCTCTTTTGTGCAGAAATTGCAAGGAACTGGGCAATCAAGAACCTATCTTTTGGTGTAATATCCTTAGGCATGGCAACCCTTTTTTGTGTTCTTCAAATGAGTTTAGCCTTTTGTTTTAAAAATGATGTTGTATTTATAGAATGTGTGAATAGATTAGGAGGGAGATTTGAATAGCTGTAATGAAAATTTATTTGGAGGGAACTTCTAATTTTCGGATGCTGTAAATTGGTGTTGATAATGAAGTTACCAGGTTTAAGTTGTACTTTCTACTTTTTACTTTTCAAATTTACTCTTGTTTAGTTTTTGGGGGGAAAACTTAAACAAGTACCAAGAAGGATTAGGAGAGGTCAAATCTCCTAATATTTCCCCAGCAAGTATAGCTTTCTTTTATTTTACTCTTTTTTCTTAGTTCTTGTGCCCACCTCAAAAGTCTCAAATGAGGTGGGACGGAGGGAGTATATCACTTCTAACACTTCTTAATCTCCGTGTGTGTAGTCGAGATGGGAAAGAAGGGGACGTGGCAAGAGATGGGGGAATTAAGGTATAGGATTCTGGGGGAGACGTGGCGATTTAGATTTAGGACCGGGCCAAGTGGAGTTCAGGAAGAGTGTGTGTATTTCTGATTGTATTTACCTAAAAGAATAAAAAATGAATAAAAGAAAGTTTGTGAATCCTGATATTTCGCCGTGCCACCAAGTGGGTTTCAGTTTGGGCGGCCTACTTTAACAATAATCTCTGGGGTCAAACAAGATCATGATGAGATTGTTCTTTTCCCCAAACACAAGCCACGTGTTGCTGTTTTTTATGCATAATAAAGTTTGTGTTAATTATTACTACCTCTACCAAATCTTTAAATAAGTGTCTAAATTTTATTTTAAGAGATATAACTTTTTGTACAATTTTGTTGCAAAATTCATATATAATCATGTAATCCTCTTTACAAACATTTAGTTTTTGCAAATATAAAGAGACCAGTGAAAAAAAAATTTGAAAAAAAAACATTTAGGGATAAAATTATGATCAAAATGGACACTCATTTAAGGACAGAGGGAGTACTAACTATGTCTTAACTGAGTATCTAAATTTCATTTTAATTTTAAGAGACATAACATTTTGTACAATTTGGTGGCAAAATTCATACTCCCTCCGTCACAGCTCATTTGACACTTATTTCCATTTTAATCCGTCTCAACTCACTTGACACTTCCCAAAATAGTTTATTTTTTATAATTTAATATTCACTCTACCCCACCACTCAAGTCATTCAATCAACACTACTATTTACCCCACTCATTCTCTCTCTTCATTTCTACTACACATTTTCCTTATTTTTTTTTTTTTTTAGTTAGTGTGCCCACCTCTTGGGTGTCAACTGAGGTGGGATGGAGGGAGTATATGATCTTGTAATCCTCTTTACAAACATTTAGTTTTAGCAAGAATAGAGAGACCGGTGAAAAAAAATATTCTATTTTCGAAGTTTCCTGTTTAATTTCTCAGTTATTGTTGGTGAGTTTGTACTAGATATAAGCGGCTTCTTCCTGAGTCTCTCATTAAAAAACTCTTTCAAATGAATTATATGTCAACCACATATATAAGACTAGGAAGCGCTTAAAAGATGTACGCTTATTAAGTACTGAGCTGTGCAGAAACAACAAAACTAGTACACTCAGCAGATCCAACGATGGAGATGCGCTCAGATGAAATAATCCAAATGAAGACAGATGTCCACCTTCTAGAAGAAGCTTTTGAATTTGGTCTTCATGCTTTGACTCCAACGGCTACAAAGGACACCTACGCACCAATCATATTGTACCAGCTCATCGTCCTTGCTTAGAGCACCAACGACTACTTTTAAGCTCTCAGCTATAAATAGCCTGCTCATCTTCATTTCCAAGTTGCTAGAGTTTGAAGATATTGATGATGGATTCAAGGAGATTCTGAGGAAGCTGCGCAAAAATTTAACTGATGGTTTATATGAGGAGTTTGCCAGTCTGGAAGCGCAGATACTAGAGAAGATTGCGCAAGGTGGTCCTGCGCAAGCAAGTGAGCTTAAAATGGAAAGTGTCAGGGAGAGTATTACTCAAGCGATGACTGATTTCGCTGATGGGTTCAACGCAAGGATGGATCAAGCAATGTTTGACATTCAAGCCAGCATGAACACCCAGCGCCTCCACACTGACCAAAGACTTGAAGCTACGCAGGCCACCATCATCGACACCATCACTGTTGCTGAGAAGTCATACTTCAACCAGATGACTGGGCATCAGATGGCCTATGCAGCGAACTTCAGAGTGCTGCAAGAAGACAACAGGGACGTGCGCAGAGGGATAACAACGTATGTTGGAGAAGCAGTGGCTTTCCAAGATAAATTTCAAGCGCTGAAGATTGAGCTTATGAATAAGTTCAACAACCTGCAGAATGAGCTGCGCGAAGCCCTGCACCGGATTAACATAGAATATGTTCTATGTAATTTTTTTTGTTTTTGCGCAAAGTAATTCTTTTTGTGCGCAATATTTGTTTTTCTCTTTCAAACTTGTAATCTGCAACTTTTATCATTTCAAGTTTTAATGAGAAAAATCGCATCATTAGTTTCAAAACTTTGTTCAATTCAAACTTTTCGTTTGTGGAACAATGAATGCTTTATTTCACCTCATGCGCATATTATTAACTGCTCATATTTTCTACGCATGATGTTTAAACATTCAGTTTAAACGCATACTTAAACTAAAATTCATATCATTTGTATGCGCTGCATGTTATTTCTATCTTTCCCACTTTGTAAGTTAATCTTTTGGATAGACTAGAAATCTATAGCATTGACTAGTGTGTGCATTGTCTTGAGGCATGATTTACCGTTTTTATTTTTATGGACATGTTATTATCAAGTACAATGAATTGCCTTTGTTATAGTAGGTAATGGCATCAATCATTTAGGGGGAGATTGTTGGGTATGCTTATCTCTTAACCCTCCTATTTATGTTAGAATTGATTGATACCATCGCCTATTAATATTTTTATGGACTTTAGGACCCTATGTAAGAAGTTTAATAACTTCAATTTTTAGCTTAGTCCAATTTATAGTATAGGCTTAGAATAGAGGACTTGGAGCGAAAATGAATGAAGATCTAAGCAAGACTTTTGTCTCTGCGCAGGACTTCTCTGCGCAGGACATCACTGGGCAGGTCTTTGCTGCACAGCTTTCAACCTTGCTCAGTTTTCAACGTCTTCAGATTACCTAACTTGGTTAGAGACAAAGTTATGATCAAAATGGACACTCGTTTTAGGACAAAAATTTCCTAAAAATGGACACTCACTTAGAGATAGAGTAACTATTGTCACGCTTTAAAATGATTTTTAGGACAATTTAAATTTGTGAACGCTTACGTTATTATTTATATTTTGTTTATGCACATTAAAATTTAAATTATAAAAATTATTTTAAATAAAAAAAAGTACTGTAATAAATAAAAAGATAAAGAAATATCATTCAAGACAAAGGGAGTATTTGTAATCGTAGTTTAAAACTTTAACATCGATCTTTCTTATTCAATGTTGGAAGGTCCGATTTCTGGTCTTAAATGTCTGTCAATATTAGCAACAAAGGATCGGAATGAGGAATATATTCATAATTTGTGATTCAGTTTACCACATTGGTTACTTCGGAAATTAGTACGGACAACAAAGGATCCGAGTACCACATAGGGTTGTAAGTGGTTCGGTTCAAACCGCTGCTTGAGACCGAATCAAACTAAACCATGCGGTTTTGTTTGGTTTGGTTTTCAAGCACTAATAGTTCGGTTCAGTCTCAAATATTGGCAAACCACATGGTTCGGTTTGGTTTGTGGTTTGACCTTCCCAGACCAAGCCAAACCGAACCAAACCAAACTGCGGTTTGAGACCGCGAGACCGAACCGCCAAACCAAACCGCATTACATAAACTAATCATAACCACAATTTCACATCTTATTTAATATTTTTGTATATATATTAAAATTTATTATTAGATCATTACATAGACTAATCCTAACTCCCATTTTGTATTTTATTTAATATTAATTTCATCGTTTGTTATCTTCATTGCGATTTGCGATACATAAATTACCAATTTCTCTTCACGATCTATATTATAAAGAGTTTTTTTTTTCCTTCGGCCTCTCTCTTCGTCTAGTCTCGCTCTTCATCCGACTTTCCTCTTCAAAATCCACATCTTTCGCACTTCCTCCGTGATCACGGAAAAATAAAACAAATGTAATAATGAGTTGCGGTTTGAATCGTGATTTGAACCGTAGTCTAAACTATGGTTTGAACCGCGGTTTGAACCACGTAATTAAAGCGCAGTTTGAACCAAACCGAACCAAACCAAACTATTTACACCCCTACCACATACGTATCAAAATAACTTTTTCATTAGGAAATTATTAATAAAGTTACAAAAGATGGTTTACAAAATGAATTATCATAATTGTGTTGGTGTTTTTAATTAGATTGTGCCGGGTCCACTATCGATGTGGCCAATGAAATCTCGACACTACATTTTGTAATTTTCATTTTGTAAACTTGTTTTAATTGTAGAGATAATTGCATAAAAAACCTTGTACAAGTTTTGCCCTTGCAATTTAAACCTCCAACAGAAATAAATAGCATAAAAAACCTTGTACATGGATTCTTGTTGCAATTTGAACCTGTTGGAACAATTTTAATCCCTGAATGCCACACTCACTTTAGAATAGGATTGAGGAATAGATGAAGCGGAAGCGTTTAAGAACAATACCTGTTGAATCCATGGATGATGTAGGGAGAAATGAATAAGAAGAAGATGTAGGGTGAATGCTCTTCTAAATGATCAATGTCTTTCCTCTTTACTTCTTTAACACTTAATGAAGATTTATGGAGAGAGTACTAATGAATAATGGAGTAGTCTTAAGGGTTGATGGAATGCCCTTTATATAGTAGACTTGGTGACATTTCATTTAGGGACCACACCCTTTCAAGCTTTATGATAATAAATTACCCTTTTGCCCATCACAATTAGGTAATATATATCCAGGAATTCTACACATTTTATTATCAACTATACTTTATAACTTAATATTATAATCAAAACTTTATGAATGGAAGTCTAAATGACTTGTGTTGCAAGCCATGTCCTTACAATCTCCCACTTGGGTTGCAAAACAAAGTCCTTCCTTTAAATTATGATCATAACACAAATGAGAACCCTTATGTGCGCACTTTATTGTCATTTATAACAATCTCGTCCATTAGCCATACAAGTATAGAACTAAAGGGACAGTCGTTGTAATTGATTCGCAACTAAACCCACAATAATCATGTATACAAATCCAACTAAATGACATAGATCAAAAGTATAGATGTGTAGCATGGAATCATAATGAATATATACATATTCTTCCAACTAGTCCAACTTAACCAAATGAGATCAAAACTTTAAATAATAGAACAATTAATGAAAGAACAACACAAACTCCCACTATACTAAATGTTATCAAAAGTTGTTACACTCATATGAGCAACATGCTCGTGAAACACTGAAGATGATAACTCTTTCATAAATGGATCCTTTAAATAGAGTTTGTTTCTATAAGTTGTATCCCTTTCGTTCATTTTGTACTCTTTTCTTTATAACAAGATAATTAATGTCTAAATCCATAAACTCTTGTTAGAGTACAGAACTGCTACCTGATAGTCATATCTTAATTGGTCTTTCGACACTTGTTTTGACAAATCACAGTCCATTAAAACATATGCAGCCATAAATTTAACTAATGTCGGAATACTTAATGATCTCAAGATGATCCGACTTCAAAACATAGGCATGTAGTTCTTTAGTGTTTTGTAAATACTTCTATCATTCTTTTGGCTGCTACTTAATGTTCTTTCCGGATTGCTTTGGTATTGACAAAGCATCCCAACGTTAAATGTAAGATTTACGTATACATTAAACTTCCTACTGCTGATGCAAAGAGGGAATTTTCCATATACTTGGATTCAAAATTTACTTTTAGGACACTGTTTGAGACTAAGAATGTCTCCTTTAAAATTAGGGGTGTCATGTGGTTTACATTTTTGCATGCTAAACCTTTTGTAATACCTTTCCATATGGCCTTTTGTGATAATCCTAAAACATCTCGTGAGTGATCACGGTGAATTTTGATTCTTAATACAAAGATGCCTTACCAAGATCTTTCATTTCAAATAAGAAATTTCTTAGTTTCCCTAATAAGGTTCATATCATTACTAGCAAGCAAAATCATCATCCATATATAAGACTAAAATTATAAATTTACTCCCACTGAACTTATGGTATACACAATCTTAATCAAGATTCTTTTCAAAACCAAATAAAAATAACTTGATTAAGTACCATTGATGAGAAACTTGCTTGAGTCCACAAATGGATTTCTTTAAATTCACAAACTAATTGCTTAGTTTGATCCAAATCAACCATATATTCCTCAATGTCTCCATTAAGGAAAGTTGTCTTTATATCCATTTGATAAACTTCAAGATCATAATATGCTATATGTGCCATAATGATCTAAAAGTGTTTTTAGAAGATACCGGAAAAGTGTTTTCTTTATAATTAATGTCTTCCTTTTGAGTCAAATCTTTAACAATTAGATGGGATTTATATTTTTCCATATTACCTTGTGAATCCTTTTGGTCATAAAGATTAATTTAATCTCAATAGGTTTCACATCTTTAGGTAATGGGACAAGATCCCAAACGTTGTTATCCTTATAGATTTTAACCCTTCATTTATGACATTAATTTACTATATGAGAATTAGAACTATTAATGGTTTCATGGAAAATGAGAGACCCATCTCCCACTAAACTTAAGTGTCCTTTATTCTCAGCAATATACACTTCATAATTATCCGGATTTGCACTTTCTTCTTACTCTATTTGATCTTCCAAAGGGCACCGGTTCTATCTTATTTTGAGGTTGTTGAATTTCCTTCTTATGATCAACATTTCCATGTTGTTCAATATTTATAGGGAAATCATATTTATTTTGAATTGTATGTTCTTCTTGAATGTCAAGTTCAAAACTTGATATCCAATTGGAACTATGGGAAGTGGTATATAAATGGATTCCATACAAATGAATTCCTCTTCCTTTTCAAATTCAAAATATTACTCCAAATTCTCCCACTAAATTCAACATCCTTAAAAGAACCTAGCATTTCTCGTTTTTCAAAACGTTCTAACTTTTGGGTTGTAAAATTTATATATCCCCTAGTTCTCTCGGCTTACCCCATGAATAACTACTAATAATCTTACGTCTAACTTGTCCTTAGTATACTTATAAAGTCTATCCTTATGCTAGACAACCCCATAAATGAATATGATTTAAGGACGAATAAGGAACGCGTCCTTAAATCATTAAGGGTTTATATTAGTAGCCTTAGAGGGAGCTTTAATGAGAATAAAGGTTGCGGCTTTAACGTATCACCCATAATGAGTGAGGTAAGAGAAGTATAAAACATACTTATTACCATATCCTTAAGGATTTCAATATGTCTCTATTACAATATTCATGCTAGGCGTACCCGGCTCAATGTAGAGAGAGATAATCCCACACTCTTTCAAAATAGCGAGTAAAAAAGGACCTAGACGTTGTTCCTTTTAACAATCATTCTAAAGATGTATACACCATCATGAATGACCCTAATGTTCTTAATAGTCTTCAAAGTTGATTTCCAACTTTGTCTTTATAAGACTTTTACAACGTCCAAACTCAATATTTTATGAAGCAAATAAATGTATTCAAACTAAGAGTTAGTCATTTTGAACATAATAACTATTGTTGACCTTTTCCATGAAGGAATAATTAATGGCCTACAAACATCCGAATGCATTAGTTCATTGAGACACTTGATGCTCTCGAGAATACTATAATGTTTGTAAATTTACTTTAAGGCTTTTAATGCAAAAGTATTTTCCAAATTATCAAGTTTGTTTAAGATTTTCCTTTAACATAAGCTTATCAATTTTTCTCTTGAAAATATGACCCAAATGCCTATGCTTTAATAAAATATAAACTTTACTTGATAACTCTTGCTTTCTAGTTTTGGTTTCATTATTAAGGGACACATTTATTGTTTGAATAATGTCAAGTAAATAAAGAACACTTGACAAAGTACTAGTACCAACAACCTTGGAATTTAAAATAAAAGTCACAAAAATGAACAAAATAACCTTCTTTATTCAATATTGTAATATATATATATTAAATTCCGTCTAAATGACGTACAACAAATGTATTATTCATACAAACAATACTTAGTACTTAACAATAATTGAAAAAGAGTCCTTATGCCTAAAACTTCAACCGGATTCCCAGATCCCATATAGATGATTCTCTCATCTTCACTGGTTTTTCGGTAACTCAGGCAATCCTACATAAACATTCATTATGTGAGTTGTTGTAACATAATTCAACCACTATGTATATGTAGGAAATGAAACCAAATTTAGCCTTAATACAAACAAGACCAAATGACATACCTTTCTTAGCACGCCAAGCGTGATACTTAGGGCAGTCGAACTTCATGTGTGTAAGGTCCTTGCAAAAGAAGTATTTATTTTCTTTATGATCATTGGATGATCTCTTAGGCTTCTTTTTACTTGCAACCGCAATTTCCTTCCCTTTTCTCTTTGTCCCATGAGAAGAGGTAGATGCCAAACATCCCTCAATCATATCAAGGAATGTTTTAGCATCAACGTCCTTGGAGACACCGTCAAAAATGGTCTCCGGGACAACTATATTCATGATCATTAGGCTCACGCGGTTGGAGCGTTCCCACTTCTCATTATTTAAGCAATCTTCTTGAGTGCTTATATCAGAAAGAGGAAGAGGAAACGGTTCCCTTAATGCGTGATCTATGTCCATATAGCCTAAGATTATCATTAATTTATTTTTCCAAGTTTTAAAATTAGTCCCGTTAAGCATCGGTAAAGTACTCATAGCAGTAATCACGGATGAAGCAATAAGTAAATCTGTTGGGTTGTGAGAACAAAAAAGAATGAAAACAAAACATGAATAAGAACTACAAAATAAAAAAATGATTAATTATATCAACGAAATCCATCAATAAGACAATCAACATGACATCAAAACTAATCTTTGGATTGCGAGTTGACTCATAAATGATTGCCTTAGGTAACAAGTAATTTGAACTTATATTTTAATAAATACTTAATCTTCCTTTGGGCCGACATAAGTAACTAAGAAAATATCCTAATGTTCATTTTATTTGTTACCACATGAATGCCTAAGTTTAGTCAAATGTCAAGATCTTCTTTGGAAAATTCAAGTCATTCACATATTAACTTAAACATCCAACACTTTACAATTTAAGGGTTTAAATAACGTAAATCACTTAGGCGACAATATTATTTAAACAATGAATAAAATTGTCAAAGCATATAATTAATCATAATTTTTTAAGGTTTGAAATAATTTATGGTTTTATTCCAAAAGGGAAAACAAATAGTGCAAAACTTAAAAAAAAATCCAAAATCTGTGAATAGTGTCTGCTCGGCCGAGCATATAAAGTGCTCGGCCGAGCACTAAAGACAGAATGGTTTTGGCTTTATTAGGCAAGAAGTGCTCGGCCGAGGCTTATATGGTGCTCGGCCGAGCACCACTTTCAGAAACATATGCCTTTACGACATGCATAGCACCGATTCATGTGCTCGGCCGAGTCATATAAACTGCTCGGCCGAGCACTCCAAATTTCTGCACTTTCTGAATTTTGTTTAATAATATCCCAAAACATGAAATGACAAGTAGATCCACATGGTATGTTCTTGACAACATAGACCATGATATATAGGGATAATCTTGTCCTTTTAAAACATGGAATCAAGTATGTAGATCCACACAATTATGCATAACACATAATTATGTTATTAGGGATAGTCAAACTTGAATCCTTTTATTTATGCAAAAAAACCTTTCAAACCATTTTCTTACATTTAGATGATGATTATCAGTGCTCTATGAACGAATTAGAGTCCCTTAATCAACATCAAAACTTTATGATTCAACAGGAAAAATGAATCAAAATTGAAAGCACAAACTTTCCTAAAAAGAACTCAAACTTAAACCAAAGATGAGCGGATCTCTGATACCAACTGTTGGAACAATTTTAATCTCTGAATGCCACACTCACTTTAGAATAGGATTGAGGAATAGATGAAGCGGAAGCGTTTAAGAACAATACCTGTTGAATCCATGGATGATGTAGGGAGAAATGAATAAGAAGAAGATGTAGGGAGAATGCTCTTCTAAATGATCAATGTCTTTCCTCTTTACTTCTTTAACACTTAATGAAGATTTATGGAGAGTGTACTAATGAATAATGGAGTAGTCTTAAGGGTTGATGGAATGCCCTTTATATAGTAGACTTGGTGATATTTCATTTAGGGACCACACCCTTTCAAGCTTTATGATAATAAATTACCCTTTTGCCCATCACAATTAGGTAATATATATCCAGGAATTCTACACATTTTATTATCAACTATACTTTATAACTTAATATTATAATCATAACTTTATGAATGGAAGTCTAAATGACTTGTGTTGCAAGCCATGTCCTTACAGAACCTTCTTCCAGTTAACTAGTTAAATATAGTTTCAAAACATGCACTTTCACCCCATATAACTTATCTAATTTCTTGTATTTCTCTAAAGCTCATTTTTTAGGGAATTTCTTAGTCTTTCACCAAACAAATAAAATATAATTCACATAAATAATAAATAAAATATATGTGTTTATTTTAACATCATATGTGTTAACATGGATTGCAAATTTTATTTACTCTAACATATTTTATAAAAAAACAAATTTTGTATGACAATTTAATAATTTATTATTAACTAATTTTTAAAAGAATTAAATGAATTTTGATGGATTTGAATTATATAATTTACAATATTTTACTTATTTCTCATGAATTTAATTTGACTTTAATATAATATTATCATAAATATTTTATAAAATAAAACCATTTTTGGAAAATCATTATTTAAAATACTCCCTTTGTCTTAAAACTATAATTTTAATTTTTAGTGGTGAACTATTTTAATAAAATATTAAAACTTATTAGTGGTATACCATTAAAAATATTATTTATTATAACTTTTATAACTCCATTAGAAAAATAACTTCTCTACAATGTTTGTAAAATCTTAGTCAAATTAATCACTAAAAAAGTGGGACAATCATTATGAGATATAGAATAATTGTTATACATGCTTATAATTATTTTAAAAGTGGATTTAAGAATGTACAAACAAATAAAATTATGTTCTTAACAAAATAATTTAAGAAATATGTGAAAAATAAATAAATAATTCTACATAACATTATTTTAACTATTTATATTTATTTTTTATACATTTTATAAATTATTTAACACAAATATGTAACTCATTAAACTAATTTGTATATGAAAATGATTTAGGAAATATCTAACTCGTTTAACATAAATTTAGGACAAATGTATAACAAAATGATTTAAGAAAAAGTATGTTGAGTTTGTGTTAAATGATTTAGAAAATATGTAAAAGAATGATTTGGGAAATAGGTTAAAATATGTAATCCATGTTAGCATATGTGATGTTAAAATTAACACACGCATTTTATTTAATTATTAATGTGAATTATATTTTTTTTGTTTGGTAAAAGATTAATAATTTCAAAAAAAAAACTGAATTTTAAGGAAATATATAAATTTGATAAGTTATAGGGGTGAAAGTGCATTTTTCAAAACTATATTTAACTAGCTAACTGGAAGAAGGTTTGAATTGCAACAAGAAATTATGCACAAGGTTTTTTATGCAATTTATTTATGTTGGAGGTTTAAATTGCAACAAAAAACTTGTACAAGGTTTTTTATGCAATTATCTCTTAATTGTATTATGGCGCAATTAAGCCACTCCCGTTTTAAGTCAACTCTTATTGACCAAGATTTGATTGAATCGAGTCTCATGGAATAATTTCCTTCGGTTTAGGTTATCAGAAATATGGCCCAATTCTTTCAAGCAAAAAAAAATACAGTATACGGAGTATGGCCCAATTAAGCCACTACCATTAAAAGGCCCAGTCCACTTCTTTTAAACCAGTTTAAGATTTTTTTTTTTTGTGTGTGTATGATTATGTTTGACGGTTCATAATAATACAGTATTAAACTTATTTTAGTATAAAAATCTTATATCCTGTATAGGAGCTGGTCAAAATTTTCATAGCCAAACACCATAAAACATGAAAATGGACAATACTCCCTCCTCCGTTTCAAATTATCTGTCGCTTTAGGAGTAAAAAATTGTTTCAAAATATCTGTCGCTTTACTATTACCAATGCATTTTTACCCTTTTGTCTCAATTATACCCTTATTAATGATGGTGAAAGTATTGTAAGGACATGGCTTGCAACACAAGTCATTTAGACTTCCATTTATAAAATTATGATTATAATGTTAATTTATAAAGTATAGTTGATAATAAAATGTGTAGAATTCCTGGATATATAATTACCTAATTGTGATGGGCAAAAGGGTAATATAATATCACTAAGCTTTTTGAAAGGGTGTAGTCCCTAGGTGAAGTGACACAATGTTTCATATTTAAAGGCCCTTCCATCAAGCCTAGAAACAACTATTCATTCTTGTTATCTCTCCTAAATTCTCTTCACATTATTGAAGTACTTGAGAGATTAAGAAGTCACTATTACTTAGAAGATCTTCATCCTCTTCTTCTTCTTCATCTTATTTCTCCCTACATCATCCATGGATTCAACAGGTATATATTTTATCGCTTCATCTCTTCCTCAATCCTATTCTAAAGTGAGTGTGGCATTCAGGGATTAAAATTGTTCCAACAATTGGTATCAGAGCCCCGTTCATCTTTAGTTTAAGTTTGAGTTCTTTTTTTTTGGAAAGTGTATACTTTCAATTTTGATTCATTTTCCCTGTTGAATCATTAAGTTTTGATGTTGATTAGGGACTCTAATTCGTTCATAGAGCACTGATAATCATCATCTAAAATTCAGAAAAGGTATGAAAGTTTTGTTCATTAAAACTAAATGGTTCAAGTGTGACTATTCCTTCATAACATGGTTTTATGTTTTCGTGCATACCATGTGGATCTACTCACTTGATTCCATTAATTTTAAGGCAAGATTATCCCTAAATAACATGGTTTTATGTTTTAAGTACATACCATGTGGATCTACTTGCAATTCATGGCCTTTAGGGAATAAATTAAACAAATTCAGAATGTGCAGAAAATGGGGTGCTCGGCCGAGTCATTTGTTTAGAGCGGCCGAGCATATGAAAAGGCGCGAACTGCTCGGCCGAGTCTTTGGATTTGCTCGGCCGAGCACATGAACAGGCGTAAAAAATGGCATCAACCGGTCGGACCTTTGGTCGAGTTCGGTCCGATTCTCTTGAATACCCGGTCGGGTCTTTGGATATGCCCGGTCGGACCAAGACTTGTGCGGCCGAGCATTTGGTTTTGCACGGTCGAGCATTGTATGTCAAATAAGGCATTTGTTTCTGATTAAGGTGCTCGGCCGAGCACATCATATGACTCGGCCGAGCACATCATATGACTCGGCCGAGCAGCTCGGTCGAGCGTTTTGTTTAGAGCGGCCGAGAATAATGTGACAAATTGACCAAAACATTCTGATTAAGGTGCTCGGCCGAGCACTTCATAAGACTCGGCCGAGCAGTTACTGTTCACAGGTTTTGGACTTTTCTAAGTTTTGCACTATTTTGTTTTTCCCTTGGAACAAAACCTACATTATTTCAAACCTAAAAAGTTATGATTAATTATATGCTTTGACAATTTTATTCATTGTTTAAATAATATTGTCGCCTAAGTGATTTACGTTATTTAAATCCTTAAATTGTAAAGTGTTGGATGTTTAAGTTAATATGTGAATGACTTGAATTTTCCAAAGAAGATCTTGATATTTGACTAAACTTAGGCATTCATGTGGTAACAAATAAAATGAACATTAGGATATTTTTCTTAGGTACTTATGTCGGCCCAAAGGAAGATTAAGTATTTATTAAAATATAAGTTCAAATTACTTGTTACCTAAGGCAATCATTTATGAGTCAACTCGCAATCCAAAGATTAGTTTTGATGTCATGTTGATTGTCTTATTGATGGATTTCGTTGATATAATTAATCATTTTTTTTTTTGTAGTTTCTTATTCATGTTTTGTTTTCATTCTTTTTTGTTCTCAAAACCCAACAGATTTACTTATTGCTTCATCCGTGATTACTGCTATGTGTACTTTACCGATGCTTAACGGGACTAATTTTAAAACTTGGAAAAATAAATTGATGATGATCTTAGGCTATATGGACATAGATCACGCATTAAGGGAACCGTTTCCCCTTCCTCTTTCTGATATAAGCACTCAAGAAGATTGCTTAAATAATGAGAAGTGGGAACGCTCCAACCGCGTGAGCCTAATGATCATGAATATAGTTGTCCCGGAGACCATTTTGGACGGTGTCTCCAAGGACGTTGATGCTAAAACATTCCTTGATATGATTTAGGGATGTTTGGCATCTACCTCTTCTCATGGGACAAATAGAAAAGGGAAGGACATTGCGGTTGGAAGTAAAAAGAAGCTTAAGGGATCATCTCATGATCATAAAGAGGAATGCTTCTTTTGCAAGGACCTCACTCACATGAAGTACGACTGCCCTAAGTATCACGCTTGGCGTGCTAAGAAAGGTATGTCATTTGGAATTATTTGTGATAAAGGCTAATTTGGTTTCATTTCCTACATATACATAGTGGTTGAATTATGTTACAACAACTCACATAATGAATGTCTATGTAGGATTGCCTGAAATACCGAAGTCCTGGAGAAGATGAAGGATTCATCTATATGGAAACCGGGATCCGGTTGAAGTGAAAGGCATCGGGAATTTTGGTTATTGTTAAAGTGCTTAGTGTTATTTGTATAAATAATACATTTGTTGTACCATCATTTAGACGGAATTTGATATTTATCACACTATTGAACAAAATAAAAGGTTATTTTGTTCATCTTTTATAAATGTGATTTTTATTTTAAATTCCAAGGTTGTTGGTACTAGTACTTTGTCAAGTGTTCTTTATTTACTTGACATTATTCAAACAATAAATGTGTCCCTTATATAATGAAACCAAAACTAGAAAGCAAAAGTTATCAAGTAAAGTTTATATTTTATTAAAGCATAGCCATTTGGGTCATATTTCCAATAGGAAAATTGATAAGCTTATGTTAAAGGAAAATCTTAAACAAACTTTGATAATTTGGAAAATACTTTTGCATTAAATGCCTTAAAGTAAATTTACAAACATTATAGTATTCTCGAGAGCATCAAGTGTCTCAATGAACTAATGCATTCGGATAGTTGTAGGCCATTAATTATTCCTTCATGGAAAAGGTCAACAATAGTTATTATGTTCAAAATGACTAACTCTTAGTTTGAATACATTTATTTGCTTCATAAAATATTGAGTTTGGACGTTGTAAAAGTATTATAAAGACAAATTTGGAAATCAACTTTGAAGACTATTAAGAACATTAGGGTCATTCATGATGATGTATACATCTTTGGAATTATTGTTAAAAGGAACAACGTCTAGGTCTTTTTTTTTACTCGCTATTTTGAAAGAGTGTGGGATTATCTCTCTCTACATTGAGCCGGGTACGCCTAGCATGAATATTGTAATAGAGACATATTGAAATCCTTAAGGATATGGTAATAAGTATGTTTTATACTTCTCTTACCTCACTCATTATGGGCGATACGTTAAAGCCGCAACCTTTATTCTCATTAAAGCTCCCTCTAAGGCTACTAATATAAACCCTTAATGATTTAAGGACGCGTTCCTTATTCGTCCTTAAATCATATTCATTTATGGGGTTGTCTAGCATAAGGATGGACTTTATAAGTATACTAAGGGCAAGTTAGACGTAAGATTATTAGTAGTTATTCATGGGGTAAGCCGAGAGAACTAGGGGATATATAAATTTTACAACCCGAAAGTTAGAACGTTTTGAAAAACGAGAAATGCTAGGTTCTTTTAAGGATGTTGAATTTAGTGGGAGAATTTGGAGTAATTTTTTGAATTTGAAAAGGAAGAGTAATTCATTTGTATGGAATCCATTTATATACCACTTCCCATAGTTCCAATTGGATATCAAGTTTTGAACTTGACATTCAAGAAGAACATACAATTCAAAATAAATATGATTTCCCTATAAATATTGAACAACATGGAAATGTTGATCATAAGAAGGAAATTCAACAACCTCAAAATAAGATAGAACCGGTGCCCTTTGGAAGATCCAATAGAGTAAGAAGAAAGTGCTAATCCGGATAATTATGAAGTGTATATTGCCGAGAATAAAGGACACTTAGGTTTAGTGGGAGATGAGTCTCTCATTTTCCATGAAACCATTAATAGTTCTAATTCTCATATAGTAAATTAATGTCATAAATGAAGGGTTAAAATCTATAAGGATAACAACGTTTGGGATCTTGCCCCATTACCTAAAGATGTGAAACCTATTGGGATTAAATTAATCTTTATGACCAAAAGGATTCACAAGGTAATATGGAAAGATATAAAGTTCATCTAATTGTTAAAGATTTGACTCAAAAGGAAGACATTAATTATAAAGAAAACACTTTTCCGGTATCTTCTAAAAACACTTTTAGATCATTATGGCACATATAGCATATTATGATCTTGAAATTTATCAAATGGATATAAAGACAACTTTCCTTAATGGAAACATTGAGGAATATATGGTTGATTTGGATCAAACTAAGCAATTAGTTTGTGAATTTAAAGAAATCCATTTCTGGACTCAAGCAAGTTTCTCATCAATGGTACTTAATCAAGTTATTTTTATTTGGTTTTGAAAAGAATCTTGATTAAGATTGTGTATACCATAAGTACAGTGGGAGTAAATTTTGGTCTTATATATGGATGATGATTTTGCTTGCTAGTAATGATATGAACCTTATTAAGGAAACTAAGAAATTTCTTATTTGAAATGAAAGATCTTGGTAAGACATCTTTGTATTAAGAATCCAAATTCACCGTGATCACTCACGAGATGTTTTAGGATTATCACAAAAGGTCATATGGAAAGGTATTACAAAAGGTTTAGCATGCAAAAATGTAAACCACATGACACCCCTAATTTTAAAGGAGACATTCTTAGTCTCAAACAGTGTCCTAAAAGTAAATTTTGAATCCAAGTATATGGAAAATTCCCTCTTTACATCAGCAGTAGGAAGCTTAATGTATATTTATATCTTACATTTAATGTTGGGATGTTTGGTCAATACCAAAGCAATCCGGAAAGAACATTAAGTAGCAGCCAAAAGAATGATAGAAGTATTTACAAAACACTAAAGAACTACATGCCTATGTTTTGAAGTCGGGTCATCTTGAGATCATTAGGTATTCCGACATTAGTTAAATATATGGCTGCATATGTTTTAATGGACTGTAATTTGTCAAAACAAGTGTCGAAAGACCAATTAAGAAATGACTATCAGGTAGCAGTTCTGTACTCTAACAAGAGTTTATGGATTTAGACATTAATTATCTTGTTATAAAGAAAAGAGTACAACATGAACGAAAGGGATACAACTTATAGAAACAAACTCTATTTAGAGGATCCATTTATGAAAGAGTTATCATCTTCAGTGTTTCACGAGCATGTTGCTCATATGGGTGTAACAACTTTTGATAACATTTAGTATAGTGGGAGTTTGTGTTGTTCTTTCATTAATTGTTCTATTATTTAAAGTTTTGATCTCATTTGGTTAAGTTGGACTAGTTGGAAGAATATGTATATATTCATTATGATTCCCAACTACACATCTATACTTTTTGATCTATGTCATTTAGTTAGATTTGTATACCTGATTATTGTGGGTTTAGTTGCGAATCAATTACAACGACTGCCCCTTTAGTCCTATACTTGTATGGCTAATGGACGAGATTGTTATAAATGACAATAAAGTGCGCACATTAGGGTTGTCATTTGTGTTATATTCATGATTTAAAGGAAGGACTTTGTTTTGCAACCCAAGTGGGAGATTGTAAGGACATGGCTTGCAACACAAGTCATTTAGACTTCCATTTATAAAATTATGATTATATTGTTAATTTATAAAGTATAGTTGATAATAAAATGTGTAGAATTCCTGGATATATAATTACCTAATTATGATGGGCAAAAGGGTAATATAATATCACTAAGCTTCTTGAAAGGGTGTAGTCCCTAGGTGAAGTGACACAATGTTTCCTATTTAAAGGCCCTTCCATCAAGCCTAGAAACAACTATTCATTCTTGTTATCTCTCCTAAATTCTCTTCACATTATTGAAGTACTTGAGAGATTAAGAAGTTACTATTACTTAGAAGATCTTCATTCCCTTCTTCTTCTTCATCTTATTTCTCCCTACATCATCCATGGATTCAACAGGTATATATTTTATCGCTTCCGCTTCATCTCTTCCTCAATCCTATTCTAAAGTGAGTGTGGCATTCAGGGATTAAAATTGTTCCAACAAGTATCTCTCATGTAAGCATTTAATCACCTATAGAAAGTTGGATTATTTAGGGCTAATGGGTCTTCTTAACATGCATTAATTATATTTTTAATATGTGTGAAATTTTTTAAAGCGACAGATATTTTAAAACGGAATGAGTAATATAATAGAGAATCTGAAACCATACATATGCATCTGAAATGGAAAGGAAAAAAAAAAAAAACTTCCATTCTTTCCAGCCCTTCCTCAATTAGCCATGTTGGGTCTTTCAAACTTCCATTGGGCCAAGGCACACAACCAATTTTCTCCCCCAACTACTTTATATTTGCCAATTGGATTAAAAAAACAATCGAGCCCTTAGGTTTGCATTGAAATCTAGGTAGCTATTTTGACTTGATGGAACAAATCTTATAAAAAGAAAGGAAAGCACGATTACGTTATAATTGAAATTATAATTACATGGAAAGAAATAATATAACCGTTTCTTTTTATTTCTTTTAATCGAGTTGTGTGTGACACACTTTCCTTAAAACTAATTTGTCCCCTGCTAAATCATTTACTTTCTCAACAAGACCCGTCTCACTGTGATCTTCTCATACAAGTTTTTGTCATATTATATTTAGTTCCCATCCTTAGGGCTAGACATGTCCAAACGGTTCCGGTTCCGGTTCCCGGTTCCCAAATGGCCGGAACCGTATTCGAACCATCTTAATCTGGTTCCCGGTTCTACCTGCCGGTTCCGGTTCCGACGGTTCCATCTCACCTTCTAATAAGTATGTAATACTCCCTCCGTACCAAAATATTTGTAGTTTAAAATGTAATACTCCCGCCATTTCAAAATACTTGTAGTTTAAGGAGTTGAGGTTTGTCCCAAAATATTTGTAGTTTTGCTATTATCTATACATTTTTGACATTGTTTATCAAATATACTCTTATTTATGATAGTGTTGTCATTGCAAAAGTATTAAATTGTCTTGATACTTGAAATGTTTCAAGAGTAATATAGTCCATTACACATGTATTAATTTTTTTTTCTTAATTTGTGTGAAAATCCTAAAACTACAAGTATTTTGGGACGGAGGGAGTATGTATATCAGTATATATATTAGCTAGCAGCCAACCTACCATAATGATCAAACATCTTTAAAGTCATCTGATGCAGAGAACCGTTCGGTTCCCGGTTCTCGGTTCCGGTGCTCGGTTCGCGGTTCCGCCGGTTCCTCGGTTCTGAATATGTTGGATTCGTATTCGAACCGTTTCAATCCGGTTCTCGGTTACGTTCGGTTCCCGGTTCCGGCGGTTCCCGGTTCCGCGCGGTTCCCGGTTCTCGCCGGTTCCCGGTTCCGGTTCTACCCGCCGGTTCCGTCGGTTCCCGGTTCTATTTGGACATGTCTGCTTAGGGCTATAACATCCACCGACAAAGTATTCCATTTGTTTCAAAATATATGTCGTTTTAAATTTTTTCACACATATTAAAAAAATTCAATTAATACATATTAAACGACTTATGTGCCCCTAACATATTTCAATTTCCTAGACAGTTAAATTCTTATACAAGAAATAACTTACAAGTAATGAATAGGGTTATTATAGGTAAACATACAAGATTATTCATTGGTAGTATTAAAACGTCAAGTATTTCGAAACAAAAATTACCACTTAAAACGTTACTCACTCCGTCCTGGTTTAAGGTTCTTAGTTTGATTTTATACGCTTATTAAGCCATTAAGGAATCAAGGCAAATTTGAGTCAAGAATAGTAGTGTGTGGAGGATATAATTGTCTATTTATAAAGCAAGTGAGTAAAAAATAGATGGAAAGTGATAGTTATTCACTTATTTGTAATATATGAACTTTATGAGTACAAAGATGTCCAAAATACTATTCACATTTGTCATATAACGAATAAAATAACTAAAAAATTTAAACCGGGGAGTATATAAAAAACCGGGGAGTATACGTTAAAGCTTGAATTTTCAGTTTACAACTAACGCAAGCCTTCAATAATTGTAAGAATAAAATCATCATTTCCTAGTTAGGAATGCATCTAACCCCTTTATAGGTAGACAATTGAGTGTTGGACCATTCAATTAAGGACTGGAGGTTACAACATTCAATTGACACCCTAGCTTTTTTTTTGAACCAATTGACACCCTAGCTAGATACTCCATTTAGTGAGAGAGAAGAGAGAGAAGAGAGAGAGAGAGAGAGAGAGAGAGATTGGTGGCTATGAAGTTCCGGTGTCTTTGTCATCACTTTAATTCAAAGTTAATTTAAAGGTCACAAATAAGCATTTATCTTAATAAACTGTATATTGACGAGAATGTAGCTCCTTTATTTATGATCATTGATAGTGAAAAATAAGTACTAGTTTGATAGAGCGTTGCGTTCAAAATAGATTGAAAAAGAATCAGTTTTTTGTTAATTAAACGTATCAATAGAGAGTTTTTAAGTAGAGCTTTTTAAAAACCTTAACATTTTTTAGCCGCTCCAAATAGTAGCCGTAATACCCCGAAAATTTATGATTTAATTTTGGAGTTTAAGTTAATTTGGTATTTAGGTTAGTAGTGAATAATGGGTTGTTGATGTTATATTATTTGAGCCTAATGATCGATAGTTAAATACTTGATTTTGGGTCATTATAATAGCAATATTTATTGGGCTTTTGAAGTTAAATAAAATTAAAATATTTCATTGGGTTTGGCCTACTTTAATAATGTTGTAGTAATAACTTAAATTACTTGGAAGACATATTATCTTTTAGCCTAAACCTAAGTAAATCAATCAGAAACAGAAAGAGAAGGAAAAGCCGCATACGAGAGACGGCGTCGACATCTTATGACAACCACTTCGTTGAGGTATGAGTTTTATAGTGTGAGTTTTATTTTGTGATCTTTGAGGGAGTATAGGTTAAGAAGCATAATCATATGGGTTCTACAAGATTATGCTTTATTTTAATATATATATATATATATATATATATAGCAAGTTCATATGAATTGTTTGATTAGAAAATAGTTAGTTAAGGTACTGTAATAGGATTTCATTATTTGGTGGACAAAATTAATATTGTGATTGATGATATCTTTGTTTGGGTCTCAATTTTTAGATCTCGGCAGTATGGTTTTGGAGTAGAATTGATTTTGGAAAACTATGCAGCATGTGTTCGTGGCTTGTTGTGGAAAGTGAGTTATTTCGCTAGAGATACGGGAGTACTAGTTAAGTTCTTTGAGGTAAGGGATTTACGTCTCTTAGTCCTATTGTTTATTGTTATTTATTGACCCTCCGTTCCTAGAGTAACTATTGTTTTACCGTTATGTCCGGTAACTTTTGATTGGAATTCACTCTAAGCGTTTCCGTCAATTAAACTAAATCTGAACTTAAATTGACATTGAATTATTGGTCAATTAAAGAACATCATTGATAAAAAGAATGATCACTTAATGACGCCCATTATCTGTGGGTTAAAATTGATACACTATTGATACCCGGTCATGAGGGTTAGTTCATGACATGCCTTTGTGGCATTAACCATCGATATCGACACCACTGAAATTGTGGTTATATAGGTTATCCGGATATACCGAAATATTGATACATTGACCATTGAAACCCTTATTAGGGTTATATATTGAAACATCGAATTTGACAAGAATAATATTAAGTGATCATATTTGACATTGATATCATTGAATATTGAATTGAGCCATAATTCCTTTCCTTTCATTGGAAAATATTGTTGGATTTTTAATAAGTCCATTTCATTGAAAATTGATTATTGATACACTCTTTGAGGTCACCCATTCTTAGAAACCGAAGGGGCGGCGTAGGACCTTACTGAGCATTGTCCGCTCACCCCTTCTTATATTATTTCCCCCAGGTAAAGAGTAGAGGGAATGATTGGATCGCAAGGAAGGACAGTCTGTGGTTCAATCGAAGAGGTTTAAGTTAATTGTTTTGTTTTATGTTAGAGCTAGTGGGTTGTACTAGCCGTTGAAGTTTGAATTATAGTTATGCTTCCGCACTGTTTTGAAGGGTGGTTAGATATACTAGCCGTTACAAGTGAACGTTGGATTTGAATTTGTGTTTGACGTTTGGGATTTCCCAGTTTATGGTTAATTATTATTATTGAAAAGTTTGGGTCGTTACAGTAGCGTCCAAAAAGAAGCTCCGTCTTGAAAAGTCTTCATTTTTAAAACTGTGCACCAGACAAGCCGGTAAGTATGAAACATAATTAGAAACACGTATATTAAATGAGTTCGAGGTCGTTGTAGCGTAATGAGTCATGTTGTTAAGTTGGAGCATACTGATACAATCAAGATTGAGTTATATCGAGACTAAAAGCACTCCCTCCTTCCCATAATTATGTGGACAAATTTTCATTTTGGGTGTCCTTGATAAGTTACATTTTCTAAAATAGTAAAGAATCTTAATATTCCTCTCACTCATTCTCTCTTACTTTAGTTTTATACTCACATCACCAATCAACATACTATTCCTTACCCCACTTTCTCTCTCATACTTCCACACTCACAACAACTACCCACTACTATTCATCCATGAATTTCCGTGCAAAACTTATTTTGTCCACATAATTATGAAACAGAGTGAGTGTGTGTAGAGATTCACAAATGCTGAATTAATTTTAAAGAGTTTTTACCGTCGTTATCCTCGTGGATGCTCTAAGTATGGAGTCCAGATCTCCTGTGCTACACTGTGTGCCCCTCCCTGTGTCATTATAATCTCAACCATTTACATGCTTGGATAATATCAACATAAAGCCGTTTGATCACTTATGGCACAGAAAGGGGCACACAATGTGGCTCAGGAGATCTGAACTCCTAAGTATGTGTTTTGAAGTTAAATTAAATTTTGCAGGTATCAAAGTGAGGATTAATAACGGAAGTTAATTTTGCAGAGAGTGGGGTGGGGTAGGGTAGGGTAGGAGTAATGAGTGACGGTATAAAGAGGGGGGACCGGGGGTTACTGTTTACATAGTATAGGGGGTGCAAAGGTACATTGAGAAATGAAAAAGACGAAAGCCGTAAAGCGAGAAATGGTGAATTGTAACTGTCACGCTCACGTGGAATAGATCCTCAAATATTCTGGGGCCATTCTCTGTAGGTCCATTCTGTAGTAAATGTTCATGATTATTCGGATCAACTCCATCAATGGATCACTACTGCTTTAGACCATTTATAACATGTTTAAGAATTTTATTAGCCTAATTAAATACTCTCTCTCTCTCTCAGAGTATATGTCTACTTTCTCATTTATACAAAGATTAAGAAATGGTGGAAATGATGTAAGTTTTGTAAGTATAAAAGTAAAGTAGGAGAGAGAATGAGTAAAAGGAAATAATAAGTTGATTGGTGTTTTGAGTATAAAAGTAAAGTATGAGAGAAAATGAGTGGGAGAAATAGTAAAGATTCTTTATCATTTTAGAAAGTGGACATATACTTTGAGACAGACTAAAAAAAATGGACATATACTCTGAGGGAACGGAGGGAGTAATATTTTTAATTTTTGTATGTAATAATTTTAAAAATTAAATATGCTCAAATAAAATGAAACGGAGCGAGTATAAAATTTGATACTAGTATCTGTGGTGCAAAAGAGATATTTTATTATGTAGGTAAAAGTTATTAGTGATAAAATCAGAGGTTTTATCCCAAAACCAATTGGCAATGGGAGGTGTGGCCATGGATCTTTATATAGTCAGGCTTTGGCTAGTTAATTCCCGATGTAAGATAAATGTTCCAACAATTAGGAATATGGAATTCTAAAAAGATTGAATATAAAGAAATTAATTTTCAATAATTTGTGTAGAAATCATAATAAAATTATGGCATTTTCTTCTTGGAACGAAAAGAGTAACCACAAAGGCATGGTACTCTTGCAGATGCAGCTTTATACATACGTCCACTACGTAAAGAAAATCTGCATAATTGCATGCCTTTTTTTTTTTTTTAATGAACTAGGTGTTGGTGCTTGCGCTACCATAATCCTAAGGTCTATGAACCACCCTCTTAGACAGGTAAATTTGGGTCAGCTCTCATTCGTCACGTCAAGTTGGTAAGTGGCTTTAAAGGGAATGTCCAGCATGACTTACATCACTTGTCACCAAGCTGCTCCTCCTACCACTCACCTTTTTATTGCTGAGCTACCCCGTGGAGGGCGTCTCTCTCTTTTCTTTATTTCCTCTTGAAAAAAAAACCCCTTTTATTCTAATCGGTTTTTATTACGAATAAATATTATTAAAATAAAAATTTCGAACCTGGTATTTATATGATTATAATCAATTTTCATAAATTTTTACCAAACTTTAATTATTTGAACCGCAAAAAATATGAACACAGGCATCCATAAAAACAAAATACAACTATTACTGGAATTATCATATGATCAGCTACAACCTTCCACAAGCATCACGATAACATAAAATGGAGTAACCATTAAAGTGAGTAACTTGATAACATAAAAGCAAAAAGAAAACGAAACAAAAATTGAGTTCCTCCTCCCATGAGTCAGTTTCAGTTATCCAAATGAGGGAAGGGAGGAGCTGGCCTGGTGGGAAGGTAGTTTAAGGAAAGTGGATTAGATTGTTTGGATATAAATTAAAATTGCTACAACATAGAAGATGTATCAAACTAGAAACATCTATTTTTGTGGGGGTTAAATTTTAGGACTAGGAACTGCTCCACCTATTTTTGCTCCACCGCTCTATTTAACGGTCTCAATTCAATTATGTATGCGAGTTTATTTTGTGTGTAGCTGAGATCGCTTCGAAAATTTATGAAAATTTGTGGCGCCACCGTGCTCGGACACACTTCAACCGTCTAGCACAAAAGTTAGCGAGGTGGCAACATCTAGGTCGTAGGGTGGAGCAACGGGTGTAGCAAACTTGGGTGGAGCGGTTCGAAATCCTAAATTTATGAGGTTTGGGAAATATTGTAAGTTTGTTGATGATGTAATTACTTATAAACACTATTCATAATTCAAATGAGTAAATGTAAATTAGTAAAGTAATGAATTTTTATACAATTAATATATACTCCTATATAAATATTAGACGTATAATTAAGTTGTTCAAAACATTACTCTATCTTTTGTCATTGTAAAAATGAAACTCTTATGGGAGGACTTACCAATGAAAAAAAAAATAAAAAATATTACAACTCTTACTCGACTCATATCGAAGGGAGTATATAAATTTGCATCACTTTCGAAAAGGCCCTCAACCTAATGTCTATCTTTAGTTTTTTTTTTTTTTAAAGTTTGTATCATATTATTTAAGGCAATTGTCATCGTGTTACAAACTCATATCAAGTTTATTACAGATTTATTGCCCTATCTATTACAAATTCCTATATTGGAATCTATCATAGTGATACTTGCCGCTCTAGAAATCACTCATAGACGTTACTGCACCATCTGGTAGTCTGCTTGTGGTAGCCTCCTTGCCATAGACGTCCTCTCGCCATCTGAAAGATCACCTGTTGGCACAAACTCCCCTACATAAGGGGTACCCTCTATGGGCTGATAACACAAGTTCTCCACAAACTTCCCATAGGAAGGCGAACCTGGGACCTCCAACAAAGTGGAGGCCACTTAATTATTGGGGAATGGGGGGGGGGAGGGGAATCGAACTTGGGACCTCCTGAAGGAAATCCCAAACCAGTACCGCTTGGCCAAAGCCTCGCAGGTATGTCTATCTTTAGTTAGGAGTCTACATTCTTACTTACAATTCCACTAAAGCCCCTTAGACCAAAATACTTTGCCCAACCCTCTATTCCGCTCGGTCACTCACCCGCGCCCCTCCCCAAATAGAGTGCATGTTAGCCGGCATTTCTTACTCCTCTGATAGATAACTATCCAAGCAATAAAAAAAACTCTGATATCTAAATATCAGACCCCAAACCTTTGATATTCGGCTATTAGGGAGAAACTCCAATAGCCGACTATTTCATAAAAAATTCAGAGACATAACCAAATGGCTTTAAAAACTTTCAAATTCAACTATTTGAGTTAAAAGTACTCTGATAGTTGTTCCTTAGAGGCAAAAAGATAAGAGCTTTTGGGGAATATATATATAAAAAAAAAAAAAAAAACAACAACTCTGAGAGTAATTCTCTGACCAGTTTTTAGCTATGGTGAATAATTCTCTAAGTAGTTTTTTTAGCTAAAAAAATTAAAAAAAATCAACCCAATAAAGACTAAATTATCTGATAATGCGTCAATTCTTTTGAATTAGAAATTAAAAAAAAATAAATAAAAAAATAAAAATAAAAAAAATCCCTAGCCTTTGATAGATTATCAGCAACCCCATTCAATACACACACACATACGTGTATGGGGAGGGGGAGGGGGAAGGGGGAGGAGTTGTACTTAAAGTAACTCAATTAAACCATTATTTTTGGTCATTTCTCGAAAATCAGACCAAGAATTTGGACAAAAACAATTCAAAAAACATAATTGGAATAAAGAGCATAAATGTACACAATAGAATTACAAATCTGTTGGAACAATTTTAATCCCTGAATGCCACACTCACTTTAGAATAGGATTGAGGAAGAGATGAAGCGGAAGCGATAAAATATATACCTGTTGAATCCATGGATGATGTAGGGAGAAATAAGATGATGAAGAAGAAGAAGTAGGGAATGAAGATCTTCTAAGTAATAGTGACTTCTTAATCTCTCAAGTACTTCAATAATGTGAAGAGAATTTAGGAGAGATAACAAGAATGAATAGTTGTTTCTAGGCTTGATGGAAGGGCCTTTAAATAGGAAACATTGTGTCACTTCACCTAGGGACTACACCCTTTCAAGAAGCTTAGTGATATTATATTACCCTTTTGCCCATCACAATTAGGTAATTATATATCCAGGAATTCTACACATTTTATTATCAACTATACTTTATAAATTAACATTATAATCATAATTTTATAAATGAAAGTCTAAATGACTTGTGTTGCAAGCCATGTCCTTACAATCTCCCACTTGGGTTGCAAAACAAAGTCCTTCCTTTAAATCATGAATATAACACAAATGACAACCCTAATGTGCGCACTTTATTGTCATTTATAACAATCTCGTCCATTAGCCATACAAGTATAGGACTAAAGGGGCAGTCGTTGTAATTGATTCGCAACTAAACCCACAATAATCACGTATACAAATCTAACTAAATGACATAGATCAAAAGTATAGATGTGTAGCATGGAATCATAATGAATATATACATATTATTCCAACTAGTCCAACTTAACCAAATGAGATCAAAACTTTAAATAATAGAACAATTAATGAAAGAACAACACAAAATCCCACTATACTAAATGTTATCAAAAGTTGTTACACCCATATGAGCAACATGCTCGTGAAACACTGAAGATGATAACTCTTTCATAAATGGATCCTCTAAATAGATTTTGTTTCTATAAGTTGTATCCCTTTCGTTCATGTTGTACTCTTTTCTTTATAACAAGATAATTAATGTCTAAATCCATAAACTCTTGTTAGAGTACAGAACTGCTACCTGATAGTCATTTCTTAATTGGTCTTTCGACACTTGTTTTGACAAATTACAGTCCATTAAAACATATGCAGCCATATATTTAACTAATGTCGGAATACCTAATGATCTCAAGATGATCCGACTTCAAAACATAGGCATGTAGTTCTTTAGTGTTTTGTAAATACTTCTATCATTCTTTTGGCTGCTACTTAATGTTCTTTCCGGATTGCTTTGGTATTGACCAAGCATCCCAACATTAAATGTAAGATATACATATACATTAAGCTTCCTACTGCTGATGTAAAGAGGGAATTTTCCATATACTTGTATTCAAAATTTACTTTTAGGACACTGTTTGAGACTAAGAATGTCTCCTTTAAAATTAGGGGTGTCATGTGGTTTACATTTTTGCATGCTAAACCTTTTGTAATACCTTTCCATATGGCCTTTTGTGATAATCCTAAAACATCTCGTGAGTGATCACGGTGAATTTGGATTCTTAATACAAAGATGCCTTACCAAGATCTTTCATTTCAAATAAGAAATTTTTTAGTTTCCTTAATAAGGTTCATATCATTACTAGCAAGCAAAATCATCATCCATATATGAGACCAAAATTATAAATTTACTCCCACTGAACTTATGGTATACACAATCTTAATCAAGATTCTTTTCAAAACCAAGTAAAAATAACTTGATTAAGTACCATTGATGAGAAACTTGCTTGAGTCCACAAATGGATTTCTTTAAATTCACAAACTAATTGCTTAGTTTGATCCAAATCAACCATATATTCCTCAATGTCTCCATTAAGGAAAGTTGTCTTTATATCCATTTGATAAACTTCAAGATCATAATATGCTATATGTGCCATAATGATCTAAAAGTGTTTTTAGAAGATACCGGAAAAGTGCTTTCTTTATAATTAATGTCTTCCTTTTGAGTCAAATCTTTAACAATTAGATGGGCTTTATATCTTTCCATATTACCTTGTGAATCTTTTTGGTCATAAAGAGTAATTTAATCCCAATAGGTTTCACATCTTTAGGTAATGGGACAAGATCCCAAACGTTGTTATCCTTATAGATTTTAACCCTTCATTTATGACATTAATTTACTATATGAGAATTAGAACTATTAATGGTTTCATGGAAAATGAGAGACTCATCTCCCACTAAACTTAAGTGTCCTTTCTTCTCGGCAATATACACTTCATAATTATCCGGATTTGCACTTTCTTCTTACTCTATTGGATCTTCCAAAGGGCACCGGTTCTATCTTATTTTGAGGTTGTTGAATTTCCTTCTTATGATCAACATTTCCATGTTGTTCAATATTTATAGGGAAATCATATTTATTTTGAATTGTATGTTCTTCTTGAATGTCAAGTTCAAAACTTGATATCCAATTGGAACTATGGGAAGTGGTATATAAATGGATTCCATACAAATGAATTCCTCTTCCTTTTCAAATTCAAAATATTACTCCAAATTCTCCCACTAAATTCAACATCCTTAAAAGAACCTAGCATTTCTCGTTTTTCAAAACGTTCTAACTTTCGGGTTGTAAAATTTATATATCCCCTAGTTCTCTCGGCTTACCCCATGAATAACTACTAATAATCTTACGTCTAACTTGCCCTTAGTATACTTATAAAGTCCATCCTTATGCTAGACAACCCCATAAATGAATATGATTTAAGGACGAATAAGGAACGCGTCCTTAAATCATTAAGGGTTTATATTAGTAGCCTTAGAGGGAGCTTTAATGAGAATAAAGGTTGCGGCTTTAACGTATCGCCCATAATGAGTGAGGTAAGAGAAGTATAAAACATACTTATTACCATATCCTTAAGGATTTCAATATGTCTCTATTACAATATTCATGCTAGGCGTACCCGGCTCAATGTAGAGAGAGATAATCCCACACTCTTTCAAAATAGCGAGTAAAAATGACCTAGACGTTGTTCCTTTTAACAATCATTCCAAAGATGTATACACCATCCTGAATGACCCTAATGTTCTTAATAGTCTTCAAAGTTGATTTCCAACTTTGTCTTTATAAGACTTTTACAACGTCCAAACTCAATATTTTATGAAGCAAATAAATGTATTCAAACTAAGAGTTAGTCATTTTGAACATAATAACTATTGTTGACCTTTTCCATGAAGGAATAATTAATGGCCTACAAATATCCGAATGCATTAGTTCATTGAGACACTTGATGCTCTCGAGAATACTATAATGTTTGTAAATTTACTTTAAGGCATTTAATGCAAAAGTTTTTTCCAAATTATCAAGTTTGTTTAAGATTTTCCTTTAACATAAGCTTATCAATTTTCTTCTTGGAAATATGACCCAAATGCCTATGCTTTAATAAAATATAAACTTTACTTGATAACTTTTGCTTTCTAGTTTTAGTTTCATTATTTAAGGGACACATTTATTGTTTGAATAATGTCAAGTAAATAAAGAACACTTGACAAAGTACTAGTACCAACAACCTTGGAATTTAAAATAAAAATCACATTTATAAAAGATGAACAAAATAACCTTTTTTGTTCAATAGTGTGATAAATATCAAATTCCGTCTAAATGACGGTACAACAAATGTATTATTTATACAAATAACACTAAGCACTTTTAACAATAACCAAAATTCCCGATGCCTTTCACTTCAACCGGATCCCGGCTTCCATATAGATGAATCCTTCATCTTCTCCAGGACTTCGGTATTTCAGGCAATCCTACATAGACATTCATTATGTGAGTTGTTGTAACATAATTCAACCACTATGTATATGTAGGAAATGAAACCAAATTAGCCTTTATCACAAAAAATTCCAAATGACATGCCTTTCTTAGCACGCCAAGCGTGATACATAGGGCAGTCGTACTTCATGTGAGTGAGGTCCTTGCAAAAGAAGCATTCCTCTTTATGATCATGAGATGATCCCTTAAGCTTCTTTTTACTTGCAACCGCAATGTCCTTCCCTTTTCTCTTTGTCCCATGAGAAGAGGTAGATGCCAAACATCCCTCAATTATATCAAGGAATGTTTTAGCATCAACGTCCTTGGAGACACCGTCCAAAATGGTCTCCGGGACAACTATATTCATGATCATTAGGCTCACGCGGTTGGAGCGTTCCCACTTCTCATTATTTAAGCAATCTTCTTGAGTGCTTATATCAGAAAGAGGAAGAGGAAACGGTTCCCTTAATGCGTGTTCTATGTCCATATAGCCTAATGTTAGGATTCATTGTTAGTGCACCCACCTTAATTTGATTGATCCATTCCGTGTCTTTTTATGGACTTTAGGACCGCATGTAATGAAGTTCTACTTCAATTTTTAGATAAGTCCATTTCTAGATTTTTTGTTTTCTAGGCTGAGTATTGTTCGGTTGTATCATTAGCGGTTTAGTGCTTCAAGCCGTCATTTTAAGAATGCCAGCATAGAGCTCTTCAATTCTCATCAAACCGCAATTTGCATGTTTGATGAAACCGCACATCAAGACCATTCTTCAAACCGCCCTATGCTTGGTGAAACCGCAGAGCAGTTATTGAAGAATTAAAGAGATGTCATTTATTCCTTAGACAAACATTCCCTTATTGACAGTATAAGGATGTTGTTATGTCATGTCAAAATAACTCTAAGTCAACTTGGAGTTTCTGCAAGGAATGTCGGTTTGTCCATCAGTTTAAATTGTTTACCGTTAGTCCTTTCTGCAACAAAGGACAATTGTCAGGTAGTGGTGCAACAACTACCTAGGACTACAAGACAAAACCAAGGACGAAAATGACAGCTCAACCAATGGGATTTCGACAGCACTGTACCCTTCAGATTTGATTCAAATCTTTACCCAACGGTCACAAGGGTGCTCTGCCTATAAATAGCCTTCATTATTCAACAATGAAGGTTGCTGAGCTTCAAGAGATTCATTCCCAAGTATTCAAGTTTGCTTTGAAGAGTTAAACCCAGATATTCATATCTTCAACCATCTCCATTGCAAACCCAGTTCTTCATCAAAGCTTCAAGCCTAACAACCATTCATACTTAGCCTTTACACAAAAAGAATTCTATTTGCTCCACCATCATTTAGATACTTAGAGCATTTGATTTCTTTTCACACACACACCCGATTTATATGATCATATAGATTATATACTTCGAAAACACCGGTTGTTATTATAGCTTAGGTTAGACTCATTGTTTAGAGTTTAGATTTATCTTGTAAAACCTCCTCTAAATTAATACAAGTCTTATAGCTATTAGAAAATCCTAGACTAACCATCTAGGTAGAGGACGTAGTTCATTTAAGAACGAACCTCTTCAATTTGTGTGTTTGATCTTTATTTTCTGTCTTGATATTTATCTTTCTTGTTTGTGGTCTTGAACTTGTTTCCATATACGAAATGACTTGAAAGATGAATTGTGTTTTCCTTTAAACTTTAAGTTTAACTATTCTGTTGCATCATAGTGTTTTCTCAACCCGAGTCAAACTTCCCAACTCTTTAACTAACCTATTTGGCCAAACCGCAAACTCCGCTGTGCATTTTATCAGTTCGGTTCTTGTGCCTTGAACCGCAGTTGGCCAAACTGATAAGTACTCGGTTGATTTTAAGGGTATTTCGAAAAAGTTTCGGACCGCTATTCACCCCCCCCTCTAGCGGTTCTATACCCTTGTTGCCCTCTGGGACCAACAAGTGGTATCAGAGCATATCCACCAAACTTGTTTTTACAAGCTTAACCGCTTGGGTGTTGATCCAATGGCAAACACAAACACCCATATGATGCAAACATCCAATTCGAATCACTTACCGATTCTGGATGAAGATAGTTTTATTTTTTGGAAAGATAGGATGATGAAACACATGATTTCATGTGATCGTAGACTGTGGACCGCGGTTACTGATGGACCATATGTCCCTATGAAAGCTAATCCACGTGCAGGAACCGCAGGAGAAGAAGCTGAAGTTAAGAAATTAGAAAGTGAATGGACTGATGCAGACCGCATCAATGTGGATTTTGATGGAAGAGCTATGTCCATGCTAGTGTCAGCTATTGACCTGAGGACTCATTCTAAGGTGCTTCACTGCAAAACCGCAAAGGCTACCTGGGATGCTATAGTTGATTTTCTGGAAGGAGATTCAGATACCAAGAAGAACCGCCTCTATCAACAGAGAAGACTCTTTGACTATTTTGTTAAAGATCCTAAGGAATCTCTTAGACAATGCTATGAGAGGTTTATTGATATTGTTAACGTTTGTTTTTCTCTTGGACATGTCTATTCTAATACAGATTTGAACATGAGATTCATGCAAGCACTTGGTAGCAAATGGCTGATCAAAACTACTAACATTGAAGACAACAAGGACTTGGAAGCTCTTGATCTTCGACACTTGTATGCCATGCTGAAGGTTTTTGAATTTAAGCTTGAAGAGGTCCATGAAACCGAAAGCAGATTTAAGACCCTCTCTCTAGCTGCATTCAACAATACCTCATCTCCTGTCTACAATCCAGACCATCATCAAACCGCTCCTCACCTCCACTTGCAAACCGCTCCTCCTGACCAAAATGTTCCTAGATATAATCCTCAAACCGCACCTTCTGAATATTACCAGCAGTCTCAACAATCCTATCCTCAATCACATCAACCATATCCTCAATCTTATCAATCTTATCAGCAGTCTCATCAATCCTACACTCCTCCTCAAAGTTCTTATGCTCAGAGTGTAGGATCACAATCCTCAAGTTCTACTCAAGTTGATTTTGATGAAATGGATGATGAAGAATTTGCTTTGTATGTGAAGAGATACACCAAGTTCAGGAAAAATAATAGATCTCAATTTCCATCCAAAGGCCCAGCAAAGTTTGTCCCTCCAACCAGATTCAACAAACTGCAGATCCCAAGACAAGGGAAGACTTGGTTTGTTATAACTGCAGACAACCAGGTCACTTTGCGTCAAGTTGGCCTAAACCGCGCTATGAAGCCGCGCCAGCAAAGAAACCATTCAACAAGAAGTTCGTGAAAAGAAGAGGAATGGTAGCTGACCAAGGAGATCAACCGCTGACATGGATGGGTTCAGACTCAGATGAAAGTGATGATGAAGAAACTGCTAATCTCTGTCTCATGGGATTTGAAGAAAGAATTGAAATTGACGAAAGCCTTCCACTGCCAAAACAACAAATGAAGTCAGTTTCACCTAAGACTCCTGAGGCTAGATCAAGCAGAGCTCATACAACACCAAACTACACTCCCGAGGTTCAAGCAGACCAAAGTCATGATGATCAGGTACTAGAACGTGCAAACATTATATGTCAACAACACACTGTACTTAAAAAGGCATATAAACTAATGGCTGCGGAACTTGAAGAATCCCAACGTGTATGTAAATCCCACAAGGAGGAAATTGAAAATCTCAAGCTCCAAATTGCTGGGGTATCTACTATTGTGGATGAAAACCGCTATCTGAAGGACAGAACCGAGGTACTTCTCACCCAAATCCATGATCTTACCGTACAAAGGGATGACCTCCAAAAAGTGACCGATGTATAGACCAAGTCTGGTGTCACTGTGGAACAAATCCTAAATTCACAAATTCCTACTTCGGATAAAAGTGGATTGGGGTTTAAAACCGATGATGGGTGTAAGTGTCCTTGTCTCTGTGCCGAAGGTGTGTGAAACCTACTGAACAAACCAAAGAAATTCCTAAGGTTAATCATGCTGGTAAAAAGGGCTCAAAACAAGAAATTAAAAGGCAAAATTATTTCTTTGAGTACCCTAAAAACCAGACTGGGAGAGATTCAAAGTGGAAAGAGAAATCCATAGCGGCTGAGGCAACCAAGGAAGTATTGAGTGATGAAACCGCTCCTAGTCGGTTTAAGGAAATTCCTATCATTTTCCCTAAAGCCGCACCTAAGAGGAAGGTTGAGCTCAAGAAGGTAATCTTTGTTAAAGCCAAAACCGCTGACCCAGTAAAACATGAGAAAGCGAAGGTCAGTAAAGGGTTTGTAAAACCGCAACCAAAACCTGGATTTATTCATTGTGCTATTTGTGCTGATTTTGGTCATAGTGCTGGTCATTGTCTTTTAAGATTCACACACAATGCCAAGGGACGTAAAAATCCTAAGGTCAAACAAGTGTGGGTCCCAAAAAGCTGCTAACCCTAGGACCCAAGGAATAAGGGGACCAAAATCTTTCATGTTTATTTTTCAGATTTCATGTTTTATGGCTGGAACGCGAAGAAGAAGAAGGATCTCTGGTATTTGGATAGTGGATGCTCACGACACATGACTGGAGATTCCGAACTACTCTGCAGTTTCATCCAAATGAAAGGTCCCCCAGTAGTGTTTGGTAACAACAAGAAAGGAGAAACAGTAGGATATGGAGCAATCAAACGAGGAAAGGTGACTATTGAAAATGTGTCATTAGTAGAAGGACTCAAGCACAACCTTCTCTCCATATCTCAGTTTTGTGACAAAGGAATGAACTGCATCTTCACATCAACTAACTGTTATATCAAAGATGCTTCCTCTGAAGTCACTCTACTGACTGGCAACAGAACAGGTGATGTTTATATGATAGATTTGAGTAATATTGTTTCTATTGCTGACCTCTGTTTTGTAGCCAAAAACATAAGTGAAAGCAGCTGGTTATGGCATAAGCGGCTCAGCCACTTGAACTTCAAGTATCTAGCAAAACTGCACAGGGATGGTCTAGTAAAAGGACTACCCAAAGTGGCTGACCATCATGATGAAAAGTGCAAAGCATGCCAGCTTGGAAAGCAGCCCAAACAGTCATTTCCTAGTAAAACCGCACCTTCAACGAACCGCTGTTTGCAATTGCTGCACATGGATTTATTTGGACCTGTCCCAACCGCCAGTATTGGAGGAAACCGCTATACACTTGTGGTGGTTGATGATTATTCAAGATATACATGGGTGGAAATGATGGCCTCTAAAGATGATACTTATGGCATCGTAACCGCTCTCTTTAGACAGCTCCAAACTCAAAAATTAGATGACATTGTTGCCGTGCGTTCAGATAATGGAACCGAATTTACAAACAATGGTGTTGCTCAATATTGTGATGATCATGGAATTGATCATAACTTCTCTGCCGCTGGGGTTCCACAACAGAATGGAGTTGTAGAAAGAAAGAACAGGACTTTGATTGAAGCCGGGAAGACAATGATTGCAGAAGCAAAGCTTCCCAAATACTTCTGGGCCGAAGCCATCAATACCGCATGTTTCACCCAGAACGCTCCCTAATCATCAAAGTTCACAATAAGACTCCTTATGAATTGTGGAGAGGCAGATCACCCAACATTGCCTTCTTCAAGATATTTGGATGCAAGTGCTACATCTTGTACAATGGCAAAGAGCATCGAGGTAAATTTGATGCTAAGGCCGATGAAGGTATTTTTGTTGGTTATTCAAAACACTCCAAAGCTTTTCGTTGTTTCAATAAGACATCTTTAAAAATTGTAGAGTCAGTCCATGTTACATTTGATGAACATAATCTTCTTGAGCCACATATGGCTCCAAATGTTGCTGATGATTTCAGTGGTTTTGAGACAGGTACATCTTACCTTAATCGTGCAACCGCAAATGACCAACCTACTCAAACCGCTCCATCAGGTTCTCCAGCCGCTCCAAATCAAACCGAAGGTGTTGCTGTAGAACCGCATTCTTCTGATCCCATTCAAACCGTTGATCCAGTTCCCAACATCACCTTCAATGAAGATTTCAATGAAGAGCCTCCTCTGGAAAATCTTCAAGAAATAGTGGTTCATGATGACCTCCCTCCAGAAATCAATGAGCATAGAGACCATCCAACAACAAATGTTATAGGTCCTATCAGTTCTGGTGTTCAAACAAGAGGAAGCTTAACACATAGAGATAACCACAGTTTGTTCTCAACCGCACTGATATCTCAGATGGAACCGAAGAAGGTAGATGAAGCTCTAAGTGATCCAAGTTGGGTAGCTGCAATGCAAGAAGAGCTTAATCAGTTTGAAAGATGCAGAGTTTGGACTCTAGTTCCAAAGCCCAGAGATCACACTGTAATTGGAACAAAATGGGTATACAGAAATAAGATGGATGAAAATGGTACCATTACAAGAAACAAAGCAAGGTTGGTTGCTCAAGGTTATAGGCAAGAAGAAGGGATTGATTATGATGAAACCTTTGCACCTGTAGCCAGACTTGAAGCCATTAGATTGTTCCTGGCCTATGCCTCCTTCAAGAAATTCAGTTATATCAAATGGATGTGAAGAGTGCATTTCTGAATGGTGAACTACAAGAAGAAGTTTATGTAGCTCAACCGCCAGGATTTGAAGACAACAAATATCCAATCATGTCTTCAAGCTCAAGAAGGCCTTGTATGGACTCAAACAAGCTCCAAGAGCATGGTATGACACTCTATCTAAATTTCTTATTGAACAAGGCTTCTCTAGAGGTAAAATTGATACAACCCTATTTATTGCTAAACACAAGGTCATTCATTATTAGTTCAAATATATGTTGATGATATTATTTTCGGTTCTACTAATGAGACTATGTGTGTTAAGTTTGAGAAGCTTATGAAAGGTAAATTTGAGATGAGTATGATGGGAGAGTTGACATTCTTTATTGGACTCCAAATCAAGCAATGTCATAATGGAATTTTTATCAACCAAGCCAAATATACCAAAGATTTGATCAAGAAATTTGGGCTTGAAACCGCTAAGCCAGTTGATACCCCAATGCAAAGGCCTGCAGTTTGGATCAAGATGAACGAGGTAAGAAAGTTGATCAGACTCTCTACCGAGGTATGATTGGTTCTTTACTTTACTTAACTGCTAGTAGGCCAGATATCATGTTCAGTGTTTGTGTTTGTGCTAGATTTTCAAGCTGACCCTAGAGAATCTCATCTTATTGCTGTTAAAAAGAATTATTAGATATTTATGTGGATCTGTTAACCTTGGACTTTGGTACTCCAAAGAATCTTCATTTGATCTGTTAGGTTATTCAGATGCTGACTTTGCAGCATGTAAGATAAGCAGAAAGAGCACAAGTGGTACTTGTCAGTTCCTTGGAACCCGGCTTGTATCATGGTCCAGCAAGAAACAAGCATCGGTTTCAGTCTCAACCGCTGAAGCTGAATACATTGCGGCTGGAAGCTGTTGCTCTCAAATTCTCTGGATGAAACAGCAGTTGGAAGACTATGAAGTATTTGAGAAAAACTGCCCTATCTACTGTGATAGTACTGCAGCTATATCAATCTCCAACAATCCAGTACAACACTCAAAAACCAAGCACATTGACATAAGATATCATTTCCTCAAAGATCATGTTGAAAAGAAGAACATTTTCCTAGCAAAGGTGGGAACCGACGATCAAATTGCAGATATTCTCACCAAACCGCTCGAAAATTCTAGGTTCTTTCATCTACGAGGAGAAATGGGTATGCTGGAACTTACTTAATATAATTCATGCCTATTTATTCTTGTTCTAATAATATTTTTCAAGTATTTTGGCTCTATTAAGAAAATGCAAATAGTTTGCGGTTCAATATACAAACCGCAACAAGATGGTTCGGCTAAAGATTCCACTCAAACCGAAGAGTCAAGTAGAACAATTTCAGTTTTATCCAAACCGAATTGTCAAAGCAAGGTTTCGGTTTTCTCTACTGAAACCGAATATAGATCTGAAAGATATCGGTTTCACCAAAACCGATAATAAGGAAAAGGTAAGTCGGTTTACGCAAAACCGCTCAGGTATGAAATTGCATTTTAGTCCCTACTTTATGTCACTTCATTCATTAAGGACCTTTTGCAATTATCTCTGCCGCATTAAATGTGAATCGACAGGTACACTGACGGTTGAGTTTCCTTAGCCGTCATGCCCGCTCCACTACCCGAGGTGGTTAATTGAGTATAAAGACAAACCATTTTTCAATTTATCTTTTTACCTTCTTACTCTTTTTAGCAAAAACCCCTCTCTCTCCTCTGTACGCATTCATCCTTCTCTCTCTCTGTTCTCACTAAATTTTCTTACTTAAACAAATTTTTCTATGGCACCAAGAAATCAATTGATCTTGCTTCTTCTTCTACATCATCCAAACCATCGAAGCCTGATATGGTATGAAATTCTGAACCCTAACTCAGTATATCTCACTTATCCGCCATTGTTGAAGCTTAAAAGCTTGTTCATCTTCCTTTGATCATTTTATGCTTTTTCTTCAATTTCTTGGTGGTTTGTGTTCGCATTTACTTATATACACTGATTGATTACTTTGTTTTAAGATTTGTGTTCAATTTTGAGCAAAATCAATTTTGGGGTTATTTGTGTTCTTGCGAAAATTTTGCAGATTCTGGGTTCATGTGTTGTTATTTGTCTTAGTTTATTTAGAACTTTGTTAGAAATCTACTCTCTGTGATCATTTGATATAATTTTTCCATATTTTGGTTAAGATTTTGTTTTGCATATTCATACTCTGTTCTTCGTGTTCTTCATGCATACAAACTCTTTTTCAAAATTTTCCCTCTTTGATCCATTTTGCCTTCACTATTCCTTCATTCTTTGTTTTTTACATTTTTACCCTTACTCTCCTTGAACCGTCTGTTTTCATTGTTAGGGTTCCTTGTTATAGTTTGTAGTAGTAACTTAATCAAACGTGGTTTGCTTAAGGATTCAAACTATCATTCTTTAAATTATTTCTAACTAAGAGTCTTTCAGGATCCCTCAAAACTTTGTTCCCGGTTCTAGGATTCTTGAGAATGAACTTAAACAAGATGCAGTTGGTAGGAAGCTCCTCAAACTGTTGAATGATGCTAAACTGCTACCTCGTCTGTTTCTTATGGATGAACCGCAGTTTGTTACTATTATCTGCGCCGAATTCTTTTGAGAATGGGATCTCCACGAAGGCTGAATTACTAGATGTAAAGGAGAACCGATAAGGGATCTGGAATCCGGTGAAATTAAATTTGAAGATGCTATCAAGTCCACCGTCTGTGGCAAAGAAGTGATCCTAACCGCTTCCAAGATTGCAGTTCTAGCTGGTCTTGAGAACTCTGGAGTTATGGGGATAAAACCGGAACTTCTAAGCAATACTACAATGGAGCTGATTGGAGTTAACTCTTTCTCCACCAAGAATTCCTCCAAAAAGGACTTTGGAGAGGTGATGGCTCATCTTTGTGACACGGTAGATTCTTGGAGTTATGTGCAAGAATGGAAACCACAACAACTTTACAAGTGAACAGTATGCTTACTGTGTGGCCATTCTTAAAGGGAAGAAACTGCACTGGCCCAAGGTTGTGATGAAGGAGATTATAAATGCTCTAAACCGCCTCCATGCTGCTAAAAGCCGCTGGAAAATCCAAGGTCAGAACTCATTGCAGGTTGCTGACAAAGTTCTTGCATCAAGATACTGCCATTTTCAAGTTCTCTACTGAACACAAGGACTATTGGTTGGATCCTAGTGAAAAATCTATCTTTGGACTGTCAAGACTTGATACCTTCAGAACAACCTTTGGATGGCGGTTTGCTCAAACTGTTTGGAATGAGGACCCTCTTCCTGAAGCCGAACGTGGCCCATTTCCTGAAGCTCGGCTCAACAAATCAGGGAAACCGTATGCTGGTGCCATTGCTGATCAGGCCCATGCTACGCTGCTAAGAAATGAAGGTCAAACTGCCACTCTAAACCGACTGGGGTTAAGTCATTTAGCTCAAACCGCGGTACAGGCTGAGGGGGAGCCTGCGGTTTGAGGGGGAGCCTGCAGCTCGGTTCTATACCTGCGGCTCGTCCCAAGGAAACCGCCGCTCCAAGGAAAAGAAAAGGAACTGCTCAAATCCCTTCGGTTATTACAAAAGCAAACCTATCCAAACCGTCTTCCAAACCCTTATCCAAACCGTCATCTAAACCTTCATCTTCTTCAACCTCTTTTCCCCCCCATCAGACTATCTCCTACTCTCTTTCAAAACCGCCTTCTAAACCCTCTATTCCCAAACCTCAAGTTAAACCCCCTCTCTCCAGTACATCAAAATGTGGAGAAATCCTTAAATTTTGCTAAGGATGCCTCCTCTCTTAAAGCCGCCAAGGCAAATCCATTCCAGAACTTATCCCCTCACCTCATCTTTTTCTTCCTATCCCTTCTCCTCCTAAACCTTCCACTTCTAAACCGCCAACTTCTACATCTGTTCAATTCTCTGAAGAACAGTTGGCTGAAATTTTCAAAGCCTTCCAAACCTTAAACATTCCTCTCAAACCGATCCTGAGCAGACCGAAGTGTCTGAGGATGCGGTTCTAGTTGAACAAACCGCTGTATCTACCATTGTGGTTCAGCCTGAGCAAACCAATGAGTTTGAGGCTGCAGCATTGCCTGAGCAGACTGATATGTCTGAGGCACTTGGTGAACCTGAGCAAGATGTTGAAGTTCTTGAGGTTCAACCGCCAAAGAAGAAGAGGAAGTTGGTGAAGAAAAGTGATTATGTTAGAGCATTGGCAGTCAAGGCCACCAGGCGCTATTGACTTCAGTGAGGCTGACTACAAAAGAGATCACTCACCTCTTGAAGGAGCTTTTGCAAGAGAGCTAAGAGAAAGAGCTGAGATGAGGAAGGCAGGCATTGACCCAATGATGGTTGAGGTCTTTCCTCCTTCACTTAAAAGAAAGTTGGACTTTGATTCACCTGAGCATACTCCCTCTTCATCTCCTGATTTACCTTATGCTCCAACTCCGTTTTTGCCTCTACTTCTGTGCGTCGGTTCAACCACTACTCGCTCTTCCTTCAGTTCAACCGCTGGCTATTACTCAAGCTCAACTCTCTCTCTCAGCCGCCAGTTCAGCTATCTCCACAGACAGCGGTTTCATTCATAAACCGAAGACAAAGAAACGAAAGAATGCTGCTGACTTAGCAAATATTTGAAGCGGTTCAAACCTGAAACCTCTAGGGAAAGATAGGGCTGAGCCCAATGCTCGTTAGCCGCCGCCAAAGCCGAAGCTATATTCTTGAAGGCTGGTCCGGCCCTAACCCTTTTGCTATCTTTCCCAAGGATGAGATGGAAGCCGCAGTTGAACACTTAATTCTTTCAGTTGCAGACAAAGTGATGGGAGAGATTGCCGATCAGGTACTCATGGATCCC